>VDFB02281492.1:861248961-861574718 GCA_007258455.2 Sequoia sempervirens | reverse complement strand
ATGAGCGCATCTAATTAGGCATACATTAAGATCACAAGTAGAGGGTAGAACAACCAAAGTGGGATAGATATTGATTTAGAAATGATAATTCACTTCAACTTCTTATGTAGCTTTAAAAAAGAAAAAAAAAAGTGATTGTAATCATATCATGACAACCATATTTTTGATAATATGTAAAAACCGAAGAATGAATATTATATGTTAATGAATGAATGTGAATATGTTAATTAATGAATGTTATATGTTAATGAATGAATGTTATATGTTATTAATGGATGAATGAATGATTAATATTATATGATTGGGTATGGGGAATTGAGAGTGATGTGAGGGGGGGAGGGGCCAAATGAGCTTCCACCGTCACGTGGTTGGCCCCATAAGTAGAGAATATTAAACTATTCTCAAAACAAAGAGAAGCTCAATAAGGTAATGCACTTTTCAATATAAGAAATGCATTGTTTGAAGCATCAAACCAATATGCAGTCTATATGTATGATCAGTCATCAGTCTTCACAATGGTACATTTCGATGAATATTTTTTTTAAAAAAAAAATTGATGCTTCGTCGCAATTTCGACGAATACCACCAACGAATCAATAGAAAGGTTCGACGAAGTTTCTATAGCTATGACGAAAGTTTCATTGTAACTTCTTGCCCATTTCGTCACAATTTTGATGAAATTTTGGTGTAGCTTCCACGTTACTCCTTGCCCATTTCGTTGCACTTTCGATGAATGTTTGGTGTTCTTCCGACGCTACTTCTTGCTATTTTTGTCACACATTCGACGAACTCTTGGTGTTGTTTTGACGCTACTACTTTCCTATTTCGTCGCACTTTCGAGAAAATTTTGGTGTTGTTTTGATGCTACTCCTTTCCCATTTCATCAAAATGGTGACAAACGTCTGTTGTTGTTTCATCAGTGGATACACAAAGTGTTTGTCGATATGCTGACGAAAGTCCAAGCCATTTCATGATGCCGACGATCGACGATTCTGCACCGTTATTTCAACATTTAATTCATCGTCGACCTTTCGATGAAAAAATAGTGAGGAAAATATTTTTTCCATTTCGTCACTTGTCTGACAAAGATTTGTCAAACGACCGACGAACGACCTTCGGAAAATGGTGTCAAATTTAGTAGTGACTGATTTGTAACAAAGGATGTAACAAACATATCAAAAAAAGGGCATCTTCCTATAAGTTTTCAGCTAGATCAAAGAAGGTAGTCACTATAAGAAAAAATAACTATAGTTCCATGCCACTAAATGACAAAATAGGGAAGATAAAAAAGATGTATGTTATATTCCTTTATATTTGGGGTAGGTGAAACCCTAGATTGTAGAAAATTTGGGCCATATTGTAATTAAATTCTATCCATTCATTCTTCTTTTGGAAAACTATAAATAGGGGCTTGCCCCTCATTTGTAAATGGTTGGAGAACTGGTGTAAAGGGAATTTTGCAGCAATAAAGGGAAGCATGGCATGATTTTATGGATGTTTTATTTGAGTTTTCTCATCTTGCATGCTGCATGGTTCAACTTCCATGTTAGTTTTAGATTGTAGTTTCTTGAATGGTTGTGATAATAGTATTTGTTCTTATGGTATTTGATGAATTTCCAGCCCATACTTTTGGAACTTGTTGATGACAAGCTCCTATGTAAAGTTAGCATGGGATTCTTTATCTCATTGCTACAACTTAGTTCAATTGTTTGTTCATGAAGTGAATGTGCAATCTGAAAATTAGTAGACCTTAGAAGATTGCAATAGTTTTGTGTAGCTGAAGGTTTCTCTTGGTCAAGCAAAACTTAGTTTTAGGAAGTTTGTCTACTATAGTAGCTTCTATTGTTACTTTTCATTCATATCTTAGATTTAGAACAACTCTCTTACCCTTTCCTCTTTTTCTATTTCTTTTAGTCCTTTTTTAGAGTAGGATTCCAAGAATCAAAACAATCCCAAATTTGATGAACATGGTGAGTTTCAGGTTGTTGTTTTAAATGGACAACCACTATTCATTCATTTCTAGCACCTTGAAACTCCATTTCCAGACCCAACTTCCCAGGCTTTGTAAACCATAAAGGCCACTCTGTGATTACCAATAAAACACATCAACCAACTAAACTATTCCCAACATTGTCATGACCTGACACCCGAGAGACCTTGGAGTTGTAATTTGTAACTTGTTTGCAGATTTCTACCTTTCAAGAGAGGTAGCATACTTGTGTGTTGCCTATGTTGAGAAGGTGCAAAAACACACATAAAAACATTTATTCAAATTAATCAACAACTTGTCCTCCCTTAGCTTCTCAAAAAATATTTGGATATGCATCAAGTGCTCCTCCAATGTCTTATTAAAAATCAAAATATCATCCAAGTAAACAATAACAAATTTTCCCAAAAATTATTTCAATACCTCATGGATAAGCAACATAAATGTTCTTGGTGCATTGGTTAGCCCAAAAGGCATGAATAACCACTCATACAAGCTCTCCTTGGTTTTGAAGGTTGTATTCCATTCATCTCCTTCTCTAATCTAGATCTAGTGATATCCACTTTTCAGATCTATCTTCGTGAAGTACTCAAACCCACTCAAACAGCCCATAATGTCATCCATTCTTGGCAAAGGAAATCTATACTTTATGGTGATCTTGTTGATGGCTCTAGAGTCTGTACACATCCACCATTCCCCGTCCTTATTTTGTGCTAGTACTACACATACTACACATGGACTCAAACTCTCCCTAATCAATCCTTTTCACAACTCTTGAACTTGTCTGTTCAACTCTTCACTCTCTGTTGGAGTCATAGGATGGGTTTCCTTATTTGGAAAAATAGCTCCAGGAATCAGGTCCATCTAATGACTAATCTTTCTTAATGGAGGAAAACCTTCAGGTACATTATCAGAAATAATAGCTTGAAACTCATTCAACAAATTTGAAAACCTCTACAGGAACCTCAATATTATCTTCTTTATCAACTCGAAGAATCAATGCAAAACACATATGCTCATGCTTCATACCTTCTAGGAACTTTCTTGCATTATTGCATACCTTTTCCTCTACCTCTTTCAGGGGCTTCAACTTATGACAAACTCCATCCTTTTTCAAAGAATAGGTGTTGGCATGTCCATCATGTATTGCTCACTGATCAAACTGTCACGATCTACCTAACAACATATGAAAAACATCCATAGGAATAATATCACATAATACCTCATCATGGTAATTTCTAATCTTGAACTTTACCAGACATTGTTCATTTACCAAATATTTATGGTCCTTTTGTAACCAAGCAATCTGGTATGAATTTGAATGCCTTCTTCTCTCCAACCACAACTTACTAAACATCGCTTTTGAAATAAGGTTATCAGTACTACCTCCATCAATAATAACATTACAAACCTTACCTTCACACTCACTTCTGGTGTGAAACAAATTCTTCCTTTGATTTGGTTCTTTCTCCTCATTCAGCAGGGCTCTTCTAGTAACAAGAACCTCTCTTGTTTTTGCATCCTCATAATTTGAAGACTCAACATCTTCATCTACATGTGCAACTCATGCATTACCCTCAGGTCTTCTATTTTTCCTTCCTTGATGTTGAGGAGACTGATAGGCTCTATGTCCTTCTTCTCCCCATTGGAAATAGGTTCCATGAAAGCCCCCTCTTCCTCTTTGGTCTCCATTATTTTGATCATGAGGATGGTAGGTGTTATCTCCTTTTTGGTTATGGTTTCTATTGGATCCTTCACCCTTCTTTTGATCTTCATTTCAAAATCCATATGACTGACCACTAGTCTTTCCACCTTGACCTCCACTTGTCTATTTTCTTTCAAAACTTTTGTTTAGTCACTCTTCAAAATTTAGGGAAAACTAATAAGCATCTTCAATGGTGGTCATCCTTACTAGTGTCAATTATTCCTATATGCTAGGCTTCAGTCCATTAATATATCGAGCATCTTTCTCTTTATTCGCCTCAGAATTTCCTGTTCGAATCAGAACCTTATCAAATTCCATCCTTGTTCCTTGTCTCAAGCTCTACATTTTCTTTAGCAACTCTAGTTCATAATCAATTAGAATAAATTGCTTCTTCAATTTTGACACCATTCTATCCCATTTAGAAATCCTATCTTTTCCTTGTCTTCCCCTTTCAAGATGGATCTCTTTCCACCATATACCCTCATGGACTTTCAATTTTGTCTTTGCAAACTTCACCCAATGAGGGTCTTCAATCTCCTCAAACTCAAAAAATTCCTCCATGTCATTGATCCAATCGATCAATTCTTCAGGGTTCAAGCTTCCGCTGAAAGTTGAAACCTCCATTTTGGGTCTCTTTCCAATACTTGATATTACTCTCATCAATCTAACTTCTCCTAGATCCATTTTATCCTCTTCTTCCTCTTATGTTTCCTCTTCAGTTTCATCTTCACTAGCATCTCTTTGCTGATGTACATCTCTCCTTCAAACCTCATCCTACAAGGCCTCTAATTTCCTTCTTAGGGATCTAATTTCATATCTAGGAGGATCTCTTCCTTCACCACATCTACCTCTGCCCCTACCATAATGAGGAATTATTGGAGGAATCTTAATATCAACCCGAACTCATAGGTCCTACTGCAACTGCCTCATGTTCAATGCTCTATTATAGACTTAGGAACTCTTTCTTTGATACCACTTGATGAGGGCTACACCGTCAGAAACCACATAGACACAATAATAGATACCAACATAGAAGATGTGAGACAAAAGATAACCCACTTTCAATTATTTTTAGGAAATGAATTTACATATTCAGATCTTACATGCTACAGTCTCATGGGCTTGATTCATATCATCAAAAAATCAACTCTAAGAGAAAAACTGTTATATGTTATTCAGAGCCACAATCTACACTAATGGAGCCACCTCCTACAACTCCCTCATATCCCTTTTTATTTTACCCAATAATTTCCCTAGAATGTTCTAGAAAGTGCAAATTTCCCTTTTGTTTTGGAACCAAAAGTCCCACCATTTGATTTCTGGCGTAGGAAGAAATTTTAATGAAATTTACTTTTTAGAGGGTCAACTTCGCAAGGCCATAACTTTTGATTTGGGCGTCCAATTTTCTCTTATTGCATATTGTTGGAAATCTCTTGATGAGCTCTATAGTGCATAAGCCCATCATGGGTCGGTTCAATGACTTTTAGACCTATTTCAGGGCCTCTAAAGTCTTCATATTTGAATCTGAAGCTGCATTAGAGAAATTTCTTAGGATGGAAACTTTAATTTCTCCCAAACTGTGCAGGGTATTGAGGTGATTCTTTGGCAACCAAAAATGTTTTTCAGCTCTGCTCCTTTGGGTAAATTTTTAGGTCCATATGATCCCTTTTAGGCCGACTTACTAAAAATAGTAAGTGATCATTTTCTTTCTATTTTTGATGCTTGACTATCTTACACCCCTTAAGTTCCATCATGGAACTCAGAAAAGCAAAAGAAAATAAGGAAAAGCAATTTTTTTGGGTGATGGAAGATTCCCCTACACCACTGGATGCTCTTGCATCATAATCCTTAAAGGATTTTGTTGTAGTAGGCCATTATAGATAGAAAAGGTATAATACCTTCGCCTCTTCCATACACTTATGAATGTCTTCTATGCAAATTTTCAAATTCTCATGTGTCTTTGCACATTTTTTGGAGGCCTTAGATTGTCTACTATTTTTAATATTTACCTCAAATTTCTTCTCCAAATAAGTAGAATTTTCCTTGAAGGAATCCATTATTTGTTTGATCTGTTGAGTAAGTGGTAGAGAGGAATCCATTTTTAAGCATTAGGCATTTTAGCTTCTAAGATTTTTATAGCATCTTGCAATGATTTTGAATTGTTAACTTGTTGCTGCAAGATTTCTTCCCTTGCAGAGGAGTGAAAAATATCACCAATTTTCTTTTTGCAATGGTGAGATGTTTGACATACCAACTTTTCCACCAAACATAGGAAACTATAGCAATTGTAGAGCAATAGAAAGCTTAATCTACTTCTATTGTGTGAGAAACTCTTTGATAGAGTTTGATGTGAGATGCAAAAAAAGATACCTTTGGAGACTCTTATGCATATGCTCTGAAAGTAGAGGTGTCTTCATTTGCTAGTCCTACTGACCAATGCCTCTGGAGGAGAGTTGTCATGCACATCATGCTCAGGAGAAGCATGCTCTTAATCATGTGTTTCCTATTCTTCCCTCTCCTCTTCTACTTCTTGATGTTCAATATCATGTTGAGGGGACATTTGATATTTCTCCTCATCTTTAGTATTTCTCATTTTCTTAATGACCACCTTTGTCACTTCTTCAACATCTTTTAGGATTTTTTCCATGTCTTCCTTCTCCATACTTAGAAGAGTATCTATTCTCTACTTTGATCTCAATTCTTGAGCCTATCTCCAAAGTATTTTATCTTTTTCTTCTTGAGATATGGAATATCTAGCTTTTTCAAATGCTTCCTTCTTCAACTCATCATTAATTTTAATTGCTTTCTATCTTTTCTACCTCAAAGCTTGAGCTGGATTATCTAGATAAATTTAAGGATTTTTCTGAGAGCCACATTATACATGATCATGTATATAATTATTTCCCTTTCAATTGTCCTTTGGTCCTCATGAGAGACATCTAGATGTAATGTAGTTGTTTCAACTAATAGGCTATTACTTACAATCACATTAAGTATTGCATCCAACTAGAGAGGCTCATGTGAAGGAGGTGTCAAAGGAGTTTTCTTGATTTTATTTTCCTTACCTTTTCCTTTAGGTTTGGAAGTACCTTCCTCACCCATTTCTTCCTCATCTTTTTTTCTCTTGGCTTGCTGCTTAACCTTATGATGCTTTTTCTTAGTAGCTTTGGTCTCAAATGCAACTCTTTTCTCTATAGTAGCATTTGGGGATTTAGTGGGTTGCGGAGGTGCAATAGCAATAGAGGCTGATTTGCTTGATCTTCTAGGTACATTCTTTGCAATGGTTTCCTTAGGATCTAAGGGAATGTTCTTTGAAGCTTGGGAAAAAGGTTTGTGGTTTCATAGATTGGATTATAGTGGAATTCCCTATTTTTGAAACATCTTATCAACCCTCTTCTCACTAGTCTCTTCTGCCTTCTTCTGGATAATATTCTCCATGATCTCTTTAGAGGTACCAAATCTTTCTATTGGAGGATCCTTAGGAACTTGTTCAATAGGTTTTCAACGTATTCTTTAAAACTTCATTAAGATAAACCTCATAAGGTAATTTGGGAATCTAGGATGTCCTAGGTTCCACTACTTCAATATAACAATAATATTTATCCACCAAAAATATTATCTCATGCTTGTACTTTCTTACTAGATCAAAGAGAATTATTTCCTTATCTTGCATTATTGCTTGCAAGTTCTTGAAGAAACTCTAATATTTAGCAGTGCAAGCTTTAGTATCATTGAAACCTCTCATGTGATTCCTAATCTATGCGGTAACCAAATTTTTTTGTTGCTAGATCTTTCCCTTGAGACCAAGAAATTCATTTATAAAATAAAATTCAAGATAAATTATCAAAGACCCAAACTTGAATTTTTATCTAGTCTCTATTGTTCTCTTTAGGTTTTCAAATATCTTCTCTCTCATTAACTCACAAAAATCAAAGTCCTTTACGTTCTTTTAACCATTTGGTATGTGGTATGAATAGTAGTACCAGTAGCGGAGCCTAATTAGAGCTATTAATGTCCCATTTTACGTCATATTCTAGCCTATTTTATGCACCTTCATAGCCATTCTCAGATTCCATTTATGTTCTATTTCCATATCATTTAACCATTTTACGTTGCATATGATTTAATCCATATAAGTCATATTTAATATAGTTTTAAGAATAAAATATGAAAATTTATTATTGGTTGTCTTTACTAATTAGCATTATTATTTTAATCCTTGGTAAATATTGTATCAATGGTTAAATTTCAGGATTAAGGTTAGCAATGATTAGATCAAATAATATAAATCCAAAGAAACTATAGACCAAAATGAAAGCAAATACAAGAAAGATTATACCAGCTATTCCTTGAAGCCTCCATGATTCATCTCCATAGCACCTTCTAGCTCACAATGATCATATGAATATTGCCCTCAGATTTGTATGTGTGAGCAATTTGACTATATGACATTGTCCTATGCAAGTTTTGAAGGATTTAAATAAAGACTATGCCTATGCCTATGCTAAATGACTATTGCCTATGACAAGTAATCAAATCAAATAAGCTAAATGCAAAGTAAATTCTAAGCATGAATGTCTATAATAATGAAGTGGTGCCAAAATATGAGCAAAATTGTCATTTTACAGAAAATACAATTTTGGATGGACGGACAAGATTGAAAGCTAACAAAGCCTAAAATCAGTGGACGAGATTTCATGTGACAATCCCTAATTAGGGTTAGGGAAAAATTATTAAACGAGTGGTCAAGATGTCATTTGATAAAATCAAATTGGCGGTCGAGAATAAATGTGACAAGAAGATAAAAGATAAAGATTTTCGAAAATCAAGAAGATAAAGACTGCTTGATTTGTAAGATTCAAAAAATTAAGAAGATAAGAGTTGAACTGAAAAGCAGATTTGAAAAATCAAGAATTTTCTCAATTACTTGATTTTTGGAAGAAGATTACCATTTTGAATTAAATTAATTCAAAATATGCATTTTGTGTGACAGTAAATAATTGATTTTCAGATTATTTACTAAAATGAAGTGATAGTTAATAAAGTGAGATCATTTTAAATAATTAATTTATTTAAAATGAGAGAAATGTTAAATAAGGAAATTAAATAATTAAAGATAATTATTTAATTTAGATATTGTGACCAATAATTAAACAAATTAATAAATTCATTTAATTATGAGAATGAGTGACATATTAAATAAATAAATAAAATTCATTTATTTAATAATTAGGAAGACAGATGCCGGTATTGGCATGGTGTGATGGTTTATAGGTGGCATTGTTGTTCTTGCCACCAAGGTTCAAACCCCATTGGGGTGGTATTGTTGAATGGTTGTATCCGGTCCATAGCTCCGGTCAAAAGCGTTTACCCCTTGAATAAAAAAAAATAAAAATAAAATAAAATAATTAGGAAGACAGAAGGAATTAAATAAATTAAGAAATTTATTTAATTCTAAGAAGATAATAGACCATTAGTGACGTATCGAATAAATAAATAAAATTTATTTATTTAATAATCACGAAGAATAAACAGACATGAATTAATTAAATAATTATGAATTATTTAATTAATAGTCGAATGTGGACCAAGGACATAATTAAATGTCATAATTATGCTAGGACGAAAAATGAAAAACTAAGCTTGTAGGCATAGGTCATTTTTAAGTGTCTACATTTTGCCCCTCTTTGTCATAATGTAGCATGTCACATTGTGACAAAGAAAATAAGTCAAAAATATGCCCCAGTGCAAAATAAGATGAGGAAGAAGGACAAGGAGGGTAGCGGTATGCCCCTTCGAGAGGACAGATGGGTTCTAAGAACACGGGTGTGCTCTTGAAATTGTTGAGAAGACTAGAATATGAAGAGATAGAAATGTTAGTACAAAAGATATGGATGATGATATGGATGCAATGCCTATATGAGATGGGTGAGAGAAGTTGACAAGACATAAGGAGATGCATGTTAGTTCCTAGACCAAATCCTTCAACATATTACGATAGGACTTTAATATTCATTGCTCTTAATCATCATTGGGTGGATTATTGTAATGGCCAACAAACACCATGATATGACATAGATCAAGGTGTGCAAGGTCGTACCATCACGTAAGACAAGTAGTCACAGACAAGGGTGATCATGACTCATACTAAGGGTGCAACTACCCTAGTATTTTTGTCACAATCAACCATGAGCATAAAAAAGACAAATAAAGACAATAAAGACAAGTCATGAAACATTGTTGCTCCTCTAAATCCTATTGCCAAGACATCCTTGAGGAACTAGCAACATGATTGCCTGAAAAAGACAAAACAAGCCAATCATCATGATACGTCGCTACTTCTCTAAATCTTGTCGTTAGGACATCGTCGAGAAACTAGTAGCATGATGAAAAATAAAACCAACCATCATGATACATTGTTTCTTCTCTAAATCCCATTATTAGGACATCACGTAGAAACTAATAACATGATAGTCCCAAAAAAGACAAAGTAAGACAATCATCATGAGACATCACTGCTTTTCTAAATCCTGTTGTCAGGACCTCATTGAAAAACTAGTAAGATGATGAAAAATACAAAAGAAAAGATAAGACAATCATGATACGACATTGATTTTCTAAATCCTATTGTCAAGACCTCACTGAAAAACTAGTAACATGATGAAAAAGCCAAAGACAAGTACCAAGTGTTTACCAAGTGTGTCTGAATGCTGAGTGTTTTGATGTCAAGATGTCAGGTTTGATGATGTCGAGATGTCAGGGTGTCAAGGTTTTGATGATGTCAAGATGACAAAATGTTGAAGATTTCCAAATTCAGGAAGGACACATCTTGAATAATGTTGATGTCAAGAGGATTGATCCCTAAATGTCAAAAGGGATCCCTTGAAATGCCAGGTGATAGTGATGATGCCTAGGAAGGACACATCCTAAGGCATAAATGATAGAGTTTGTTCTTCAGAAGGGCACATCTGAAAGATATCGATGTCAAGAGGAGTTATCCTTAAATGTCAAGAGGATCCCTCAAAAATGTTGGATGACAATGACAATACCTAGGAAGGACACATCCTAAGGCATGAATGAGAGAGATTGTTCTTTAGAAGGAAACATATGAAGAATACTGATGTCAAGAGGAGTGATCCTTAAATGTTAAGAGGATCCCTCAAAAATGTAGGATGACAATGACGATGCCTAGGAAGGACACATCCTAAGGCATGAATGACAAATGTAATTTTTAGGACACATCTAAGAGATAACCAAGAGTTGACAGTTTGACTGGTTATGATAATGTAACTTGTTTTGACCAAGTTTGACTGAAGTTTGGCTGAGTTTGACTTGTGTTGACTATATGTCGATATTGTCATGATGATATGATTGACGTGTTGATGAGATTGTCATGCTGAATAAATGATTGTTTTACTTTGTTTTAGGAGTTTTCCCATCTAGAAAATGATTTGTCTTGAATTGAAGACTTTTGACGTGTGTGCCAGTGTAGTGCCATGAACCCTAATGGACTGACCTAGTGCAGCCTCGAGGGCTCATTGACAGATGGCCTTGCCTACGTCATGCACTCAGAGACCTCGTAGTTCGACACAACTAATGACTTTGTCTTGATGAACAAATATTGTGTCATGATTTTATTTTGACAAACCTAAAAGGACTGACCTAATGTCTTAGAGACTCAAAAATGAGTCTTGCCTATGTAGCAAATGCACAGAGACAACGTAGTTCAGACGAATGACAAAGACTTGACTAATATGACGAACATGATGAAATGTGACTCTGTTTTTGGGATTTTGTAGACATTTTGACTTTGTTGGGGTTTCTTCAGGATGTTTTTCAAATTTTTAGGTCTTTCTTCAAGACGTTTTTCAATGTTTTTGTCTTTTTTCAGGACTTTTTGTAATGTTTTTGTCTTTTTTTAGGACTTTTTGTAATGTTTTTGTCTTTTTTTAGGACTTTTATGATGTTTTGTCTTTTTTGAATGGTTTAAGAGGATCATGACAAATTCATGTGACTGATTCCTACACATGATAATCCAAGGACAAACATGATTGTGCCCCTAGTCAAGCTGAATACCAATTGACAGGTGATGACAACGTTGTTTGACATGGGAAGGATGCATCCCAAAATAATGTGAGGATGACGATAATGTGACGAAAGTATCGAGGTATGCAACCGAGCTAGGGACAATGCCAAGTAATGTTTTGGATAATGTGCTTGTATGGATTAGACTCGTTGCATTTGGAATGAGTTGGTTAGGACTAAAAGTGATGATGGACTATCCTTAGACCGTTTGACAAGAGAAATCCAAGATAGGTGATAGACATGAAAGGATGAGAGGTGGCCTTGGTAAAGGATGAGATACATGAGACTAAGGGAATTGTCATATGATATTCCAGGACTATGTTGTATAAGGATAATGATGGAAATGATAGGATAGTTTGTGACAAAAGGATTTACATGTCAAGAGTTTTCCCCAAAGAATGATTTATGTGTGCCTATTTTATGTCAAGATCAAGGTAGGTGGGAATGATATGGATCCAATGGTTGAATGTCAATGTCAAGAGGAATGAATGGGAAATGTGACGACTTTCCCCCAAGTGTAAGAGTCCATGTAGATGATTTATTTTACACATGACGCCTATTTGCTAGGTTTTCATCATGGTACTTATCCAGGGCGCCTATTTGCAAAATTTCACCATTGGATGAAATTTTTCTCTTTACTATTTTCTTGACTTTTTGATTTTTTTGGTGTTACCAAAATGCCTGTTTCCTAGGTTTTGATCAGGGTGATGATGTTTTACATTTTTCAATTTTTGTATTTCTGATTTTGTGGATAGCCTGGATGCTTTAGATGACCACTAATGGTGCCGATGTAGAGACTAGTGCCATGATATGCCAATAATGACCTTGCTGAAGGAGTTGTCTTTTCAAGATCATAGCGCTTGCATACAACTGATCGATGTCATTGTGATCCTTTCTGATACTACAGTTGGCCTTATCAGAATACACACATTGTGATAGAGTTTCATGAGAGTCAGTATGGTAAAGAGTTGCTGCCAAGATGTAACGGATGTGTGACGTGGGATTTTTGGACTTTAGACGAGATGTAGGATTATGGAGAAATGATGGTATATGTGGAAAGGTTGTTTGGACGTTTTGATGTATCACTTTTTATTTTCCAAACTTGGGATGGTGGATGAAAGATTTTGGAGGGATGGCGTTTGGAACCAACACATTTAGATGCCTTGCTTGATGACCATTTTGAAGGAGGTGGACATTTTTTGTATGTGGGAGTCCTCTTGTCTTGTGGCTCCACATTGTAATTAACTTTTAATTTTGACATATTTTCTTTGCTTGATCCACTTTTCTTTGGGATCCATTTTAATTTCATTTTTCCACTTGTCTTTTTTTATGATTCGATGGCCTTTGACATTTGATTTTGGACTTTGTAATACTTTTGTTTTTGTTGGTTCCAAAGGGAAGGTTTAAGATGTTGAGAATGATGGTTTATGGTTTGGGTGGATGGGGTGTTGGAAGCAATCTTATGACAAGGATCACTCATGGACTCCATTTTGACATTTGTATTTGATAAAGTTGCCCCCAATATTGAGGAAGTACCACTAACATCGTTTGATTTGTTGTCTAAGGAATACCCAAGACCTTGATGTCTGTAATTTGTTTGAAGTTGTATTGGTTCTAGAATGCCTTACTCATGTAGGCTTAGTCCTTTTCCTTGATATTGCATGTTTTGACATATTCTATTTGTGATGGGGTATTTATTGTTTTAAAAGCAAGATGTGATGTAGAGGGTATGGGACTTTGGTAGAAACACAAAGATTACAAGGATTACAATGATGCAATTTCAAACCTTCTCTTATGGACCCAAACCCTAGGAATTCTCTTAAGGGACACAATTACACTTGTCTTGAAGGTTGACAAAGCCCCAAACCTTTGTCTTAGACAAAACCTACTTTTTTCACCTTGACTAGGCTTCTAGCCCAACTAGGCCTCGAACGATCATTTTTTTGTCTTTACTCTTAAATTTTCCAAAGGACTCTTGAATATAATTGTAGAAGTTGAAAAACCAACTTCATAGTCCCCAAAAATCACCTGCAAGAAATCACCTATCACATGCAAAGATATTCAGAACAAAAACAACAGAAGTTCTGTAAACCCTCAAAGCCAATGTTTGCAAGCAAAAATCAGAATTATTGATTATTGAATGAATTTTTTTACAAATATTACAAAATACTTCAAAAAGGAAATGATGCAATAAAGAAGGAAAAGAAAACCCTAATCTTATCTTGAGCAAAAAGACAGCTCAATAAGATAAGATAATAATTAAATAATAATTATCCTAGGAAATAAATAATTACCTAAGTAAACTTATCCTAAAGTGTAATTAAATAATTAATTACACCAACACCCCCCCATAAGTGCAACTTAGGGAGAAGAAAATTATTATGCAAAGATGAGTCCCAACAACAAGGCTTGATCAGGTACTCATTTACAAATGCAATGCAAACTAAATCAAATGGGGTAAAGGAGAAAACCACATGGGAACAAAACTCCTCCCCAAAAATAGAATGCAATAAACTAAGTGATGAAAGATGGAGGAATCCATAAGACCCCCCAAGGACACCATACATCACAAAGATACATAAATGAATCCCCCCATAAGAGAGGAAGAAAGAGACCACAGATCCCCCCTAGAATGAAGTAACTCCAAAAGAAGTGAAGAAATTGCATCTCCTAAAAGAAGTGAGAGGGAAGAGGCCGTATGAAAGAAATCTCTGAAGGTGGAATAGGTGTAGCCCAAGATGTCTCCATAGAAGTAGGTGTGACCTTAACCAATGAAGAAGTTGAAGTAGGTGAAGACTCAATAGAAACCTCCAAAGATGTATGATCAACTGGATCCTGCTACACTGGAATAGAAGAAGCAACAGGAGGTGGAGGAGATGGAATGAAAGGCTCAAGAATAGGATCTGAAGTGAGAACTCTAATGTTCAAGAAGCCAAATCTCTCCTCTAAATGATGATGCACACTCGAAATGTGAGGAATAACTGTAGGAACATAAGCACCACCAATAGCAAAATTAGTGAAAGAATACAACCGAGATGAGTGATCCACTATCCCAGTAGCAATAACTACTCTACTCTCCAAGTCTCTGATGATAACCGAATCAGGTGTGAACTCCACAGATCTCCCATTTCCTCCATGTGTTATCTGATAGATGGAAAGAAGGTTATTTGTCAAGTGAGGGACACACAAGACATCCTGAAAGGAGTGGTCCCCAAAACTAATAGACTCCTTCCTTGTAACACTCATGTAAGTGTTGTTTCCCATCAAAATGGGAGACATAGTGCAAGGCTCAAAGGAAGTGAACATAGACTGTGAAGATGCCATATGATGAGATGCTCCTGAATCTAGAAGCCATCTCCCTGATCCAATACCTTAAGAAGCACAAAGAGCATGTCCCTTCATATCTGATGAAGTATGTAACCCAGTTGTGCCTGTGTTATTTTTCTCTAAAGAAGAAGAATGAGGAGAAGAAGATGATGTAGACATCCTAGAAGGAAAATCAATCTAATGTTTTTGAAGAAGATGTTTCAGCTCATCAATGTCCTTCTTGTAACAATTATGTTTTGCATGTCCTTCCCTCTTGCGATATGCACATGGAGAATTCTCCTTCCTAAATGATTTCCCCTTAGAAGAGGAGGATGAATCTGAGGACTCCTTTTTCTGCTCATGAGGTGTGGAATCCTTTTGTTTCTATTTCTTTCCTTTGCTTGTAGAAGCCTTATGATCTCTAGGCTCCTTTGATGTAATAAGTGCCTGTTAAGAGGAAGAAGGTTTCACTGTGCCCATGCTAGCTAACTTAGCTTTCTCTCGAGTGAGAAATGAAGAATATTCATCAAGATATGGCATAGTGAATCTTGTACCAAGTGCATCCATAGTGGCATAAAAGGTAGATACAAAAACTAAATAATCTGGTCCAAGCTTAGAAAGAATGGACAATATCAATTGAGAGTCTTCTTTTTGAACACCATACTGTGACAACTGTAATCTAAGAGACTTGAGTTTGGTGAAAAACTCTTGGATGCTGTCAAAATCCCTAGGATTTAAGCCAATAAGCTCATTCTCTAACTGAAACACTCTCATAGTATCCTGCTTCCCAAATAAAGACTCCAAAGTATCCCATATCTCATTTGGTGTAGTGCAAGACTCAATGTGAAAAAGAAGGTTAGATGAAAGAGATAGACACAATGTACCATAAGCTTCATCACACCTATTAAACCACTTTCTCTTTTCAATAGCACCTGTAGGTTCAATTTTTGTACCCATGGTTACCCTATACAACCCTTTATGTTTCAAATGAATCTCCATTTGTTTTTTCCAACCAAAATAGTTGAATGGAGCAAGGGGTGCAATATTATGTAAATAAATGATAGAAAAATAGCAGTATATACTCTCAAATGAAAAAACAATGCTCACTGATCTAAAAAAAATAGCTTGATTGCACACTTCCCAAGAAAATAATTGAAAAGGTAAAGGCGGAGATCAAACAGAAATATCAGATACCTGGTAAAAAAATCATAAAAAATAGGTCTGAGATCTATGTAGAGCACTGAACCAGCTTTCCAATGCCTATTCATTTTTGAAAAACGGAGTGAGGATGCAAAAGTTACGCCTCCCGGAGTGAAAACAACAACTTCTAGCTTTGACAGGCGAAAAAAGCATCAAAACTAAAAAATCAGAAAATAAAACCACCACCATCAGATCCGTCATTGAATCAGCTTTCCGGCGACTATTCATTTTTGAAAAAAAACTTCCGTTTGGAAAAGTTACGCCAAAATGAAAAAAGGCCTGTTTTAGAACCCTGAACACTAAACAGGCTAAAAAAACCAGCACCTCTGGTTTGGCCCTCGGTCGCTCATATGACCGCCTGTTGGGAGTTTGGTTTTTAAAAAAATGGGTGGAGCCCTTGGTCCTCAATAGAACTGCAACAAGGTCTTTAGAGAGCCCGCGAGGCTGAGCGTAGGGGCTCCTAGACCCTGATGTGACAGGAGCTCGGCGGTGAAGGGCCTGCGGGGGCTGAAGTTGGGTCGGCGGTGCGGCGAACGGTGGAGCTCAGCGGAGCTCGGAGGAGCGGTGGGCAGAGCTCGGTGGGGTAGAGGGGCCGCCGGTGGCAGGTGTTTCAGAGAGGGTGGAGGTGGCCCAATAGCGTACCAGCAGTGGTTGGTGGGAGGCCGTCGGGCGGTGAAGTGGTGGCGGGAAGATTTGAACGAGCGGCACAAGTTTTTTAAAAAAAATTGATTTTTTTAATATTTTTGTGCATTTCATGCCTCGATCGGCCTCCCTGGCTAATTTTTTTTCCTTTTTTACAACTTTTGCCTAAATCAATGAAACGAAAGGCATTTATAGGGTTTTTGGATGCTCTGATCGTGATGGTGACGTCTGTTTGGCCCAAAAATGCACAAAAAAATGGCATACCCCCAAATCCACTAAAAATCAACCTGACTTCAAACCCTTGCATAGAAAAAGATGTTGTGTGAGAATATCTTTAGATCATGAACATGCAGCGACAGGTCTGGAGCTTTGATACCATGTAGAAGTTGAAAAACCAACTTCACAGTCCCCAAGAATCACCTGCAAGCAATCACTTATCACATGCAAAGATATTCAGAACAAAAACAACAAAAGTTCTATAAACCCTCAGAGCCAATGTGTGCAAGCAAAAATCAGAATTATTGATTATTGAATAAATTGTTTTACAAATATTACAAAATCCTTCGAAAAGGCAATGATGCAATAAAGCAGGAAAAGACAACCCTAATCTTATCTTGAGCAAAAAGACAGCTCAATAAGATAAGATAAGAATTAAATAATAATTATCCTAGGAAATAAATAATTACCTAAGTAAACTTATCCTAAAGTGTAATTAAATAATTAATTACACCAACACTAATGACTGATTCAGATGTGGTTTATGATGCTACACAACATATCAAATCCCTAATGGCACTTGTTTTGGATCAGACTCCCCAAAACTTGTTGTTTCCACAAAATCAAGGCCTAATTAGCCCTCTTTTTCAAAGCAACCCTATTCCATTCTTATCCCCTGACTATGATACTTTCAATAGTGTCTTGAAATGTTTCAAAACTAAGGATTTTAAAGGTTTCAAACTCCTATGACTCCTTTAAGACCTCTAATCTCAAAACCCTCACTTAAATCCCTTAAAACTAGGGATTTTTAGTTACTCACCTTCCAATCACTTCCAAAACCTTTTCTTTGACTTTTCACCATCAGATCAACATATGTAAACAATCCCAACTCAAAAACATACCCCTTATTCAGATAGATCCCTGCTGCTATACCTTAGGTTCCATTTTCATGCCCTTTCCATTGTCAAATCATGGTGTACACCCTAGAATCTTCCCTATCTGCACATTAGCTTGTTAATCCAGTATAGTACATGCTAAATATTATCCATTTCACAAGTTATAGTCACAATCCCCCATGAAATGGATCATTCATTCATAAAGACCCTCAAAATCAATGAAAAATCATAACTTTCCTTGAGATAGTCAAATATATTATACAAGAAACTATTATTATTGCTTATCAGGACATGCAAGAGGTTAAATACATGTAAAATGAAGTCCCTAGATCATCCAATGGAGCATATCTTCAATAACATTCAATAGCTCATCAGAAAAACTCAAGAAAATGCAAAAAACTAAAGTTTTTGTTGATTTCCTGTAGCAGTCTGTATAGTACTTGCAATATCAACCAACCCTCCGTACAAATGCTTTCCCTAGCTTTGTAGACTCTTTCCCCAACTATCCCAACTGATTGGGATTGATTTTATTACATTATAATTGCTAAAACTCCTAAAAGCTACTTTCCCACCCAAAGTTGGATTTTTAAAATTTGAATTTTCCAACTTGAAATTTATTGACTTGTACTAACTAAAAACCATCTAATCTTTAATAGCTAACCTTAATTGACATAATCAAATCATTATATACCTATCTATACCCTTAGGACACTATTGGTCCACTTACAATGCTTTTTGGTCCTAGGGTCCTTATCAGGACCCTTAGGACTTTTGATCCCCTTAATGTTTTTATCCATTTCAAAGGCCATTATAGGCTTCAAGATATCATAATTGATGCACTAAGATGTTGGATAGATATTCATGACCCCTACAACCTCCTGACTCTTCAAATGATCCTTAAGGAGCTTGGGTGCCTCTACACCATTCTCCCCAAGAAAGAAAAGTTTCTTGCCCCAAGAAGTAGCCAGTTGGTTGCCACCACAAGACTCCTTGTTCCTAGATGTTTGCACCTTCTGATCATAGACCAATAAATCCCCTAAAGTCACCTTCTTCCTTCACTACTAACCTGCACTCTTGTTAGAATCAAAACAGGGATGTGTCTATCCTTTTTTTTGTTTGAGATCAGTTTGTCCTTGTACCTTGTTTCTACCTTCATTCCACTTATTCTGTTGTGAAAGAACACCATCTCTAGTACCCTCAACAACAGGGCATTCAATATTCCCAACCTTGATATTGTACAAGTCCCATAGATTCTAATTTTTAGGACTGTATTCCTCATATCTCTATTGCAACTTACTATTTTTTAACCAACCAGTGTCTTCCCCTGTCTTACCCTGCATTTTCACCTGCAAATTTTTCTCAAAACAGATCACAAAAATTTCATTAAACTGCCCCAAAGGAAAAGGCCTCAACTTATATATATTACCTCCTTTATGCACCAAATATGTATTATGGTATCCATCATGCACTGTCCTCCTAGCAAACTTCCATGGTCTCCCTAAGATGATATGACCACAAGTCATTGGAATGACATGACAAAGCACCATGTCTTGATATGATCCAATTGAAAAATCCACATAAGCCCTCTTACTAATCTCTACATACTGCATTTGAGTTACCCAAGTGGCCTTGTAGGGACTAGGATGATCAAATGTTGCAATTCCCAACTTGGTTACCATATTAGATGAAACTAAATTACTATGTGATCCTGAGTCTATGAGCAACCTACATATTTTACCATGGTTGAGACAATTTTTCTTGAAGATAGTTACCTATGGCTCTTGATGAAGTCTTTCTCCTTGCTTTACCATAAGGAACTCACCATCAGTTATAGGGTCTTCCATAAATGTTTTTGGTTCTTCCTTTTTGTCCTCTTCTTCTTGTACCAAATTTTCCCTACCATCTTTGCCCTTATATGATTGTTCCCATTTAGGACACTTGAAAGAAGGATGCCCTAGTTCATTACAATTGAAACACCTTCCTGTGAATGGGCCTCTACCTTGTCCAAATTTGCCTCCTCCTCTATGAGTGTATACTCCTCTTTGATCTAAAAACACCTCTTTTCCTTTGTCATTGCTGCTCTTATCATTGCTGCCTTGCCCTTGTTCTCTATTACCTCTTCCTCTGTTTGAACTACCTCCTCCTCCACCATTGCTTGACCTCTCTTGCTTCCTTTTCACCTTTTCTTCTGCTCTAATGGCCAACTGAAAACATTCTCCTAATGTCCTTGGCATCTGCAAACCAATCTCATCTTGTAGGTTATACCTCAAACCATTGATATACCTGGCTACTTTTTCATCTTCTTCCTCATATCCTCCTCTGATACTAAGCTTGTGAAATTGCTCAGTATAGGACATCACATCCAAGTCCTTTTGCTTTAAATGTTGCCTCATCCTCTTCACATGAATTGTATAATCAGATGGTAGGAATTTTTCCTTGACTAAACTCCTCATCCTTTCCCATGTAGAAACTTTTTCCAATCCCCTATCCATCCTATCATTCTGAAAATTAGTCCACCATGTCAGTGTTGTACCTCTCAACTTGGTTTTTGCAAACTTAACCTTCCTCTCTTCTTCCATCTCTTCAAACTCAAAATAGTTGTCTAAGGCATCAATCCATCCTAACACCTCTTCACTATCCATCTTCCCTTGATAGATAGTAAAATCTATGTGACTCTTTCCTCCATGAACTTGTACTGCTTGCAACAATCTCAATAACCTCCTTTCCTCAGGGTCTTCTATCTCATCTGCTAGTTGTTCTTGATTTACCCTCACATGCTCTTCATCTTCATCATTATCTTCTTGGTCTTCTTGTTCTTCTCTTCTCCTACTTATCTCAAGGTTGTTTATCCTAGCTTGCATAGCTTCTCTCTCCCTTCTCCATTTCCTCTCTCCCCTTGCTTTAGCCTACTCTCTTGTTGCTTCTTGCTCTCTTCTTTCCCTTCTCTCCCTTTCCAAGGTTTCCCTCAACTCCTCCAACTCTCTTGCTAACTGATTTTTAGGTGCCATTGTTGAAATTTTAAACCCTTAAAGGACCTACTCTCTACTCTGATACCACTCTGATGCAAAGGGTATGGGACTTTGGTAGAAATACAAAGATTACAGGGATTACAATGATGCAATTTCAAACCTTCTTTTAAGCACCCTTTTGGAGATAAAGCCTAAATAGTTCACTTATGTCCTCAAAACTTCTCTTATGGACCCAAACCCTAGGAATGCTCTTAAGGGACACAATTACACTTTTCTTGAAGGTTGACAAAGCCCCAAACCTCTATCTTAGAAAAAACCTACTTTTTTCACCTTGACTAGGCTTCTAGCCCAACTAGGCCTCCAGCAATGGTTTTTTTGTGTTTACTCTTAACTTTCGCAAAGGACTCCTCAATATAATGACTGATTCAGATGTGGTTTATGATGCTACACAACATATCAAATCCCTTATGGCACTTTTTTTGGATCAGAGTCCCCAAAACCTGTTGTTTCCACAAAATCGAGGCCTAATTAGCCCTCTTTTTCAAAGCAACCCTATTCCATTCTTATCCCCTAACTATGATACTTTCAATAGTGCCTTGAAATGTTTCATAACTAAGTATTTTCAATGTTTCAAACTCCTATGACTCCTTTAAGACCTCTAATCTCAAAACCCTCACTTAAATCCCTTAAAACTAGGGCTTTTTAGTTACCCTCCTTCCAATCACTTCTAGAACCTTTTCTTTGACTTTTCACCATTATATCAACATATGTAAACAATCCCCACTCAAAAAAATACCCCTTATTCAGATAGATCTCCTGCTGCTATACCTTAGGCTCCATTTTCATGCCCTTTCCATTGTCAAATCATGGTGTACACCCTAGAATCTTCCCTATCTGCACATTAGCTTGTTAATCCAGTATAGTACATGTTAAATATGATCCATTTCACAAGTTATAGTCACAATCCCCCATGAAATGGATCATTCATTCATAAAGACCCTCAAAATAAAATAAAAATCAAAACTTTCCTTGAGACAGTCAAATATATTATACAAGAAACTGTTATTACTGCTTATCAGGATATGCAAGAGGTTAAATACATGTAAAATAAAGTCCCTAGATCATCCAATGGAACATATCTTCAATAAAAATCAATAGTTCATCAGAAAAAATCTCAAGAAAATGCAAAAAACTGAAGTTTTTATTGATTTCATGTAGCAGTCCGTACAGTACTTGTAATATCAACCAACCCTCCATAAAAATGCTTTCCCTAGCTTTGTAGACTCATTCCCCAACTGTCCCAACTGATTGGGATTGATTTTATTACATTATAATTGCTAAAACTCCTAAAAGCTACTTTCCCGCCCAAAGTTGGATTTTTAAAATTTGAATTTTCCAACTTGAAATTTATTGATTTGTACTAACTAAAAACCATCTAATCTTTAACATCTAACCTTAATTGACATAATAAAAGAATTATATAGCTATCTACACCCTTAGGACACTATTGGTCCACTTACAATGCTTTTTTGTCCTAGGGTCCTTATCAGGACCCTCAGGACTTTTGATCCCCTTAATGTTTTTATCCATTTCAAAGGCCATTATAGGCTTCAAGATATCATAATTGATGCCCTGAGATGTTGGATAAATCTTCATGACCCCTGCAACCTCCTAACTCTTCAAATGATCCTCAAGGAGGTTGGGTGCCCCTGCACCAAGATGCTAGCCCATCATGATATATGTTGACACTGTTACTTGGAATATTTTCGTCTGCAAGAAAGCCTGCTCTGGAAAAGGTGGATGATCCTAATTGATAGGATGTCTTAGGTTCACTGACATGTTGGACATATTTCTGACTGATATCTTTCGTCTAATCTTGTGACATGTCAGGTTCAGATGATTATATTGGTGTTTCCAAGTCAATGTCAAAACTGTCTTGATGGTTATTATCATAGAGTCCAGTAAATTCAGCTATAGCTCGATCATTTGCAAATATGTCCATAATGGAATACTCTTGTTCTTGAGGAATATCGTCTATGTGTGTCATGGAGGAAAGTGTCTCATTTTGGAAACTGTCAATAGTAGAGGGATGTATAGGGTCAGCAACTGTTTGATCATAAATGGTGTAAAGGTCAAGAAGTGGATCGTTTTGGATTTCTTGGTCAATGGTAGGGTCTTGGTCAAAGATGGGGTTGTCATGGATTTGGACTTCTTGGCCAATGGTAGATGTATTTTGGATGTCATGGTTGTTTTGAAGGACTTCTTGAATGGACTTTAAGATACGGTCATGGGATGGACTACCTTGATCCTGACATGAAGGTGACGTTATGATGTCATGCTTTGGGCTTTCATTTTGACATGTATCCTCAAGTTTAGACAATTGGATGTGGCTTTGGAAAATGATATAATTTTCATGACTAAATGTGGCTTGTGAGGGAGTGACTTGAAAAGGATTAATGGATGAAGGATTAGGATAGGACATGGGGACTTGGACTGGACTAGTATGTGAAGGACTAGGATATGACATGGAGACTTGGACTGGATTGGTGTGTGAAGGACTAGGATAGGACATGGAGACTTGTACTGAACTAGTATGTGACGACATAGGATATGACATAGAGACTTGGACTGGATTGGTTGGTGACGACATAGGATATGACATGTAGAATTGGACTAGATTAGTTCGTGACATCATAAGATATGACATGGGGACTTGCACTGGACTAGTGTAAGGTTGATTGAAATAGGTCATGGAGACTTGGACCGGATCAATATGGTATGATGTGGGAACATGACATGAATTGGTAGATGGTTGATAAGGCATGTAGACTTGGGCGGGATTGATAGGTGAAGGACTAGCATATGACGTGGAGACTTGAAATGGACTAGTGGACAGTTGGTTTCCCTTGTCAAAGTTAGGATAAGGCAGATTAATGGATGTTTGTTGTGGACTAATATCATGGATGGTGTTAAGTGACTTTTGGTAGTGAGGGTAGACCGACAAAGGACTAGGACTCATGGATTGTTGGTACAAAGGACATTGATTTTTAGTTTGGAGAAATTGTCTCTTAAAGTCGAAGGCTTGTTGGTATTGACCTCTACAGAGTAACTGGTATTCAACTTTACTAGCAAGCCTATCAATATTTTGTTGAAGGGAAGACAAGGTGGTGGGTGTCATGATGTTGTTAAATGCAGAGTGATAATGGCATTTGTCTAAGGGAAATGACTAATGCAAGGTGATAAAATTGTTAAGAAAGGATGCCAAAAGCCAAGGTGACAATGAAGACTAATATGAAAATGTTGACTAAGGAAAATGACCAATGCCAAGTCTAGATGCCAAATGAGGACTATGATACAAATTCTAGGTGCAAAATGAGGACTAAGATGGACAATATTTGGAGAAAATTTTGTCTAACCACTCTAAGCCTAACTTATGTCTCAATTTTGGTTATCAAAGGACTTGCTAAGGGGACTAAATGACAAGGTCGAAATGACGAGTGAGCATGCCTAACTAGACTGTTGAGTTGGAGGTTCTCATAAAAAGGACAATGACCAAAAAGAGGAATAATGACTAAGTCCCAAGATAACCTAGTTTTGAAAACAATTTTTTTTTCAAAGTGTGGAGATTTGGTTTAATCCAAAGTTTTCCAAGATGAAGCCTAAGGACACATTTATGATAGAAATGACAATTATGACGCCTAGGGAATGCAACTAAAAATTTAGAAATTTAACCTATGGTAAAAAATGCAAGCTAGTGAATGCAAATGATGAATGTTTTGAGCAATTTCAGTTCTAGTTTTATGACAAAGACCTTTGAAAAAAAAGGTTTGATAGTAGGCTAAAATGTTTGGACGTGAAGTTTTGGTAAAAATATCTAATTTGTTTGAAGTTGATTGTTTGTTTCTAGATGTGTGAATGTTGTTTGTTTCGTTTCAGTATCCAAAAAACACTTGGAAAGCACGATATTTTGAATGTAAACAAACACAAAATAGAACAAGTACAACCCTATGGTTAAGCCAGAACAATATTCGCTAGATTCCACGTGGGTTTCCCGAGTCGCATATCAGTAGCATGTGAATTCAAAAGCTTGGATGCATGGGCTCCCCCTTACAATGCACTCTCTTCTCAGGCCAACCAAGCTTCTAACCCCCATGAAACTCCCATGGCAGATTGATCACCTCTACTACAGATTGCGAAGATGTGGATGCCTTCACACCGACCAGTGCTGCGCTAGCAAATAGAAGGTTTTTGGCTACTAAACAATGGTGTTTAATTCAGGACCTCCGTTCGAGTGGCCATACATGGGGCGCAATATTAAGCTCCATTTAGGAGGCACTCCAGCCTAAAGAGGTTAAGCTCAACATGGTTTTTGGGAGTACTACTTGGTCTGTATGATACATCTGCACTCGTAATCTTAGGTTTTCCCTTAAGATTCACGTTTATATACTGGTCGGGGGTAGCTTGGGTTTAGCTCCATTATCGGTTTGAGTCACCTAGAGGTGATGAAATCCCCTGGCAGGCCCAATTTCTAGAGGCAATAATCATTTCTCTTACACCCAGGATTGCATGACTGCGCAAGGGGAGAGGATACTTCGGTTGTTGCATCAAGGTTACACAGGGACAAAGTGGGTCTGGTTTTCTTATCGCCTAGTTTGCATAGGGTGAGAGCATAGTCGCCTACCACTTTCAAACATTGTTAGATAGATTTGAAAGCATGTTCATTTTAAATGTACCAAATGAAATGTTTTCTAATCTAAAAAATCACAAACACAATGTTTAGAAGTGATAGTCTTGGACACTCGAACCTACAAAATCACAAGTTAGAAGTTTGATCAAGTTGTCTTGGACCCACGAAATGTAAATTCCACACGCTACCAACAAGGATTAGTAACCAAAAATCTCTAATCTAAAACATGCAATCTGTTAAAATCCTAAACTAAATTAAAAATTAAAAATCTAAACTAAATTAAAAAGTAAAAAATCTAAATTAAATTAGAAATTAGAAATCTAAACTAAATTAAAAAATTTAAAAAAGTCTAAATTAACAATCTTATCTACAATCTAATAAAATCTCATTTAAAAAAATCTAATTTAAAATCTAAAAAAAAAATCTAATTTAAAAATCTAACTTAAAAATCTAAAAAAAATCTAACTAAAAGCTAATTTAAAAATCTTAAAAACTAATTAAAAATTAATTTAAAAATCTAAAAAATGTAATTAAAAAGGCTAATTAAAAAAATCTAAGAAATCTAATTTAAAAGCTAATTAAAAAAAATCTAAAAATCTAATTTAAAAGCTAATTAAAAAAAATCTAAAAATCTAAATTAACTAAAAAATCTACGATCTAAAAAGCTAAATTTAAAATAAATTAGAAAAATTAAAAAATCTTAAATCTAAATTTACATCTGACTCTAAATTAATAAAACTAAAGTTAATGAGAACTAAATTAATCTAAATTAATAGAATTAAAGTTAAGGCGAAGGTTTGGAAGCTGAGGGGAGACACAGAGTTTCCAACAAAGTGTTCTTTACCTATACCTGCAAAAAAAAAAAGAGACCGAAAACCATACAAAAATTTGCAAGAAAAACGTCAGGTTCACCAATGTATCAATGGGTTATTTTTCTTAAGGTTAGATTATCAAATAGTAAAGCATAAAAATCCAAAGAAGCTATCAAGAACACAATGAAAGCAAATACAAGAAATATTATACCAGCTATTCCTCAAAGGCTCCATGATTCATCGATCATATGAATATTGCCCTCAGATTTGTATGTGTGAGCAATTTGACTATATGACATTGTCCTATGCAAGTTTTGAAGGATTTGAATAAAAACTATGCCTATGTCTATGCCAAATGACTATTGCCTATGACAAGTAATCAAATCAAATAAGCTAAATGCAAAGTAAATTCTAAGCATGAATGTCTATAATAATGAAGTGCCAAAATATGAGAAAAATTGTCATTTTATAGAAAATACAATTTTGGATGGATGAATGAGATTGAAAGCTAACAAAGCCTAAAATCAGTGGACGAGATTTCATGTGACAATCCCTAATTAGGGTTAGGGAAAAATATTGAGTGGTCAGGATGTCATTTGATAAAATCAAATCGGCGGTCGAGAATAAATGTGACAAGAAGATAAAAGATAAAGATTTTCGAAAATCAAGAAGATAAAGACTGCTTGATTTGTAAGATTTGAAAAATCAAGAAGATAAGAGTTGAACTGAAAAGCAGATTTGAAAAATCAAGAATTTGCTCAATTACTTGATTTTTGGAAGAAGATTACCATTTTGAATTAAATTAATTCAAAATATGGATTTTGTGTGATAGTAAATAATCAATTTTTAGATTATTTACTAAAATGAAGTGACAGTTAATAAAGTGAGATCATTTTAAATAATTAATTTATTTAAAATGAGAGAAATGTTAAATAAGGAAATTAAATAATTAAAGATAATTATTTAATTTAGATATTGTGACCAATAATTAAACAAATTAATAAATTCATTTAATTATGAGAATTAGTGACATATTAAATAAAAATAAATAAAATTCATTTATTTAATAATCAGGAAGACATAAGGAATTAAATAAATGAAGAAATTTATTTAATTCTAAGAAGATAACAAACCATTAGTGACGTATCGAATAAATAAATAAAATTTACTTATTTAATAATCATGAAGAATAAACAGACATGAATTAATTAAATAATTATGAATTATTTAATTAATAGTCGAATGTGGACCAAGGACATAATTAAATGTTATAATTATGCTAGGACGAAAGATGAAAAATTAAGCTTGCAGGCCTAGGTCATTTTTAAGTGTCTACAAATATATTTTGTAGCATGCAGATTTCATGCCACCTGTTTCACAGGAACTTCATGTCACCTTCTAAGCGAGAACCATCCTATCACTCAACACTGCCACATCAACTCAGTGCCACAATTACATCTACCAGGGAATTTTTAAGAGGCATCAAACTTGTCTTAAATGGCCACACACATCAACATTTATTCAGATATTTCAAACATTGATTTTCACCTTAATATTTGGCATTATTAGAAGACGTATCATGCTCCTCTCTACAAATAATTACTTCCATGCCAGAAAATGCTTTCTTTTTCTGAATTGAATCCAGGAACCCATGATTTACTTGCTAGCTATTGAGGAGGATAATCTGCAATAAATTTGTGCTTGTTATTAGTATAAAGAAAACTAAAAATATTTCATTTCCTATTGCTATTGTAATAGAAACATCTTTTCTTTATTTGTGGACAACCATAAAAGTTTCACATGAGCCATTATTTTGTTGGCTATAGGCCAAAATAGATACTCTATTCATGTACACAATTGCTATAGACTGCACATATATGCATGTAGCATAATATAAGCTACATGATAGATGGGGGAGTGTAAGAAAAAATATTGTAAGAATATTTGTGTATTAGAACATTGTATTATTTTTGGTAAATATAATAGTTCTTTCCATGATTGAAGTAGCAGTGTAAGAAAGTTATTTCGTTTTATCGCCTGGGGGATTAAGGAGGGGGCCCACTACTTGGGATGCCTGGTATTTTTCCAACTTTCATAGTTATGGTAATGTATGTTTAATTTTCATAGCATGTTGTTTTATTCTGAACTAGTGATTGAGCATGATTGAAGTGCATTTATTTCTATTCTTTATTAATTTTTTCTTCTATGTTATTTGCAAGTGTAGTTTGTGATTCATTATAAGTTGTTGTTCCTCTCGCCAAGAAGTGACAATTCCTATTCACGAAATCAATTTTCATTTTGATTTATTGTAGGTTTATTTTCATAGCTGCATTCATAACCGTGACTCATCTAACGACTTTCACCCCTTTGTGACATATAGTCATGATACCTCTCACAAGTCTACACCCTCAAATTGACACATAGAGACCAAACTTAAATTCATTATAAGTATTAAATCCTTCTTATGATTTACCCTAGTGTTGGCCTATCAAAGCCCTCTCTGTTAGTGAAATATAATTTATAGGCTATACCCATGGATGCATACTTGACACCTAGATCAATGATATCACTTATGCTCAATGTTCTTTTAAAAAACTTTTCTCCGATTAACTCAGAAAACTTCTCGAACTCTTCACAACCTTCATCACTAAAATAGGCCTGGTTACACATAACCCCATTACTGCCCTAATTGCATCTTTGATAATCCTATAAGGTTTGTCCAAATACATGAATTCATCATTAATTTTGTTCAAAATGATTCTTACCCACTCAATGTTATCACAAAAATTAAAAAAATATTTCCACACACAATCCCTTGGCTGACACATTTGTGTACTCTAGTTTATACCCAACATAATCATCATTCAATAGGTCATGCCTCAACACCTCAAACTTTGTGTGATTAATTTCATTCATGAGGGAATGAATTTAAATCCTTACATCTTCCATGTACACCACATCACCAACAACTTTCAAAAATGTGCATCATCCTTATCTACCTCCATATCCTTAATAGGACACCTTTTATACTTTGGCCTAGGTTTCTCAGAAAAATCTACCAATTTTGGAGTAGGAATAATAATTTCTTTTCAAAATTTGAATCAAGGGTTTAAGAGAAACTTGAGAAATACCTCTATGAACTATTTCTAGGGTTTCATTACAATTTGAATTCACAAAATGCTTTTGTTGCCTTCTTCTCCTCAACTTCAAACATAAATTCTTTTTATTCGAATGAGCTATCATTGAGAAAATTAAGTATAAATGACTTGTATTTTCCCTAAATTTTTATAATCAATACACCTTGTACTTGTTAGGTAAGTGGCCAATATAGTACTCTATATCTTCACAATGATGCATAATCATTTTGTAGACCTCTGCAAGCAAGAATTTTTCTACATAATTTTTTTTGTAGACTCCATCTTGCTCGTCAATCAAGTTCTTCATCTACCATATTGTTTCAAATCACCTTTCATATTGTAATGAACAACATCTTAATTTATTCAAGGGAAAAGAGACTTTGTGGAAGAAAAATCCTCTTGAGATAATGCTCTATCTCAATCAACTATGAAATCTTGTGCACAATACACAAGTGTTGTGTCATTCCTTACTTCAATATCTTGCTCTTTTTTCTTTCTCTAAACTTTTGCAGCTTCCTTCTTTTGATCTATCTTATTATGCTGAGTTTGTGGCTTCATGGAACCAATTTTGTAGAATCTTGCTTTATTCCCAAGGCTATTGCACTTATGTTTAGGGGTTAAATAATTTCTCCTCATTTTAGTTTTATAATTAGTAACCTTATGGAAAAACTTATTGCATTCATAGTAGTAGCCATAAAATTAATGAGAAACTATAACATTATGTATTGGATGCACAAAAGAGTTATTCTTCATTTAATCATTCCTTCATGCCTTACTTCTACAATCATTAGCCTTATGACCAAACTTATTGCAGGAATAACAATACCCATGAAAGAATTCAAAGAACCTAGAATTAGTAATCTATTTAGGAGTAGACCTCTTAAATATTTTCTTCTGATTGGTAACCTTTTTGCAACCATCATCCAATTTATTTCCTTCTTCTTTGACCTCTTTGGTATCTTCAAAAGATTCATTTTCCTTTTTCTTTTTAGGAATATATTAATGTTTAAGTTCTTACCTTATTCATATCCAAGACCACCTTTATCTTTTATAGATTTTTGAGCACTGATTATCTCATCAAGAATATTAGAGCTTTTCTTAAGTTTCAAGCCTTTATCTATCTAATATTTTTTTTCTCCAATTCTTTCCTCAGGGAGACAATTTCTTCTTCAATTTTGGAGCATTCCACCAATTTTTCATTCAACTTATTGTTCAAGAAATATGCAACCCTCTTTCCTTCTTCAACTTGAACTTTCAAAATGATGATTGTCTCATTTGATTCTTTGATTTTTATTTTCAATTCTCCACTTTCTCTTCTTGTAATATCCAAGTCTTCTAGTGTTGAAGGAAGTTCTACTTCAAAGTCCACTTCACAATATTCTACATTAATGTCCTCCATTTCTTCATGCTTCTTGACATCGATAGGATTCTTTTCTTTAGACGTTGCTTAAAATACCATTTGTTTCTTCACATGATCTAACTCAGTTGTTAGGCTATATCAAAGTACTTGGTTTTGATACCAATTGTTAGAGTACATAGTAGTACTGAGAGGGGGATGAATTAGTACTTAAAAAAAATCATTCATTTAGTAGATATCAACCAATTAAAACATGATAAGTAGAAGAGCACAAGAGCATGCAACCATAATATCATATTTATGTGGAAAACCCTAGAAGATGAAAACCACAATGAGAAATTTGCTTGCATCTATTGTCCAAATCTAGCCTCACAAATATAACAACTTTTACAATAGGCATTTATGGTATTTAACCAAAGGAATCTCACTACTCCCTTCTCAATACAACTTTCACAACAAATGTTCACTACCTCAACATACAATTAGATTATTTCAATACATTAGTTACCTCTAACTCACTGCCTTTTTTATATACAATTGCTTCAATAAGCTATGTTTCTTTCAGCTCACTTCCTTCAACTAAGCTACTCAATTATAGGCTCATGTTCTTTTTCACAATCTTTGCTTTCACTATTGATCTATTAAAACTGATCTTTTGCATATTTCATCATCAAAAGATGTTTTTTAGAAATATATTCATACATTATCTACTCAAAACATTCACTACACACTCGTACACCTTCTCAAAAAAAATAATCTTCTATTTATATCATCTACATCCTTCAAAAAGGTTCTCCAAGTCAGCTACAAATAAGAAGTATAAGATATACAATATTTACAATGAAGTTATCTTCAAAAAAACCTTAGAAAGAAATATTATGTGGTCCAAGCTAAGAGATATCCAAGACCTATCCTTCATGAAACATATCTTCAAAAATGGCACACACATCTACACACCTGGCACAATCAACCCAACATGACAAGTCATCTTGACAAGCAAGAAAACTATCAAAACATCAACTCTAGACCAAGGTAGTGTCAGAGAGACAAAGAAACACTTTTCAGACCCCTTCAATAGGTTGATATATCATGTAATTTTTGTTTGTGTTGTTCCTTTGTCATAAACACATGGAGGTAAAGATATCCACAATAGACAGAATGAGGGCCTAGAGAGAAGTATATATCAATTTTTAGAGAAAATAAAGAGCCCAAAGAGCTTCCATCATGTATTACAAAGCCTTTGTATACATTCTTGATCCAAAAAATGTTGACACAGATTGATTAAACACCAACAGACCAACCTACCAAGTGGTCAAAACATAAACAACACACTGTCATCTATAGAACCACTAGTGGTGAACCAAATAATTTGAAAATTGGACTGAGTAGAAATATCATCTTCATAAACTTAACTTCAGAGCCACAAGGTAAAACATTGTAATGCGGTGAAATACATAAACATACGATTCTCTCTTTATCATACATTCTCTGGGACTTAGCAAATTCATACGCTGACAACTAAAAAATACTTTGTGGTCAAACATATGTATGGATACGTGGAATATGCATACCTTTCACCTATGCAGAGATACTCTTGAACTTGCAAGAACAAAATTTCATCTATTGAGGAATGTAGAGCAATAGACAGAGCTCTTGTGTAGCCAATCTTGTGCCTTAGACATATTTTAACTTTATCAACCAAGTCTTTTGATATCCAATCATAAACTTTGACTGATGGTGTACAATAGTGTACCAGTGATATCATCCAAACATGAACTTCAATGGATAAGACAATCTTGCATTACTTTAACAACCAACCATGAACAATATATGGTATATACAAAGGTTGACATCAATGACAACACATTATCTATACAATTGCCAACATTATATTTATTGTTAATCAACATTTAAATTTTACTTATATTTTTATTTCATCTTCTTCCACTCCAAAAGTACAACAAGAAGGGTCATTTTAGTTACCACTCCAACACTAAAGAAGATGAGAAACTAGAAGAAAATATATGGGGTAACTCATAGTGCTCATGATAATGATTATCAGATTTTTAATTGTAAACTGTTTATTGAAATTGATTGGATGTATTTTGAAGAAGCAAATAAGAATTAAAAATTGGCCAAAATCCATGGATAAAGAAATTGATGTCATGAAGAAGAATAATACTTAGAATCTTATAAATTTTCTAGCAAGAAAATATGTAATTAGTGTGAAGTGCATTTATAAGATAAATTTTAATATTGATGGAAAAGTTAAGAAATACAAAGAAATTTTGGTTGCTATATTTTTTCCATAATAGCCCAAGATTAATTATAGTGAGGCTTTTCCCCTACTTGCTAGGTAATATATAGGTAAAGTTATTTTAACAACAAAAAACCAACATCAATGAAAAAAATACAAGATTGATGTCAAATCAACTTCCTTAAAATGGAGTGTTCGAGGAAGAAGTGTATGTACACTAGTCACTTGTTTATGAGACTTGGTTTTATGAACAAATATTTCGGTAGATTAAAAAATAATTAAATGAAATCAAACATGTTCTTACAATATATTCATATTGATTCATACTTGTTGAAGAATGATTTCAGTAAGAGCAATAATGAGTTGACACTCTACATCAAAGGGAACAAAAAGTAAAGTTTAATAGTTTGTTGTATATAGATTATTTGATTTTCATAGATAATAGAAATTTTTATAGGAAAATTAGAATATTTGGTAGCTACATGAGCAACATGTCAAACAATATGGATGAGAAGAATGCTATATAGTCTTGTAGGTTAGTGGATTAATTAACATATGCATTTACAAAACCACTATCTAAGGAGAATTTTGAGAGATAATCATAGCATTGTTGATTTTGGAAATCAAGCTTAAGGGAGGGTGTTAGAGATAAAGCTTACTTCTCATTGCAACCCTTCATCTATAACTTGTACACAAATATATTAATGAGAAAACTCATCTTATAGGTTTTTGCAACATAAATGTGTAAATTTTAATGTTATAAAAATCCAATATGCAAATTTGTAATGAATCATAGAAATTACCTCTAAATTTAAGAGTCTAAAAAAAGACTTTAAAATTCTTGTAAAATATGTAGATATTTTTATATATGTATATATATACAACACCAAAAATATATAAAAATAAATATGAAACAATAATAATATTGTGAGAGAATACAAAAGAATATATACAATTGTAACATTATAAAAGTTTCAAGAAAAAAGATTAAAAGTAACAACAATGACTTATTTTATTATTGTGGATGCATGTGTTTTTTTACAATTTTAAGCTATTTTATTAGACATTTTCACATTCTAAAAAGAGCAACTTTGTGTGAACACATCAATATTTGTATTAGAAAACATATACTAACTAATCTGATTCTTACAAATAGCTTACGTACACGACAACAATTCAATATATGACCCACTTCTATAACATATGATATGGGTATACATACATGGAAATTCTTGACACTCAAAAAGAGTGCAATTTTATTGAAAATGAGTACTCATGTACTATCACACGACTCTCAAAGCTCACTACAAGTCCATGGAGTCTAACCCTTATCTCTGCTTCGACACCTTCCTAGATTCCATTGCTTGAACTGCTCTCCACTCTAACTCATCTTCAGTTTCATTTACCACAAAACCCATGCAGAAAAACTTATCGATTCTCCATTCAGTCTGCTAATTTGTGAGTGGGAGGAGAAGAGGCTCCGAGTGTGAGCTCGACTTCCATCTCGCCCTCACAATTCTGCAGATATAAAGCATTAGGGTTGATGGTGTACAGATCATTACAATTTGTTTGACTAACTAAATCGTGCCGTTGTTGTGACACCAAAGATTCAAAGGAACATTTCTCTTTCCCGCAATTGTCTTGGTGCATTTTTGTCATATCAATACCCCTGCCTTGGGCTTCGACACTTGAACTTTGAATACTCTTAAGAAGTTGAAGTTCTTTGGATTTGGGCTTTTTGCGATGATTAACAGACTTGAATTTCCCCCTAGCATTGATCTTGTGCAATTCGCTGGATATGTTGGGCATCACAGTGTGCTGCTCTTTATTTTGTTCACCACTAGTATTGGGTAAACTTGATTTGTTCGCCAGATTAGCATGGTACGATCCGTCAAGAATACTGTTCACTCCTGCTTGACATAGTTCCCAATTACCAGAGCAAAAGAGGCCCACTGCTCCGCATATGGGATTCGACAGCCTCCCACAGGCCTCATACTATCCAGAGCAACTTAAGGATTTTTCTAAGAGCCACATTATACATGATCATGTACATAATTATTGCCTTTTCAATTGTCCTTTGGTCCTCATGAGAGGCATTCAGATGTAATGCATTTGTTCCTGCTAACAGGCCATTACTTACAATCCCATTAAGGATTGCATCCAACTAGAGAGACTCATGCGGAGGAGGTTCCGAAGGATTTTTCTCGCTTTTCTTTTCCTTACCTTTTCCTTTAGGCTTGGAAGTACCTTCCTCACCCATTTCTTCCTCTTCCTCTATTTCTTCTATCTCATCCCTATTTCTCTTGGCTTGCTGCTTAACCTTATGATGCCTTTTCTCAGCAACTGTGGTCTCCAATGCAACTCTTTTCTTTGTAGTAGCATTTGGGGATTTACTGGGTTGCGGAGGTGCAGTAGCAATAGAGGCTGATCTGCTTGATATTCTAGGTACATTCTTTGCAATGGTTTCCTTAGGATCTAAGACAATGTTCTCCAAAGCTTGGGAGTAGGTTTGTGGTTTCATCTTGGAGTATCATGGAATGCCCAATTTCCCAAACATATTATCAACCCTCTTCTCACTAGTCTCTTCCACCTTCTTCTGGATAATCTTATCCATGTTCGCTTTAGAGATACCGAATCTTTTTGTTGTAGGATTCTTGGGAACTCGTTCAACAGGTTTTCGACTTATGCTTTAGCTTCATTAAGAGAAACCTCATAAGGTAATTTTGGAATCTAGGATGTCCTAGGTTCCACTACTTCAATATAACAATAATCTTTATCCACCAAAAATATTATCTCATCCAAGTGCACTTTCTTACTAGATCAAAGTGAATTCTTTCCCTATCTTACATTATTACTTGCAAGTCCTTGAAGAAACCCCAATATGTAGTAGTGCAAGCCCGAGTGTCATTGAACCCTCTCATGTGATTCTTGATTTATGCGGCAACCAAAAATTTTTGTTGCTAGATCTTTCCCTTGAAACTAGGAAATTCATTTATAAAATAAAATTCAAGAAAAATTATCAAAGACCCAAACTTGAAGTTGTATTTGGTCTCTTTTTTTCTCTTTAGGTTGTGAAACATCTTCTCTCTCATTATCTCAAATAAATAAAAGTCCTTTCCTTCCTTAACCATCTAGTATGTGGTATGAATAGCAATAGCAATAGCAGAGCTCTCTTTGTTAATGAAATATACTTTATAAGCTATACCCATGGATGCATACTTGACACTCAGATCAATGATATCACTTATGCTCAATGTTCTTTTGTCAAACTTTTCTCTAGTTAACTCAGTAAAATTCTCATTCTTCACAACCTTCATCACCAGAATAGGTCTGGTTGCAAACAACCTTGTTATTTCCCTGATTGCATCTTTGGCAATCCTATGCCTAGGTTTGTCCAAATACATGAACTCATCATGAATTCTACTCAAAATGATTCTTACCCACTCATTGTTACCATGAAAAATCCAAAAACTCTTTCCACACATCCAACCCCTTAGCCAACATATTTGTGTACTTTGGTTTATACCCAACATAGTCATCATTCAATAGGGCATGACTCAAAACCTTAAACTTTGTGTTATCAATTTCACTCATGAAGTCATGAATTTAAATCCTTACATCTTCCATGTACACCACATCACCAAGTTTTGAAAATGCACCATCCTTATCTACTAGTTTTGGAGTAGGCATAACAATTTCTTTTTAGACTTTGAAATAAGGGTTTAAGAGCAACTTGAGAAGTACCTCTATGAACTGTTGCTAGGGTTTCATTACACTTTGAATTCACAAAATTCTTTTGTTGCCTTCTCCTTTTTCTCAACTCTAAACATAAATGCTTTTGATTCGAATGAACTATCATTGAGGAAATTGAAATATAAATGATTTGTATTTTCCCTAGATTTTCATAATCAATACACCTTGTAGTTGTTAGTTTAAGCAGCTACTAGATTATTCTATATCTTCACAGTGATGCACAATCTTTTTGTAGACCTCTGCAAGCAAGAATTTTTCTAGAAACATTTTTTTTGCAGACTCCATCTTGCTCATCAATCAAGTTCTTTAGACCATCTTGTTTTAGATCACCTTTCATGTTGTAATGAATGACATCTTAATTTCTTTAGGGGCAAAGAGACTTTGTGGAAGAAAACTCCCCTTGAGATAATGCTCTATCTCAATCAACTATGAAATATTGTGCACAATGGGCAAGCATTGTGTCATTCCTTACTTGAATATCTTGCTCTCGTTTCTTTCTCCAAGCCTTTGTAACTTACTTCTTTTGATCTATCTTATCATGCTAAGTTTGTGGCTTCATAGAACCAATTTTGTAGAACCTTGATTTATGCCCAAGGTTATTGCACTTATGTTTAGGGGCTAAACCATTTCTCCTCATTTTAGTTTTACAATCAACAACCCTATGGCCAAACCTATTGCATGCATAGTAGTAGCCATAAAATTAAAGAGAAACTATAACATTATGTCTTGGATGCACAAAATAGTTCTTCTTCATATAATCTTTCCTTCTTGCCTTACTGCTACAATCATTAGCCTTATGACCAAACTTATTGTAGGAAAAAAAATAACTATTAAAGAATTTAAAGAACCTAGAATTAGTAGTCTATTTAGGTGTAGACCTATTGAAGCTTTTTTTCTAATTGGTGATTTTTTTGAAACCATCATCCAATTTATTTCCCTCTTATTTGAACTCTTTAGTATCTTCAGTAGATTCCTTTCCCTTTTTCTTTTCAAGAATATTACCCTTTGATTCTAACCTTATTCATATCCAAGACCACCTTTATCTTTTACAGATCTTTGAGTACTAATTATCTCATCAAGAATATTAGAGATTTTCTTAAGTTTCAAGCCTTTATCTATCTAATTTTTTGCTTTCTCTAATTCTTTCCTCAAGGAGACAATTTCTTCAAGTTTGGAGCATTCCACTAATTTTCCATTTAGCCTATTGTTCAAGAAATCTGCAACCCTCTTTCCTTTTTCAACTCTAACCTTCAAATTGATGATTGTCTCTTTTGATTCTTTGAGTTTGATCTTCAATTCTCCACTTTGTCTTCTTACAATTTGGTCTTCTAGTGTTGAAACAAATTCTCCTTCAAATTCCACTTCACAATCTTCTACATTAATGTATTCCATATCTTCATGCTTTTTGACATCTAGAGGATTCTTTTCTATTGGTATTGCTTCAACTCCCATCTGTTCCTTCACATGATCTACCTCAATTGTTAGGCTATATCAAGGCACTTGGTTCTAATACCATTATTAGAGTACACAATAGTAATGAGAGGGGGCGTGAATCAGTACTTAAACAAACTCATTCATTTAGAAGATATCAACCAATTAAAACATGATAAGTAGAAGAACACAAGAGCATGCAAGCATAACACTAGATTTACATGGAAAACCCTATAAGTGAAAAACCATGATGAGCAAGCTACTTTGATCTATTGTCCAAATCTAGCCTCAAAAATATAACAAATTTTACAATAGGTATTTATGGTTTTTAAACAAAGGAAGCTCACTACTCCTTGCTCAATACAACTTTCACAACAGAGGTTCACTACCTCAACATACAATTAGATTATTTCAATACATCAGTTACCTCCGACTCACTGCCTTTGGTATATACAATTGCTTCAATAAGCTATGTTTCTTTTGGCTCACTGCTTCAACTAAATTACTCAATTATAGACTCATATTCTTCTTCACAATCTTCACATTCATTGTTGATCTATTAAAATTGATCTTTTACATATTTCATCATCGAAAGATGTTTTTCTAAAATCTATTCCTACATTGTCTACTCAAAAAATTCACTACACACTCATACACCTTCTCAAAAACTTTTATCTTCTATTTATATCATCTGCATCCTTAAAAAGGGTTCTCCAAGTTAGCTACAAACATGAAGTATAAGATATACATATTTACAGTGAAGTTAGCTTCAAACACATTTTCCATAGAAAGAAATCTTATGCAGTCGAAGCTGAGAGATATCTAAGACCTATCCTTCATGAAACATATCTTCAAAAATGGAACACACATCTACACACCTGGCACAATCAACCCAACATGAAAAGTTGGCCTAACAATTAAGAAAACTATCAAAACATCAACTCCAGACCAAGGCAATATTAGAGAGACAAAGAAACACTTTGCAGACCCCTTCAACAAGTTGATATAACATATAACAATTTTTTTGTGCATTCCCTTTGTCATTCCAAATAAATTTATGTTGGCACAAACACATGGAGATCAAGATATCCACAACAAATAGACTGAGGATCTGGAGAGAATTATATATCATTTGTAGAGAAACTAGAGAGCCCAAAGAGCTTCAATCATCATTACAAAGCCTTTGTATACATTCTTGTTCCAAAAAATGTTGATGTAGATTGATTAGACACTAACAAACCAACCTACCAGGATGTTAGAACATAGACAACACACTATCATCTATAGAATTGCTAATGGTGAACCAAATCATCTAAAATTTGGATTGAGTAGACATATCATCTTCATAAACTTAACTTCAAATCCATAAGGTAAAACACGGTAATGCAGTGAAATGCAGAGACATACAATTCTCTCTTTATCATACATTCTCTGAGACTTAGCAAGTTCATATTTTAACAACTCCAAAAAACTTTGTGGTAGAACATATACATGGATACATAGAATATGCATACCTTTCACCTGTGCAAAGATACTCTTCAAATTGCAAGAATAAAACTCCATCTATTGAGGAATGTAGAGCAATAGACATAGCTCCTATGTAGCCAATCTTGTTCCTTAGACATATTTTAACTTTATCAGCCAAGTCATTTGACATCCAATCATGAACTTTGACTAATGGTGTATAATAGTGTACTAGTGATATCATCCAAACATGAACTTCAACAAATATGACAATCTTGCATTTCTTTAACATCCAACCATGAACAATATATGATATCTATAAAGGTTAACATCAATGACAACACACTATCCACACATTTTCCAACATAATATTGCTAATCAACATTCAACTTCTACTAGTATTTGTATTTCATCTTCTTTCACTCCAAAAGTACAACAAGAAGGGTCATTTTAGTTACCACTCCAACACTAAAGAAGATGAGAAACTAGAAGAAAATATATGAGGTAACTCATAGTGCTCATGATAATGATTATTATATTTTTAATTGTAAATTATTTATTAAAGCTGATTGCATGTATTTTGAAGAAGCAAATAAGAATTATAAAGTGGCTAAACTCCATGGATAAAGAAATTGATGTCATGAAGAAGAATCTATTTAGAATCTTATAAATTATCTAGCAAGAAAATATGTAATTAGTGTGAAGTGTATTTATAAGATAAATTTTAATATTGATGGAAAAGTTAAGAAATACAAAGAAATTTTGGTTACTACAATTTTTCCACAATAGCCCAAGATTAATTATAGTGAGGCTTTTCCCCTACTTGCTAGGTAATATATAATTAAAGTTATTTTAACAACAAAAAACCAACATCATTGAAAAAAATACAAGATTGATTTCAAATCAACTTCCCTAAAATGGAGTGTTCGAGGAAGAAGTGTAAGTACAACAGTCACTAGTTTGTGAGACTTGGTTTTATGAACAAATTTTTTAGTAGATTTAAAAAAAATAAAATGGAAACAAGCAAGTTCTAAACAATTTACAATATATTCATATTGATTCATAGTTGAACAATGATTTCAATAAGAGCAATAATGAACTGACACTCTACATCAAATTGAACAAAAAGTAAAGTTTAATAGTTTGTTGCATATAGATTATTTGATTTTCATTGATAATAGAAAGTTTTGTAGAAAAATTAAAATATGTGGTAGCTACATGAGCAACATGTCAAGCAACATAGATGAAAAGAATGCTATATAGTCTTGTAGGTTAGCAAATCAACTAATAGATGCATTTACAAAACCACTATCTAAGGAGAATTTAGAGAGATAATCATAGCATTGTTGATTTGGAAATCAGGCTCAAGGGAGGGTGTTAGAGATAAAGCTTACTTCTAATGGAAACCCTTGATCTATAACATGTATAGAAATATATTAATGAGAAAACTCACCGTATAGGTTTTTGCAACATAAATGTCTATCAGCTTAATGTTATAAAAAAATCAATATGCAAATTCGTAGTGAATCGTAGAAATTACCTCTAGATTTAAAACTCTCTAGAAAAAGCCATTAGAATTCTTGTAAAATATGTAGATATTTTTATATATGTATATATACAGCACCAAAAGTACATAAAAATAAATATGAAACAATAGTAATATTGTGAGAGAATACAAAAGAATATATATAATTCTAACATTATGAAAGTTAGAGAGAAAAGATTAAAAATAGCAACAATTACTTATTTTATTATTGTGGATGCATGTGTTTTGTCTAGAATTTTAAGCTATTTTATTAGACATTTTCACATTCTAAAAAGAGCAACTTAGTGTGAACACATCAATATTTGTATTAGAAAACAGATACTCACTAATTTGATTCTTACAAACAGCTTGCCTACACGACAACAATTCAGTATATGACCTGCTTCTATAACATAATGATATGGGTATTACATACATGGAAATTCTTGACACTCAAAAGAGTGTAATTTTATTGAAAATGAGTACTCATACTATCACACGACTCTCAAAGCTCACTACAAGTCCATGGAGTCTAACCCTTCTTTCTGCTTCGACACCTTCCTAGATTCCATTACTTGAACTGCTCTCCACTCTAACTCATCTTCAGTTCCATTTACTACAAAACCCATGCAGAAAGACGCATCGAATCTCCATTCAGTCTGTTAATTTGTGAACGGGAGGAGAAGAGGCTCCGAGTGTGAGCTCAACTTCCATCTCGCCCTCACTATTCTGCAGATATAAAGCATCAGCATTAGGGTTGATCGTGTACAGATCATTACAATTCGTCTGACAGACTAAATCGTGCCGTTGTTGTGACACCAAAGATTCAAAGGAAAATTTCTCTTTCCCACAATTGTCTTGGTGCATTTTTGCTATATCAATACCCCTGCCTTGGGCTTCGCCACTTGAACTTTGAATACTTTTAAGAAGTTGAAGTTCTTTGGATTTGGGCTTTTTGCGATGATTAACAGACTTGAATTTCCCCCTGGCATTGATCTTGTGCAATTCACTGGATATGTTGGGCATCACAGTGTTCTCCTCTTTGTTTTGGTCATCACTAGTATTGGGTAAACTTGATTTGTTTGCCATATCAGCATGGTACGATCCGTCAAGAATACTGTTCACTCCTGCTTGACATAGCTCCCAATTACCAGAGCAAAAGAGGCCCACTGCCCCGCAGATAGGATTCGACAGCCTCCCACAGGCCTCATATAGGAGAGACCTGAATAATGCTGAATAAAACATCATACAAATTAATCAATTTTTTAAATCAACGTTTCAAATCAAACTTTATGATCCATCATACAAATTTCGTATCAAACTCCAGACTTATAAAGAAAGAGAAGAGAAATAATAGATGAGGTAGCTAACTGACCAGGCCTTGAATGTTGAGGGCCATTACTAATGAGATTGATGAGGCCCGTGCGGCCGTAGAATTTGGCCAGAAAAACAGTTGCGTTTGCCTGAGATTCTTCACCCCTTATCCACTCCAAGCACGGCCTCAGGATGCACGTCTCGCTGCACCGCTTTCGCAGGACTCGGCAGCCATTGCAGCTCATCCTCATTCTTTTTCCTTTTCTCTTCTATCTGCATAATCAGAAGAAAAAACACACCATATCTGTCACTTAATTGAAGAAGAAATACACCATATTCATCACTTAGTTGGAGAAGAAAAAACCATATTCATCACTTAATTGGACAAGAAAAAGCCATATCCATCACTTAATTGGAGAAGAAAAAGACCATATTCACCACTTAATTCTCACACATAACATAGCCATCAATAGCATATCAACGGAGTCGAACCTGAAAATTGTCCAGGGACTACCTGGTTTTTTCGGGAAAATATTGCACAACGGGACGGAAAATGAAGTTTTGTGAAAACTAGAAGAAATGAGAAATATCTTTTGTCGTTTTCCTCGCACCAGAGCTTTTTAGACGTTGATTTATAGGGCAAGAAATGCATCAGGGAGAAGATTTGACGCCCCATGATGACCGTTTTAACCAGTTTTCAACTTACCTGGTTTGTTTAATTTAAAAAAATAATGAAGAGACGTCAATGGATATTAAAGGAATGGTATTTTGGGCGTCCCCAAATTCCCGGTTGACAAACTGGGGCGTATACGTCAAATCTCATAAAACCTTGTGAAAGGCGGAAGTGGAAGTGGGAAACTCTTATGAAACAATTTTATACCTTCCCCGAAACTCACGGATGTAATCTCAATTCTTAAGCTCGAGTTAAGAGACAAACAAACCGCAAAAGTGTCTTATCAAAAAACATCAAGAGAAAAATGCGGCCAATAAATTATGAACTATTCGAGTATGTCTGGAAAGATAATTAGAAAAGCAAACTCGCGCTAAACAGATAAGACTGTAATTTTACAAGCCAAAAAAAATTACTTTCACAGCCTACAATTTTCCAACCGTCTGTCTACCAGTACCACAAACACAAAGGAGCTCTTCATGTCCAGAGGAAGATTCTTAAGGTACAAGTCCGTTCATGGCTGTCCAGGTCCCTTCATCCATGTTCCAAAACATCTCTGTTTTGTTGTGTTATAATGCTTTCTTTGCAATGGCTTAATGTAGTATATATAAACTCTAGGCATTTTTTTGGTAAGAACTTTGTTTGAAACTGTAGTAATTTTTGGGATTAGTAAATAAAATTAAAATAGAACTTTAATGATTATGTTTAAGAATTATTAGCATCTAAATCCATCTGGGTGATTAAATGTTTTCATATGTTATCTTAATAGAGTTTAGGAGTTCTCTTAATGTATGTTTTTTCATTTACGCTACATTTCACATAAAGTTGTCAATGTGTCAAGGTATAAATTTATCATTATTCAATAGAAATAAGGATTAATCTCAAGATCAAGAACGCTTATATACATTTCTTGCATAAACTTTAGTTTCTATACATCTAATTACCAACAACAACTCTAATTTTAAAAAACAAAAACTGTTAAGAGGAGTGTTTGGTCCTAGAACCAATTTTCAATCTTCTTGACATAGTATGCCTTACAATAACCTATATAAATACTCTTAATCAATCATTACAAATGATTCTTGGAAGAGATGTTAACAAATCAATTTATAACATGAAAGAAAACCCATAGACTAATGGTACATCTTCTCACCCTAGACCATAAAAAACAATAGTTGATTAGTCATTGTTAATGTAGATATTAATCTACAATATTACAATCTTAATTATAGTAGAAGCATAATTGAATCTTGGTTGATTTTTTATTTGTAATTTGCTAAAATAAAAGAATTCAAATTCACCCTAATATATATGGATCTAAGAATTTTTAAATAAAGCATAAGTCAACTAATTTTTTTAGTTATATCACTTCAATAAAACTCTCATATTGATAAACTAGTCGTTTGTTGATATTGTGTTATTAACAAATGGCTACTATGTTCCATGTTACATTCCTTAATGAGTAGTTCTTCTTAATATTGTTTGCATAATTATTTTTTCTTAATGGGGAATCTTATCATTAATCAATAATATTAGGTACTACTCTAAAGGTTAAACTTGATTTTATGCTAGTTTGATGCTCAATTTAAGTTAGTATTCAACCCTAACTATTAGTAAAGAAATTTAACGCACCTCTTTAGCTCATACCATAGAAAGTGATTAAGCTTTCTCCAACAACAAAGACTTACTTAATTTTTATACATCTCTTGCAAAAGCCAAATAAATTTTCTACTCTTCTTCATCACAAATGAATGCCTTTGGTACATAAGATAATATAAATTTTTCCTTCACTACAATAATATATGAGGAACTTGTAATAAAAATTGAAGCAAATACCCTTTGTAATATATTCTAAATAATGTCAAGATACTATACTTAAAATTTAATAAATATATATCCAAAACTTGTTGTTAAGTTCTTATATATCTACAAACAAGTGCAATATCCTTTGGATTCCAATTTGGTATATGGTTAGTTACAATTTTTAGTATATTTTTTGAAGACTTTGTTGATAGAAAGACATCAAAGTCCACACTTGGTAACTATCAAGCAATAACTTGTTATTAATCATCTTCTAAGTACCATAATACAATGTCAAAATTAGATTAGAAAAACATAACCTACCATGCATACTTCCATGTTTGACACATTATATTTGGCAACTACATTTAAAACTAAGACTGAATGGTTTTAATCGTTGGGGACATATAGTGGAAACTACTCAAATCACTCAAATTTATATATTTCAAACAAAAAAATAAACTAGAAAAATAAATAAGAAATATAAAAAGTATTTATAATCCATGCATCCATAATGCTAATAAAATAAATACAATGAATTCATTCCATAATAGATTCTAAAATAAAATTAAAAGGTAAATACACATTACTCAATATGATTGATTATATTAATTCATAAAAAAATATATTGTGTAACCATACATAGTGCCAAAGTATCTCAACACATATATACATTAATTGACATGTTGTGAATATTAGAACATGAAGACATAACTTAGAATCATGATCTCACTTCACCAATATTAAGTTGTTGGATCAAATTTCTCAAATAATATCTTAGTTTAAAACATTTATATATATAGACATGTGGTAGGCTCACCTATTGGATGCATGGTCCATTAATTTCCCTAGGAAGGGATATGCCCTCTATAGAGAATATGCATGTTTCCCTTACAATATTAACCATACACCATATAAACTATGTGTTGATTAGGTACAACATGGAGGTAGATCACACATGAGACAATTAATAAAATGGTGCCACTATGTATAAAATAGTTAAATTACATATGTCAACATTCTTCCAACAAAATTATTTGTTCCTTCAAGATTGTAGTACAAATAAAAATATGGTTGTGATTTGTGATGCATTTTGTAAAATCTAGGTCTACAAAATGTTGGATTACATGTGGAAGATGGCTATTTAAAACACCAGATTGTTCAAAAGTCAAAGTTTATTTTCTATATTTAGTAAAATAGGCTCCAAATATGCACTCACTACATGCTAAATTATTTCATCAAAATTTGTTCAAGATTCTCATCTTGAAGGCTAGCATGTCTCTCATGAAATAACTCATAATATACCTTACACCATGTGTATAATATTATTGAGAGTAATTTCCCAGAGCATCCCTTCAATGTGACTCTAATTTAGAATTCAGGAGGCTACCTCTAGTTCCATGCAATCTCATCCTCAACATACAATCTTTCTGACCACCTATTATATTAATGGTATGCATAGGCCTAATGAAGGGATAGTAGTATGGTTTATCTGTTCAATGTCTATTTTAGTCATGAGTAATACACCTCTACTAAGGCATCTTAAGGATCAATAAATTGTTATAAGGGTTGCACATTGACCCCACTAAGTGTTAGTTCTCTAGTGGAAAATTCCAAGGTATTTTCTATACACAAACAACCTCAACAATCTCTTTCATTAATAAAAGTACCAACTAGTTAGGCTTTCATTGCTCCATTTTTTTTGGATTATCCATGTTAGAGGCTTGCTCTTACTTTGCATTAGGTACAATAAATTCTTGTTGGCTTAGTACTATAGAAAAATCCATTGAATCCTTTAATTGACATCACTTTTAGATATTCTATCTAAGGCATATTTTATTAGAAATTTTTTGACTAAAATTCTAACTTTTTCAAATAAATGTCAATACAAAATATAGTAGTTCTTAACATTTTTTTTATGAATGTCATTTTTTATAGGATTTCAATGTAGAAATTTAGTCCTATGTCACTAATACTCCACTTTCCAATATTGAGAATGTCGATTTAGGGTCTTTACAAACATTATGATAAACCTCTAATGCTAGTTTTTTTACTTTAGACTATACATGATTAATAAGTTTAACTTTAATTTTTTAACAGTAACATTTATTATTCTAATATGTAGGTTTCAATCTCTAATTATATACATGAGCATGTGGAGGATAGCCTACCACATGTTGAGGGGACCCACTAGATAAATGTCATAAGTAGGTTTTCCTTTCAATGTCTATTATTTTTATAGGTGAATGATATACCTTAACTTATAATTTCATTCAAATAAATATCCATGCAAAATTTAGTAGTTCTTAATATTTTATATTAATGTCATTTTGTAAGATGTCGATGCATCAGTTCACTCCTTTGATGTTGATAATCTACTTTCCATTGTTCAAACTATTGATTTATGGTCTTTACAAAAATTATGTGACTCCTACACCACTAATGTATTTATTTTATATATTATACATGATGAATATGTTTAAAAAATTAGTTTTTATTATTAAACATTCATTATTATAATATGCAAATTGGACTAGACTAGTTTTGTATTAATAAGGGTGTAGAGAAGAGCCTACTATAGTGAGGGTCCCACAAGGTGAATGACATAAGTAGGCTTTCCTTTTAATTTCCACTAACTTCATAATTATTTCTTTTGAAATTGATAGAAATAATATTAATTTAAAATTTAAATATAGTTTTCTATTGAATATAGGATTACCATCATTCATGTAGATAAGAACCCACTACACTACTATTTTATCAATCCTTGTTTGACTTCTCTTGGAAGAGAGCACTTGACCATTTTGAGATTTGGATAGATCAAATGACTAAAAATGGCATGCCTCTCATCCCAAAGAGAAATTTTAGCCCACCTACATCTAGTGAATCCAAGAAAAAATTATGACACCCATAAATAGAGGGGGGCTATGATGGCTTACATAGTGTTTATTTAAGAACCCAAGCATGGTTTGAAGCCCTTGCCTCTAGAAAACATATATAGAAAAGGTAGGATTAGTTTAGTTTCTAACTTAAGTGGGAAAGCTCTCTATGCTATTTATATCTCCTTGTTTACTTATAGTAGTAGGAAGCCCATGGAGAAGCGAAAAAAAGCCACTAATAAGAGGAAGGAGTCACATTTTTAATGTGTAAATGGTGGTAGGGTAAGCTATTTTTTTATTAATGTTGGGTGAGTGCACTAATTTGAGTGGGAAAAAGTGACTAAAATTATTTAGGAGGAAAATTAAATAAAATGTGCTTGAATTTTTAATATAGCAAAAATGTATTATAGTACGCTTATGTTATTTCTTGAGTTTATCCAATCCATAATGTGAGCAAGCTATAATGATCTCACTTTATGTGCACATGTGATATTGGAAAAAGGGAACTAGTTTCCACAATCCACATTGTTGTTCAGTTTGTGTTTTTGGTTTTGATTGTGTTGAATCTTTTTTTATCAATCTTTCAGATTACACTCCATGATCCATCATCGGTATGGAAGAGAGCAAAAGAATAAAAATGGTTAATTTCAGATTTAGACCAACTAAAAAGATAGAAGAGAGAGAATGGAAAGTTACACATGCATTAAGGTTCAAGGTCAAAATGAAGGAAAAGATTAACCATAATAATAGACAAGAAAAATAACAAATTAATGCTAAAAAATGCACAAAATAAATAACAAAAAACAACCTAAAAAGCTATACAATAAGAAAATAAAAAATGAAAACTATAGACAACAATATCCCCACTTATAAAGATACCACATAAAGATAAAATAGGAAAATACAAAGAAAAAAATAAAGATGCTATATAGATATATCTATGTGTATAAATATAATTTTAAAACATATTTAAAAAAGAAAAATAATGAAAAAATATAGTCTTTATCTAAATGCTAATTTAACAATCTGGGGGTAATAATATATCAATAAGAGTTGTAGATATAACTTTTAAAAAATGTTAACTCTAATATCTAAATAATCTTGGAGCATGGAGTTTTTAGAATGCCTAGATTTAAAAATAAGAATTGATATAGAGCTTTAAGATATATTAGGCTAGGTATATTAGGAATAATATGCTATTACTATTATTTCAATAAAGACATAACATGTTAATAACAAGATTTATATTTTGGGAAAAATAATTAATACTCACTAATATGAATATATTTAATATATATAAAAACATAAAAGGAAATAAGTAATATTATCATATATATTTACCATTCAAGATCAAGAAAAACAAAAATATACAAATGTGAGGTGAAATATAGAAAAAGGTGATTCTAGGACCTTAATGTAAAGAACCTAGGATTCAATGGTGCCTTTTCCTAACATTCATTGAGATGTAGATCACAAGGTGAAATAATTGACTTGTTGCCCTAAAGGTGAGCCAATCAAACCTAGATCTACATCTATTAGGGGATTGGAATTGATTAAAAATATTTTGGAATGTTTAAACTATTGATCCTATATGCCCTAATACTAAAAATGCAAGATCCCAAAAACTAACAGATAGAAACAATAGTTTACCAATGGATTTGGGAAGTGAAAAAGACAACAAACATGCTTAGAAAAATTAGTTTTGAGGTGCCTACAAGGAATCATTTACCCATAGGTGAGTGGGTCTTTGTATAGGGGTTTTGACCAACTTCTAGGGTCCTCTGGTACAAGATCTAATCTTCCATTTGAAATAGGTCCCACTATTGGAATGTCAGAAATAAATTCCGCAACTTAGTTTTTGTGACTTGACAAAAATGATGACAACTTTTGCAACAATACAAATTTTCTCCTTCAAGATCTCTTCAATCCTTCTTCAACCTGTAACCTACACTTACACAAAGAGGGGAAAATTATTTTGTTTTTTTGTATGGGGGTTTTCCTTGGTCAACCCCAAGTTTCATAACTAAACCTTGATAGAAAGATAATGAAAAAGGAGAAGGAAATGATGAATGAACACTTTCTTGTTAGTCATGAAGACATAACTTAGAATCATGATCTCACTTCACCAACATTAAATTAGATCAAATTTCTCAAATAATATCTTAGTTTACAACATTTATATATATAGACATGTGGTAGGCTCACCTATTGGATGCATGGTCCATTAATTTCCCTAGGAAGGCATATGCCCTCTACAAAGAATGTACATGTCTTCCTTACAATATTAACCATACACCATATAAATTATGTGTTGATTGGGTGCAACATGGAGGTAGATCACACATGACACAATTAATAAAATGGTTCCAATGTGTATAAAATAGTAAAATTACATATGCCAACATTCTTCCAAAAAAATTCTTTGTTCCTTCAAGCTTGTAGTACAAATAAAAATATGGTTGACATGAGTTGTGATGCATTTTGTAAAATCTAGGCCTACAAAAAGTTGGATTACATGTGGAGGATGGCTATTTTAAAACACCAAATTGTTCAAAAATAAAATTTTATTTTCTATCTTTAGTGTAAAATAGGCTCCAAATATGCACTCACTACATGCTAAATTCTTTCATCAAAATTTGTTCAAGATTCTCATCTTCAAGGTTGGCATGTCTCTCATGAAATAAGTCAAAATATCCCTTACACCATGTGTATAATATTATTGAGAGTAATTTCCTAAATCATCCCTTCAATGTGACTCTGATTTAGAATTAGGGAAGCTACCTCTAGTTCCATGCAATTTCATCCTCAGCATAACATCTTTCTAGCCACCTATTATATTAATGGTATGCATAGACCTAATGAAGGGATAGTATTGTGGTTTATCTATTCAAAGTTTATTTTTAGTCACGAGATTTATACCTCTACTAAGGCATCTTAAGGATCAATAAATTGTTATAAGGGTTTCACATTGACCCCACTAAGTATTAATTCTCTAGTGGAAAATTCCAAGGTATTTTCTACACACAAACAACCTCAACAATCTCTTGCATTAATAAATGTCTCAACTAGTTAGGCTTTCATTGCTCAATTTTTTTGGGATTATCCACGTTAGAGGCTTGCTTTTACTTTGCATTAGATAAGATAATTTCTTGTTGGATTACTACTATAGAAAAATCCATTGAATCCTTTAATTGACATCACTTTTAGATATTCTATCTATGATGTATTTTATTAGCAAAATTTTGACTAAACATCTAACTTTCTCAAATAAATGTCAATACAAAATATAGTAGTTTTGAATAATTTTTATGAATATAATTTTTTTATAGGATGTCAACATAGCAATTCAATCCTATGTCACTAATACTCCACTTTCCAATGTTGAGAATGTTGATTTAGGACATTTACAAAAATTGTGATAAACCTCTAATGCTAGTTTATTTACTTTATACTATACATGATTAATAAGTTTAACTTCTATTTTGTAATAGTAACATTTGCTATTCTAATATGTGGAGGATAGCCTACCACATGTTGAGGGGACCCACTAGATAAATGACATAAGTAGGTTTTCCTTTTGATGTCCACTATTTTTATAGGGGAATTATACACCTTAATTTATAATTCCATTCAAATAAATGTCCATGCAAAATGTATTAGTTCTTAATATTTTATATTTGTCATTCTGTAAGATGTTGATGCATCAATTCACTCCTTTGATGTTGATATTCCACTTTTCATTGTTCAGACTATTGATTTAGGGTCTTTACAAACATTATGTGACTCCTACACCACTAATGTATTTTATTTTATATATTATACTAGACTAATTTGATATTAATAAGGGTGTAGATAAGAGCCTACTACAATGAGGTTCCCATAAGGTGAATGACATAAGTAGGCTTTCCTTTTAATTTCCACTAACTTCATAATATTTTCTTTTGAACTTGGTATAAATAATATTAATTAAAAATTTGAATATATTTTTCTAGTGAATATAGGATTATCATCATTCATGTAGATAATAACCCACTACACTACTATTTGGTCAATCCTTGTTTGACTTCTCTTGGAAGAAGGGACTTGACCATTTTGAGATTTGGATAGATTAAAAAAATATCCAATGACTAAAAATGGTATGTCTCTCATCCCAAAGAGAAATTTTAGCCCACCTATGTATCTAGTTAGTCAAAGAAAAAATTATGACACCCATAAATAGAGGGGAACTATGATGGCTTACATAGTGTTTCTTTAAGAACAAAAGCATGGTTTGAAGGCCTCGCCTCTAGAAAATATATATGGAAAATGTAGGATTAGTTTAGTTTCTAACTTAATTGGGAAAGCTCTCTACAATATTTGTATCTCCTTGTTTACTTATGGTAGTAGGAAGAACATGTAGAAGAGAAAAAAAGCCACTAATAAGAGGAAGGAGTTACATTTTTCATGTGTAAATGGTGGTAGGGTAAGATATTATTTTATCAATGTTGGGTGAGTGCACTAAGTTGAGGGGGGAAAGTGACTAAAAAATATTTTGTAAGAAAATTAAATAAAATGTGCTTGAATTTTTAAAATATAAAACAAATGCATTATAGTACACTCATGCTATTTCTTGAGTTTATCCAATATATAATGTGAGCATGCTATAGTGAACTCACTTTATGTGCACATGTGATATTGGAAAAGGTCTAGATTTGATTGTGTTGAAGCTTTTTCATCAATGTTTTAGATCATACTCCATGATCCATCATCAGGATGGAAGAGAGTAGGAGGATAAAAATGGTTAATTGCAGACTTGGACCAACTAAAATGAGAGAAGAGGGAGAATGGAAGGTTACACATGCATCGAGGTTCAAGTTCAAATAAAGGAAATGATTAACCATAATAATATACAAGAAAAATAAAAAAATTAATGCTAAACAATTCACAAAATAAATAACAAACAACAACCTAAAAAACTATACAATAAGAAAAGAAAAAATAGAAAATTCAAGAAACAATATCCCCACCTATAAAGATAGGACATAAAGATAACATAGGAAACTACAAAGAACAAAATAAAGATGCTATGTAGATATATCTATGTGTATAAATATAGTTTTGAAACATATTTAAAACATATTTAAAGAATGAAAAACTATATTATTTCTTTATCTAAATGCTAATTTAACAATCTGGGGGCAATAATATATCAATAAGAGTTATAGATATAACTTTTTTTAAAAATTTACTCCAATATCTAAATAAGCTTGGAGTATGGAGATTTTAGAATGCCTATATAAAAATAAGAATTAATATAGAGCTTTTAGATATATTGGGCTAGGTTTATTAGGAATAATATGTTATTGCTACCATTTCAATAAAGACATAGCATGTTAATAACAAGATTTATATTTTGAAAAAGATTAATTTATAGACACTAATATGAATAGAATTAATATATCTAAAAACATAAAAATGAAATAAGAATATATATTTGTCATTCAAGATCAAGAAAAATAAAAAGAAAAAAATGCAAGGTGAAATATAAAAAAAGGTGATCCCAGGCCCTTAATGCAAAGAACCTAGGATTCAATGGGGCCTTTTGCTAACTTTCATTGAGATGTAGATCACAAGGTGAAATAATTGACTTGGAACCTATATAGGCATGAATTTGTACCCCTCTTGAAAATTCCCCTTTTAGACCCTCTACTTTAGGAAAATCAATTCCGACTAAGAAATTCCACATCACCTACTTGTAGTGCATCCACTTGGCGCTTGTACTTTGTGTCAGTGGGGGAATTTGTGTCAGGGATGCGAACGTAGGGCGTGGATGTCTGCGCGGCGCACTGCCATCCCAGATAGATTCATGCCTTTGGAATCTGCAGAGACACTACATTCTCAATTGGAAATGAATTGTAACGCCTTCGTGCCTTCCTGCTAACATGAGAACAACTCTTTCCCTCCTAAATCTTCTTCAAATGCATATGTTTCACTTTTATTCCATCTTCTTCACAATTCTACAAACTAATGTGATCTTTCCTCACAATTCTTGAGCAACTTCTCTACGTTGTGCTGCACTTTTTCTACCATTGGAGTTGTGACTTGGTATACTACGCGACTACTTCATTTTTGTGGTAGTGTAGACCTTACCAAGCTGGCATCCTCCTATACGTGCTTGAGGGTACCTCGATTGAGAAGGTGATATCGTTTCATTTCTCCATTTCCATAGCATTGTCACTTGATTTACATAACATAGTGTTATTGTTATTGTTTGATATCTTTCCTAGTACTCTCTTTATCATATTTTCTAGGGTGATCCCACAATAGTGGTTTACAATTTTTGGCCAAACTAGACACTGAAATAATTTTTTTAAACTAAATCTTCAATTTTGGGCACCTATAGCAGCTAAATCGTGAGGAATTTGAAGATGATGCAAACTAAAGTTTTGTGACATTTTGTATGTAGATTCTAAATATAATTTTTTTCAATTTTTTTTGAATCATTTTGCACTTCTTTTTCCATCTCCCTTGAAAACTAGTTTTTTTTCAAAAACAACATTTTTAAAAGTGACGCTCATCGTATAATGCATAACTTTTTTTCCATGAAGGATAAAATTATAATTCTTTTGAATTTAGATTTGAAACTCCAATATCTAGTGCTTCCACTTGGTTAGATAGTTTTATATTGAATATTTTTTCTTTAATCAAGTTTCAAAGTCAAACCAATTACAATTAAGACATAGCGTGACCATATAATGCATAATGTTTTTTGTGTGTATCGAAATTCAACTTTTTTTGTTGGATCGAGGACTTCAATATCTGGTGCACTCATATTTTTCAATTTGTTTTGTTTATAATCTACAATTTTTCCACATGTGCAGAACATAGAGCTTGATTTTCGGTGAAAAAACTATGTTTAATAAAAATAGAAAAAAAATACATAATAAAACCAAAACATATTTAAATTATATTCGTTGGATAGCTCATTCTGAGGGCTACCTGATTCCAGTTGAGTTTGTGAAATCTTCATCATTTTCATCTTCAACCTGAGCTCCGAAGTGCAAAAATTTAGAATTTTTTTGTGTGTGAGGGAGAGAATGAGGGATAATGGGGGTTCGAATGAACCCCTAGGGGTTTGAGTGAACCACCTTTCTATGTGCATTTTATTTGGTTTATTGGGTGGGAAACGAGGGGCAAGAATTAAATGAGCTCGCTCAAACCTGTAAGTTCATTTAAACCCCTAAAACAATTTGTTTTGCCATGGGGTCATTTTTTGTCAGTTTTCCTTCCTCCATCAAATTGTAAACCACTATTGTGGCTTCACCCTCTATCTCATGGCTTTTCTAGCTATCTGTGGAGGTGGAAACACCAAAGCAAGGGTTTGACTATGGAAAACCCCTATACATCCCCAACATTTTTCCTCTCTTGGTTTTGTGTAGGTATGCATTGAGGTGGAGCTTGTTGGTGAGCTAGACTTCTCATGAGTTGATCTCCATCACTTTCAATTATATCATCTTCTATATCACTTTTCTATTTATCTTGTTTATTCTATTTATTATCATCTTAGTTAGTGCTTTAAACCTCAACTGCTAAGTAGTTAGTAGGTTTTTGTGACTTTTACTTTGCCTTCATACTTTCTAGCCATATGGACACCAGTGCCACAGTGAGACGATAGCTCACTGTGCTATCATGTTTAACCTACATTTTTATCCTCTAGCAGAGAGCTATCTAAGGTATAGTTCAGGTTCCAAAATCCTAATCATTTAACCCCATCAAATCTCCTAGGTTAGTAGAGTGACAAAAGCACTTGAGAGTGCTCTTCATTCTCTATCCTTGACCTAAAATCTCTTATCCAACTTGAGGTAGATTAGGAAAACCCTCTGCTCTTAGCTCTCTGTGACTGGGAGCCTTGGTGTGGTTGGTCCTCCTCTTCTACATTTTGGTGAACCTGATGTGAACCATTTTGGTTCTGTTTAGCAGTGTTGAAAGACCCTTTCCTTGTATCCTAGGAGTTTTGTGGGTGTGAGTGTTGTGAGGCATCTATAATTGCAACCCAACCTACAACCCCTAGTGGCGTAGTTGGAAGGTTCCATAGGCATCATAGAACAAAACCTTAGTTGGGTCACTGTCTAGTTGCAAAACCCTTCAGGGCTCTATGAAAGTTCTGTCTAGTATATGTAATGGCCTCCTTTTTACATTTGCCCATCCCATCTATGCAACCTACGAGTTGATCCCCTAACATAACTTTCACCTCATATGACTTGTCGATGAACTATAATAGAGAACCATCTCCCTTATACATCCTCGCACGAATCAATGGAAACACCATAATAGGTGTTCTTGTTGACCTTACGTGTTGGGTGAATGTCATCACTGAGGAGATTATGTTGATTAACTTCTTGCACAAATATGGGTATGAGGAATCTAGGAGTACCATCCATACACAATGGAATTTTTGTACCTCTCATTGGTTGCATCACCTTGTCAGTCTTAGTTGGACCTAAATCTGTAAATGCACTCTTTGACATAATCTCAGAGTCTGAGCTCTTCAAGGTGAAACTAGGTATCCCCTGGTTGGTTGCTATGAATGTAGTTCCCTTAGTGGTTCATAAGTTTTTGAATTTTATCCATGAGGGTGCAATGCATGTAGTCCATGGAATCAACTATAAATTGTCGATTGCACATGGTGGCTACTAACTAGATCATTTTTGGCCTACGCCTGTTGGTCCACTTCCTCCTAGGACGGACCTCTTGTATTGAACCTATGTGAGGTACAAGAATTGGGGCATAATGCCTTAGGTGAGATACCCTCCTTCCCCCTATTCCATCTCAAATAGGGCTTGTCTCAAGGAAGACAATGATGCCACCCTAGCTCGAAGAAGTAGGGAAGAAGATAAGAATTTCTAGGGCCCTTCTTCTTCTTCTTCTCTTACTATCTCACCTGTCACTTCCTCTCGCCCTATTGTGGTGTCATCATCATCTACTCCTAGATGTTTGCTGGAGAACCCGATGGTGCTTTCTTGGTGAAATCCCAAGTGTACAATGCTTGAACTTTCTATCTTACCCACGGTGCCTCAACCCATTCAGTATGGTAAGGGGAATGGTCCTTATTGAGAGTCCTCTATGTCTTGACCTCTAAACTTCCTACTGCTCCTACCTCCAAGGAAGTGAATGGGAAGAGGCCCACCACTGATGCATGACAGCCTACTCCCCCCACTGTCATTCCATCCTCTCAACCTCTCCCTCATGTTCTAGTTCAGGAGTCTCTCTCTCCATGAGAAATGACCATGATGGACACTCTGATGGTCAAACATGAGTCTTCTATTCTGTCTCAGCTTCCAAACTCTAGCTCCTGGAGTCATAGGAACCACCTTGCACATGATCGCAAGTGTTAGAGAAAGGCTCTAGCCACTAAGCAGGTGGCCCTATAGAGGAAGGAAGGGGAGTCAACAATTTTTGATTTGACACCTTTTGTTGTATCCTCCTCTCATGTTCCCTCTGCTTCAGTTCCTTCAACCTCCATATTGCTTCCATCTTTTGTCTCGAGTGTAAGAGATCCTCACCCAAAGATGGTGCAGGTGTTTATTTCTCCTTTGGTTGAGCTGCCTCTTTTGATGTCCCTCTTAGGCATCCCGCCATTTCCAAAGCTCGTGGATATGTCAAATACCTCAGTGGTGTCCGTTGTGGTTTTCTACTCTTCCTCCATGCCTTTTTCCTTGTTTGTGGGGATCTTGCATCCTTTGATGAAGTAGAAGATGGGGGACAACCTTGCTAACAATGGGGGTTGATAGAGGAGTTCACCTTCTTCAGAGGATGGTTCTGCATTAGCTTGTGATGTCCTTGTGATAGAGGAAGTTCCAATGTCCCTAGAGTTTTTCATTGGTCTCGAGTCTCTCAATGATCCTAATAGTGAATCTCGGGCACCACCTCCCTCACCCATTGAATTACCACATGGAACTCCTGTGAAGTGCATGTTGAATTCTATGGATATGATCCTGGCCCTATCGGCGATTTTTGTGAAGTCACTTAATTTCACCCCACAGGAACAAAGCAGAGAAGACCTTGCACGACTTTCGTCCTTGGCTCTTGTTGCAGGGGGGTAGGAGGATTCCCCCCTTGATATTTTGCCCTTGCAGGCTCATCCGCCTTCCCCTTATAATGATCTAGATTGGGATATTGTTGGCCTCTTGGTTGATGAGGACTAGGGAGCACCTCTTCTTTATTTGTAGAGTAGATTGTATGTGTGTTTGTGTTCCCCCATGCTTGTGTTATGTGCTACTGGATGAACCTTATCACCCTTGTAGGTGCTTAGATACATGAGTGTTTTTGTGTCGTAAAACTTCCTCTATTTGTTACATCATTCTTCCTTTGTTGTGTATTGATTTTAAAAAATTGGGGACAATGCAAAGTGTTGGGGGAATTTAGGCTTCCCTTCCATGTTGACCCAATTTTTTTATTTTTATTTTTTCTTCTCATACATTCTTCATATGGCCTGATATAGTAGGGGGTTGATGAAAATTCATTTATATATATTATTATACCTATTTTTCTATATTTATGAGCATCTCTAGCCCCGAAATATCAAACCGCCCTTGTCTCCCTTGTTTGTAATGTTATTATTCCTTCTTATATTATTATTCTCTTATATTTCTTGCTTGCTTTGTGATGTTGTTGTGCTCATGTGTTTTCCCTTGTGTGTGTGGCAACATTACCACATTACATCTCACTATGTTTTGCAGGCCACAACATCACTTTTTCATTCTTAATTTTCTCTCCTTAGGATGCCACATGTCTTTGTGTTCAACATGCACCATCCTAAGGGGGGGGGCTATCATGTCACTTCTATTTTTAGAAAATGCATTCAGTGGCCAAACAAATCTTTTCTTGATATCTTTTCAAAATATTTTTCAAAAATCACATTCCTCAATAGGGAGACCTAGAAAAATATTTTTCCTTCATCATGGGTTCACATAGAAAGAATTTGAAAAAACTTCCTTCCAGGAGGGAGCACCTTCCCCTGTGGGTGAATTCTGACCTTCCCATTGTGAGGGGACTTCCTTTTGAATTCCTTGATGAAGTGAAAATCTTTCAAAAGGATTCCTTGACGTTGAATTGATTCACAAAAAATACTCTTATAATTTCAAATTGAGCATCCCTTGAGTGGACCCCTTTTCTTTTGAAGGGTTCCTAAGGGACTCCTTTGAAAGCTTCTCCTTTATTTTTTGATTGTCTATGTGAATTTCTGCTTGCTTGCATGTGTGGCTGCTTTTTTTTTCTAACATGTTTTGTCTATGGATTAACATGTTGCTTTGCAGGTGTGCCTATGAAGTTGCTTTCAGTCTGACTTTGTGGAGTCCCCTACATCAGGCTTCCTTCAGGAGAGAGTACCTGAGGGTTCCTTCTTTGTAGGTTTGAGGACCTATGAAATTCTTGCATCCTGGGGGATTTGTCCATCATTGGTTTATGGGCCTTTGTGCACTTTGATCAAATTTATAGTTCCTGTAGACACCTTGAAATCTGGTTTGAAGCCTGTGACTTCCATATTCTGCATAATTCGTATTATTCATGATCATGATTAAATAATGTCAATTATTTAATTATACATCTTAACATTACATTTCTTCTAAAATTAAATAATTTCACATTTAATTAATTCACTTTTCACATTCTTCTATTAATTAAATAAATTGTTATTTAATTATTACATTCCTTATTCTTCTGATTAAATTAAATAAATTTATTTATTTATTCTTTAATATTATAACTATAATTAAATAAATTCTTAATTTATTTAATTATTCATTTTGAGTCCTTTCATCACTTAGTTAAATAAATATTATTTATTTAATTATCCTTCAATATTGTCTTGAATTAAATGAGTTATTTAATTCATTAATTCTATTTTAACAATTCTTCTATATTTTAATAATTTGTCAAAATTAATATTTTTTAAATAAATGAATTATTTAAAATTTATTAACTATTCATTTATTCTTGGATTTCAATTCCATCACATTCAATGAGTTCTAACTCATTTTGCAATGATTTAATTAAATTTATTATTTTTAATTGTGTTTGTGATTCAACAAATCTTTATCTTTTTTATCTTTGTTGCAAAGAATTTCTAATCTTTTCTCCACGAAAGATTAAATCATTTTTCAATCTTTAATTTTTTATCCAATTTTTGAATTTAATCTTGTCAAATTTCTTAGTCTTGCCTGTTTGAAAATCATTTTCTATAAATTTTTTCATTCTTCATTCAATCCACTCGGGTGGAGCTTTTGAAGCACTTTTTCTTGAATCCTTCAACTTGCTAATCAATTTAGTTATCTTCACAACTTGATCTAAGGGCATTATATACACTGCAAATTAGAAGGGTTATGAGTGATTCATGGAAATACGTTTGAATTGGTGAATTTTCTAGTTTTTATTGTTTTCATTTGCCATATTCTTTGGCTTAACATATGATTTCAATTGATTATCTATTATCTTACTTGAATTTTACCCTTAGTTACAAATTTTACTGAGAGTATGTACTTACGCTCAGACACACTAAATTATTCAGAGTTCCAAGTATGAATGAGTAGATGACAATCAAGGCGATAATGATGGGACCAACACAAGCACAAATGAACACATGCATAATTGAATACATGAACGACAAGATAAGCATACAATGTCAAATGATTTAAAAAAAAAAAAGGAAAGGAACGCAAGTTTTGAAAATTCCATAAAATATTCCACAAGGGATATCTCTGGTATACTGTTAATAAGAAACACACATGGTAAGTAAAAAATTTTTATTTAAGTGTTTCCCAATCATACCAAATTTAGGTATTCCTAATATTTGATTTTGAAATGGTCAATGTGTTTGTGAATTAACAAACTTTTCTGGAGAAAGTGAAGCAAATGTCAAATTAAATGAAACTCTTACTTAGGAGGTGTAAATTCCAATGAAATTTTAAAATTTTTTGATAAACAAATCTTTGAATTTTATTAAAGTAAAAGATAAATTCTTTGTTTGGGTGAATGAGAGTGGATTTACCCTGCTAATGATGTTTGGTAATCATTCCTTCCACTTAGTCATCAAAAGATAACACATAAAAGATTACAAATTCAATGTACTTAGGATATTAGAGCTCAAAAGTCATCACTCCAAATACTCGTAGAACAAAAAACTTTTTGACGGAGAGTGAATAGAAAAGTATTTTGGGTCAACAACACAGACTTTGGATGATCAATGCCTTGCAACATTCCCTATGGAACAAAAGAGAAAAGGAAAGACAATGTTTAAAATTTTGGATTTGTAGAAGAATAACCTATTCACTTCCTTTGTATCCTTGACCTGAGTAACAAGGGTCATCAAAGAAAGCTCTATGACATGCCTTGAGTAGCATGATAAGGGATCACTTGTATTGCCCAAAGAATTAAAAAAAAAAAAAATGACATGTGAGAACCTAAGCACCATTTCTAATCTTGTTCTCAATAAGGAAGGCGAATCATCCAAAGGGATACAACACTTCCAATTAGGACAAACCCTACCCCTTGGTGATTAGGACTTGCTGATATGATTTTAAAATGCTTTGATCCAAAATTGAAACATGAAAATACATGTAATTAGTATATGCTTTATTGTAGAACTATCACGGAAAGGAGAGTCAATTATTAATTTTTGAAAATTCTTTCAACATCTTTAAAGAAATACAATCATAAGTTTGGTGTCCATTTTGATTGCACAGGTCCATTGATAAATTTTGTTTGTTGTTTTTCACTCCACTATTAATTTTGTGTAAAAGTGCAAAAATCATACTTAGTTTTGTGACTGATAAAAGGTGATGTATATTTTCAAGGGGATCATGAAATTTAGGCTTAATTTGTTACTTGATTGAGCAATGGTTTGGTGTGAAGATCTTGAAAATCCCTTGTATTTATGATGGGTTTTTCTAGAATTGGTGGATTTCAACCTCAATTTAATTATGTCACATCCTTGTTTTCTCAAAATTCTAAATGATTAACCATTAATGTCCTTCTAATTTGATAGGTGTATCAGTAACTTTATGGCTTAGGATAGAAGATATCAATGTTGTCATTATGAATGAGTTCCTTCATGGTTGGTGGTTGAGGTTTTCTTTGTGATTCAATTTGGGGTGCAAAAGGTTGAACATTCAAGTGATAGGATGTTTTGGTTTTTGCATGGAGGGATAAAATGATGCATTAGACTTCTCAAGACACAGGATTTTTACAAATTCTTGCATGATATCTTCAACCCAAGATGTCTATCTCACAAGGAGATTCATAGGAGATGAAGACTCATGAATAGTTTTCAATTAAACTTAAGTCATACCAAACATCACAACTTGAAACATAAACCAAATATTTTAAGGAAATTCAAGTTTACCAAAACACATGTCCATGATAAAGAAATTGCTTTAAATATCAAATAAATGGATGTTTAATGTAACTTTAGATATGAAATATGTTAATTCATTGGGTTTAAGATGTAAAAATGATTCACTTTTAAATGCCAATTTTGATCTTAAACAATGTATCTTTCACCAATTGAACTAATGCAAAAATCTACAAAAATATGCAATTATTTGAAATAAATAGAGATCTGCAAAAACATGAAGAATAGAGACAAATAATACACAAAGTTTTGGAATTTCACCTATATAAGCTAGGTTCACCCAAGGGTGAATGGGTCCTTGCGCAGGGTTCTAAAAAAGTAAATTTGAGTGTTTAATCTAATATTTAAGATCATTGTTCCTAACTACGGACATTTTCTTAGTGACCTTTTCCAGATTTTGTGATTAAATGTAAATGCAATTTGTATGGAAATCTATGAACAAAATGACATTTATTTTTAATGTAATTTTCACTACAATTTTGCTCTAAATGACTGAAACACACCTTAATACAAGCTATTATGTAGAATGTCTGCAATGTTTTTGGATTTTTATGATTTTAAATGATGTAAATATGCAATATGTAACCCTAAATGAAATGGAAAACAAGATGATGCAAAGCCTAGATCTAGGGTTTCATGGATCTCCAAATTAGAAAATTATGATGTAATAATTTTAGGTTCACCAAAATGAAACATAGAAAAAGGTTATCCTAGGCCCTTAATGCAAAGAACCTAGGATTCATGGTACCTTTTCCTAACTTTCATTGAGATGTAGATCACAAGGTGAAATAATTGACTTGCAGCCCTAAAGGTGAGCCAATTAGACCTAGATCTACATCTATTGGGGGATTTGAATTGATTAGAAATATTTTGGAATGATTAAACTAATGATTATATATGCTCTAATATTAAAAATGCAAGATCACAAAAGCTGACAGAAGGAAATAATAGTTTACCAGTGGATTTGGGAAGTGCAGAAGACAACAAACATGCTAAAAAAATGGTTTTGAGGTGCCTACAAGGACTTATTTACCCATGGGTGAATGGGTCTTTGTACAAGTGTTTTGAAAAACTTTTGGGGTCCTCTGATACAAGATCTTAGCTTCTGTTTAACACAAGTCCCACTATCAAAATGTCAAAAATAAAATTTTCAACTTAGTTTTTGTGACTTGAAAACAATGATGACAACTTGTGCAAAAATGCAAAGTTGCTCCTTCAATATCTCTTCAATTCTTCTTCAACCTATAACCCGCACTTACACAAAGAGGGAAAAATTCTTTTGTTTATTTGTATGGGGTTTTCCTTGGTTGAACCCAAAGTTTGGTAATTAAACCTTGATAGAAATATAATGAAAAGAGAGAAGGAAATGATGAATGAAAAATTTCTTGCTACAACTCATCACCCTTTAGTGACTTGCTTTAGAGGACTAAAGTCAAACACATCTCTCCAAGGAACTTGATCTTGCTTTGCTTGATTGATTTTTATAGTTGAAATGCTTGGATGCTTTAGGATCAACAATGCATATTATCCTTCACAAGATGACATGAACACACATAGACTTGAACAAGATGTTAGGATCTTGATTGCTACAACAAATGGCTGATAAATTTTCTCTTGAATGCTTTTGACAATAATATTTGATCTTATGAATTTCTTCTTGATCCTTCTAGTTTCAAATGATAGAAGGACTATATATTTATAGGTGTTTATCTAATTTCCCAAAAATTAGATTCTGAAATCCAACAATTGCAATTTGAATTTCCAAGAATCTTTAAATTTCACAAAACATTTTCGGGTTTAATTCTGGCATAGTCCTGGGCACTTAAATTTGTGGAGCAATTTTTCCCGATGGGTAAATGTTAGTCCCTTTGCCCAACAACACAAAAAGGTGAAAATTATTGATTGTTATTTGGAAATTTTAGTTTCCTGTGAATACTTGAAAAACAAAAGGTTGGAATGTTTAATTCTCCAAAACTAGGAGTAACTTAAGGGTACATTGTTGCATATCTTTTTCAGAACTAGTGGAAAAAGGGGTGATAATAGAGAAGGATCTTATTGAAAAGGGTGAAATCAAAATGACAATATCAAATAGAAACCCAATCGTACAAAACACCCCCACTGATAGAAACAGATTATGGTCTCGCAACAAAAATGTCACCAATGATGGGGTGGTCGATGCTAAAACATTACAAGCAAGACCCCTCCTCACATTACAAGGACCTCATACTTTTGCCAACACACTTAATTGTCAATCAACCTCCTAACACGGTCTCAAATACTCAACGTCCACAACCAAGGAGATTTCAAAAACGTGAGTTCACTCCCTTAGGGGAACCCATTGAGTCGGTGTTCAAACAACTGTTACAACACAATCTCATACAACTGCAGGAACCAAGACAATATGATCCAGGACAGTTTAAACCAACTTGGTGGGATGACAATGCCTTCTATGATTATCATAGGACTAAGGGACATACCCTACAAAACTGTCGACAACTGAAGAATATCACACAGGATCTTGTTGACAAGAGAATTATTGAGGTTAGTGGACAAAAACAAAAGACATCCAACACTGATCAGTCTTTTCAGACCCATTACATGACCATGGGAAAGGAACTGTCCCCAAGTTTGAGTACTAAGACCAATATGTCCGCCAATTATGCGAGTATCAAACATGATTATGATAGTGGAAAAATCATTCATTGCCTTCGCGCCGCTGATCAAAACATTAATACCATTACTATCAAAGCTAATCCTGAGTGTGCAGTCAATACTCGTCGTACTAAGTTTACTATCCCAGGCCCTCCATCATAGCAAACACCTCAACCTTCCAAGTTACAATATAACCTACTTGATCAGTTGGGGAAGACCCCTGGCCAAATCTCAATCTTGGAATTGTTACATATTTCCCCTGAGCATCGATCTATTCTCGATAAGGCTTTACAGAACACCACGGTCCCTAATGATCTTGATGTCAATCATTTCTAGGAAATGGTGGGCTACTTGACCAATAATCACCATGCCACATTTTCTGAACAAGACTATGCAACTAAAAAGATGAACCACAATGATCCTTTACATCTAGAAGTCCTTGTTGATAACACCAAAGTTAGGCGAGTTTTGGTAGACGGAGGAGCAGGGTTAAATCTATACTTCAAAACTAATTAAGGCATTAAGTATCTGGAAGCTTGTCGTAGACACCATAAAGAGTATTGTCATTAAAGCTTATGATGATGAGGAACAAAAATCAAAGGGGGTGGTAACACTTCCTATGAGAATTGGTCCTGCAGTAATGGAGACAAAGTTCCAGGTCTTGGATCTCACCCTCCCTTATAACCTTCTACTAGGTAGACCATGGATTCATGCCATGAAGGCGGTCCCTTCCACATATCATCAGTGTCTTAAATTCCCTTACAATGGCACCGAAATAACTATAGATGGTGATCCCGATCCTTTTCAGTATTGCACTAATCTAAAGGAGATCCCTCAACGCCAAGTGCCAGTGAACCAAGAGGCCTCATCGTCCAATCCATCTTCTTATGTTGACCCGTCCACACTCACTCGAACATCTGTTCCACCCTCACTTCCTATTACTCCTAGGGTTGAGATCCAAGACAAGGGTTGTGGAGAGTATTACATGAAGACTTCTTATTGTGTTAGCCATTTGGTCCCTCCTAAGTCATATGGTTTACCTATAGCAGGTAGGGGACAATCTATGATCACTATACATGTTCCTCCCACAACAACTTTCACTAAATGGGGTGAATTAAGCAAAGAGGTTGTGGATACAGAAGATGTCACTTCCTGGTTGTACAAGGAAGATAATCAAGAACCCCTTTTATTTGCTCATATTCCTACAAGTCTATATGGAAAGGGTTTCAAAATCATGCAAAGCAAAGGATATGACAGACAAAGTGGTTTAGGTTTAAACCAAGATGGCAGAGTGGAACCAATATTTGTTTCTCAGTGGCCAAAAGGAGTAGGGCTAGGGTTTCAACCGATTTAGATTGGCGTTCCTAGTACTCCATCACCCTTACTTGAGGAAGTACGTGCTTTAGATGATATTAAGACATCTCACGAACCAATAGACCAAAATCATTGTAACTCCCCTGACTCTAATGATTATGAGTGGGATTCCTTATCCTCTACTTCTTCTATGGACCTTGACAAGTTATTTGGAGAACTCGACTTGATGTTAAGTTCTTCACCCAATCCTTTGAATTCCTGTCCACCAAAGAAAATGACAAAAGAGGAATGGTTTAAACATTACTATTGGGAATCACTTGATTCCACCTCTTGGCAACCTCAGCCACTTGTTTCCGATAGTCAAACCTTGGCATTAGGCCCACCTATTCATCCACCTAAACCCAAACCCAAGAGCAAAATAGACTTGGTACAAGACTTTTGTAATCACATGAATAATTCAATCTTTACCTTGACCCCATTAGACTTTGATAACTCCGATGATGACATGCCCTTAGTTTATCCGCAACTCATAGATTGGGATCAACAAGATACACCTGTCTTAGACACTTTTGAGAATGACGAAGCAATTGTTGAGTTCCTGGGATTACATGAAGGCATACCTAACGGAGATCATAAAGCTGGTTTTACCATTGACTTGGACAATAAAGCATATTTTGGGGAATTTGTTCAATCTTCCAGTCGCAAAAATGAGAAAAAGAATAAACAAGATAAAAAGGATGAGTCTCTAGGTGGCCCAAAGGCACCTCTCCTAGACAATGAAAAAGTAAAAGAGGGCGCATCCGAAGGGTGAGAAACACACAGGGGCGCCTAAGGATGGAGGCTTGAACATTCTCCCCATTGCATAGGAAAAGTCACCCATGCTCGTGGAAGAATCAGTAGAAGTCAACATAGGCACAAAAGAGAATCCTCGATTGATTTATTTGGCAGTGTCATTGACAACACAAGAGAAATCAGAGTTCCATGATTTCTTTGAACAGAGACAGATAAATTTTGCTTGGTCATATGCTGACATGCCTGGGTTGGATCCTGAACTTGTTCTACATCACTTTCCTTTACAACCAGGTGCCAAACTAGTAAAATAGAAGTTGAGAAAGATGCATCCAAAAATTGCTTTATTAGTCAAGGCAGAACTCAAGAAACTCTTAGGCGTTGGTTTCATCAGACCTATTGACTATACAGATTGGATTTCCAATCTTGTACCAGTTACCAAACCAGCTAGGGGCATCCGCATCTGCACCGATTTTAGAGATATCAACATAGCTTATCCTAAGGATGACTTCCCTTTGCCTAATATTGACATGATAGTTGACATGACAGCAGGATATGAGATGTTGTCCCTTATGGATGGATTCTCAGGCTATAACCAGATCAGAATTGCCACTAAAGATCAACCTAAGATAGCCTTCACTTGTCCTTGGGGCGTATTGCTGGAATGTTGCCCCGCCGGACTCAAGAATGTAGGAGCAACCTATCAACGTGCCATGACTACTATCTTTCATGATCTAGTACACACTTGTATGGAGGATTATGTCGATGACCTTATTGTAAAATCCAAGACATGGGTAGAACATTTACAAGTTTTAGACAGGGTATTTCAGAGGCTAGAGAAGTATAATGTGAGACTCAATCCAAAGAAATGTGTGTTTGGAGTCAAGTCAGGAAAACTGTTAGGTTATATCATTTCTAGGCGAGGCATTGAAGTAGATCCTGCTAAGGTGAAAGCAATCATGGACATGCCACCACCCAACAATCTCAGTCAACTAAGGACATTATAGGGAAGGTTGCAATCTATCAGAAGATTTATAGTGCAGCTAGCAAACAAGACACACCCTTTTCAACATCTACTTAAGAAAGGAGTACCCTTTGCATGGACACCTAGGTGTGAAGAGGCTTTTCAACTGATTAAAGAATATTTACTTACACCACCTATTTTAATGCCACCTGTTGAAGGGAGACCATTGATTCTTTATATCACAGCAACCCATTCATCACTCGGAGCATTGGTTGCATAGAATGATGATGAAGGTCATGAAAGGGCAGTCTATTATATCAGCTAGACTTTGGTTGGTTATGAGCTCAATTATAGTAACATTGAATGTGCCTGTCTTGCAATAGTATTTGCTACCCAAAAACTGAGGCACTACATGTTAAACCATCAAACAATGTTGGTTGCTAAAATAGATCCTCTGAAATATCTTCTTAGCAAGGCAGCATTAACAGGGCGACTGGCCAAGTGGGTTATGATACTTAGTGAGTATGATATACAGTATGTAGAAAGAAAGGCTATTAAAGGACAAGTCATTGCTGATCAGTTAGTTGATGCACCCATACAGGTAGATCACCCATTAGTTGTAGACTTTCCTGATGAGTTCATATTCACATTTGACACAAACATAACATGGAAACTGTACTTTGATGGTTCACATACAAATCATGGTTCAGGGGCTGGGATATTGTTTATCACACCACAAGGTGATTCCATCCATAAGTCATTCAGGATTGCATTCCCATGCACTAACAACATGGCAGAGTATGAAGCTCTAGTGACAGGGTTACACATGGCGGTCAAGTGGAAAATTAAGGTTTTACAGGTTTATGGTGATTCTCAACTAGTAATCAGGCAGGTAAATGATGATTATGAGACTAAGGATGAGAAGCTTACTCCATACAAGCGCATGGCAGATAGTTTTAAAGAGTACTTTGACAAAGTCGAATTTCATCAAATACCTCATGTTTTAAACAGGGCAGCAGATGCTATGGCTACAATTGCATCACTTCTTGACATTCCTAACAACGTGCCTAAGTTTGAGTTCTTGGTAGAACAACTTTTGATCCCAGCCTACGATATCCCAGATTCTGAAATGGTGTGTGACATCATTGGTCCCGATTCCCCATGGTACAAAGAAATCTATGATTACCTTCATGCTGAAGTCATACCCATTGGCCTATCCAATAACCAACGTAGAACATTCCTCTGCAAGTCAGCCAAATATACCATCGTCGGAGACACCCTATATGGACGCGCTTTAGACAATACCTTACTGAGATGTCTTGATTCTCTTGAGCACAAGCAATAACCTTGCATGGGGTGCATGAGGGTATGTGGTTCCCATTCTAAGGTCCTACCTTAGCCAAAAGATTATGAGGCCCAGGTTATTGGCCTACTATGGAAAAAGACTCATATGTCTTTGTAACAAAATATCACCAATGCCAAGTTCATGGAGATTTGATACATGCCCCGGCATGAGGGGCTTCATCCTATCCGTCCTGTGGCCCTTTGCCCAGGGACCTGGAAGCCTCATAGGTAAGATCCACCCCACATCATCTAATGGACACAAGTTCATTATTACTACCACTGAGTACTTTACGAAGTGGATTGAAGCCATTCCTATGACATACATTACCGGCACACAGATTTCTAGATTTATCCTAAACTATATCATTTGTCGGTATGGTGTCCCTCAGTCCATAATCACTGATAATGGCCGTCCATTTAAGAACCAAGAAGTCTATCATTTGTGTGATCAATTTCACATCCAACATCACTTCTCCACTCCATACTACCCCCAAGGTAACGGCTAAGCAGAGGTATCTAACAAGACCATCATTCGAATCCTCAGAAAGCATCAATGATCTTTGATCGTATTCTTCTGTTCAACTCACCTTATGGGCTTATCGTACAAGTATTTGTACTCCCACTGGTGCCACTCCCTATTCACTAGTATGTGGTTTTGAAGCCATTCTTCCTATTGAGGTCGAGATTCCTTCCCTGAGGGTATCCTTGAAAGGTCACATTGATGATGAAGAGTACCGAGTATCGAGACTCCATGACCTAGAATTCCTAGATGAGCGAAGACAGAAGGCACTAGACCATCTTCAAACATATCAGAATCACCTTCGTCGTAGCTATAACAAGAAGGTCTTGAACAAAAACTTTGACATTGGTGACCTGGTTTTAATGGAGAACCCAAAGAATCAAGCAGAAAGAGAAAAACAAGGAAAGTTTGAACCTAGCTGGTTAGGACTATGTTATCCGCGAGAGCTTTGGATCGGAGGCGTACCAACTCTCTACTCCTGAAGGGGAACCATTGTCCTCACCAATCAATAGTATGCATCTGAAGAAGTTCTATGCATAGCTTCTAGGAGCCTTTGTCTTAATTAGAAAAAATACAAAAAAATCAAAAAAATTGTTATCAAGGTGAAAACCTGGCAAACAGGCATCTTGGTAACACCAAAAAAAATAAAAATTAGATAATATGAAAAATAGTAAAGACAAATCATTCGTCCAATGGTGAAAACCACTTCGGTGGAACCTTGGATAGGTACCATGGTGAAAACTTGGCAAACAGGCGCCATGTGTACTCAACTTTGCTCCTTTGTCTACTATTATTCTACTACCTTATACATAGTCCACTACCTTGTACATAATACCTATCCCTGTACATATCCCTTATCTTTCCTATCCATCATTTGTATATACCATTCATAATAAGTGGTAGTCTTTCCCATAACTTGGAACGATTGACATCGAGAGCATTTCATATCCCCCGTTTTACCTTATTCGTAATCAATTGGTCTTATACTCGACTGGGGGAAAACACTTGACATGTGTCATATTGGTTCTTACATTGGTTGTGTTGGAGACGTAATACCTGAGAAAATCCAAAAACATTGCAAAATGACCTGAGAAAACACAAAAACATCAAAAAACTTCAAAAGGAAAAAAAAAATCAAAACATTTCAAAAATCCAAAAAGAGAGTCAGAGTCAGTTGTACTTGTCAGTCTTTGTCGTTTGTCGAACTACGTTGCCTTTGTGACTGGACATAGGCAAGGCCATTTGCCGATGTGCCCCCGAGGCATTAGGTCAGTCCGTTTAGGTTTGTCTGTATAAATTCATGATTCAATCCATATGTTTATATGACAAGGTCATTGGTTGTGTTGAACTACGAGGTCTCTGCATGTACAATGTAGGCAAGGCCATCACACGATGAGCCCCCGAGGCCGCACTAGGTCAATCCATTAGGGTTCGTCACATTCACTCTCACACACATCTTTTGTTTGTGATCAGTCTTGTTGGTCACAGTCAAGTCAAACTACGAGGTCTCTGCGTGTACAACGTAGGCAAGGCCATCACACGATGAGCCCCCGAGGCCGCACTAGGTCAGTCCTTTAGGGTTTGTCATCACACACAGTCAATTGTCAACACATCATATCAAGTCATGCATTACTCTGGTGAACAGTCAGCAATGTCTCTGAGTCATATCAAATAACTTGCCAAACAAAACAATCAAAACAAATCAACTACAGTCTGCTATAGGATGTGTCCTTCTTGGAAACAAACGTTATCAAAACAATCAATCTATGTCTTATACAGGATGAGTCCTTCCTACATAATCGATAAGGTCAAACATAGCCTTACACAGGTTATCACATCAACGGCATCTGACTCAATGTCTTATACGATACATGTCTTTCTGAAACCAGGCTTTGTCATGCCTTATACAGATAGTCATAACATCGAAACCAGACTCATAGTCTTATCCGGTATGTGTATCTCCTGCAAACAGGCTCTATCAATCAACAAATCAAACAAAAAAATCATGTTTTGGGAAAATATTTTACTGGCTTTTTTACTCTATGGATTATTTATCTTATCCTTTATCTTGAATTGATGACTGGGATTCATGTTACTAGCTTTCTCAAGGATGTCCCATGAAGGATTTAGAGAAGCAATGACGTATCATGATTCTATTTTCTTTTACTACTGTCTGTCGACTGTCTTTTTCAATTTGATTTGTTGTCATGTTACTAGTTTCCTCAAGGATGTCCCATGAAGGATTTAGAGGAGCAATGACGTATCATGACCCATCTTTTACTTTGTTTGCTATCTGTGGTTTGTCTTGACAAAAAGACTGGGGCAACTTGTGTCCTTAGTATGAGTTAATGACAATCCTGGTCTGTGACTGTCTGTTATTAGCAAGTGGATAACCTTGCACACCTTGATCTATGTCATATCATGGTGTTTTTCTCCATTTGTATTAGTCCCACCCAGTGATGATAAAGTGCAAAACCTTTTGTGATACGGAAAAATATCAAAGATTCCTAATACTAACATCTATCTTCTGTCTTTTCCTTCTTTGTCAATCTTTCTTTCCGCACTAACAGTTCTTCTTTCTTGCATTATGGCAAAGTCCTGTGACACACAACGATGTGCATCATCCTGCATCAACATACATGTTAGAAACATTCATACATATAGGCATATTTTACATCTAGATCATCATGGCATACTAGACAATAATCATCATTTAACAGTGCATATCATAAGCATTTCTATAAATACATGCATCACATTACATTCATATAACATCACATTGCATCTCATAATCATATAGAATCATATAGTACATACAATCATCCATCACATAAGCATATCATATAAACATCACATGTATAAATAAAGACTGCATAATTAATAAATCGACAATGCATATCATCGGAATCGCCGCCAGAATGATATATATATCACTCAACCGTGTCACATAACAATGTCATAATGTATCACAAATACATGGAAGCCCGCAAGCTATAAGATCAAAATATAATGTCTCAAATGAATCTCAAGCAGTATCTCTATCCTAAACTGCCACTGCCATCATGCCGAGAGTGTGTGGGAGAATGATGCTGGGAACCTGCTGATCTTTGGGCTGTGGGAGGTCTGTCATAGGGCCCTTCTCTATGTGGCTGAACCACCCCCTCTGTACTGACTATCCAAGTGTGGGTCCTGGTCTGAGACCTGCTACTGTGTGTTGCAGAAAAACTAGGAGCTCGTCTCTCTAGGGGAACCTCTGCCTCATATAAGTCCCGGTAGTATCTTTCCCTCTCTCCAGCCCTGACTAGCTCTCTCGCGAATGCAACTGATGGTCCTATGCATAGTGACCTGAGCTCTATGAATCTTTGCTCAGTCTCCTACCGTCGGGCTACTGCCTGATCCCTCTCCATCAAGGCTCTATCTCTCTCCACCCTGTAGGCATCTCTCTCTGCCATCAACACTCTCATCTGCTCCTCCAAGGAGGCAACCTGGGCTCGTAACATGTCTGTGTCTGGCTCCTTTGCCTCTGTCTCATCCTGTCAGGCCCTATCTCTCCCATCCTCCTCCTCGTCGATCTCCTCCAAGATCTAATCTCTGATCTCTCTCTCGTCATCATCATCCTCATCGTCGTCCTCCTGGTAGGCACCTAGCAATCCAAGGGCATCAATCTCTACCTCCTCTCCAACGGCCTCCTCTCCCACTGCCTCCTCGGCACCTACCTCTACCTCTGTTGGGATATCAGGGATGTCTGGGATCACTGCCTCTGCCGGCTGCTCCCCCTCACCACCTCTGGCCACATCTAGCATGGCCACATCCTCCTCTCCTCCTCTCTCCTCTCGGATTGGTGACAAGGTTGGTCCTCATCCCCGTCGACCACGCCTCCCTCTCTTGCCTCCACGTTGGCCACCTCTACCATCATCCCCTCCATCACCACGGCCTCCTCTACCTCCTTGGCCTCCTCTTCTGCCTCGCCTGCCTCTGGGACCTATACCACGCCGCTCTACCGGTGCTGGCTGCCCTGGATCTGTCAAGGGAATCAGCCTGTGCAATGCTCACCACTGATCATAAGCTGGGGTCGTCCCTGGATCTGCTGGTCCACCCCTCCATCCCCATGGCTGTGTTTGTAAACCGTCAATATCTGCCTCTGCGGTGGAAACTGGAATCTCTGGCCCCCACAGCAGGACCTCTCGTGATGACCGAGAAAACTCTGCTCTCCCTTGAGGTACATCCTATACCTCTCCAAACTGTCTCAATACCCGATCCGGCAGCTGCCACTCTATAATATGCATGTGGGTGACTATACGTCCCACCAGATACTGTGTCTGTCTACAAAAAGGAAAATGCTCGTCCTCATCAGACCACACCTCACAGCCTAGGTACGGTCTCCATGTGAACTGCATCAAGTCTATAGCATGTCTGAAATAACTGGTGTCCCCAATATGGTACTGTGTGGTAGCCCCCGCATAACGAAAGGCATATGGAGCTCCATGCAGAACATCTACTGTAACAAGAGGTCTGAAAATGGCAATATGCTCCCACGCCCATACCATCAGGAGCGTGGTATCGCAGCTCATCAACTGCGCCTCTCTATAGGCAATGTCATGCAAGTGGAAGTATAACATCCCCAACACACATGAACCCCAGGCATATACAACTCGGTGCTCTAGCATGCCCACTAGCATCTCCCCCCATCCTACAGTGAATCCATGTCCTCGGCAGTCAGGTAGTATTATGCCGCCTATCAAGGTTGCTACTAGACAGTCTAACTATCTATACCTCTGAGCCAATACCCGCCACCTAATCTCGTAATCATCAACCCCTAGCTGTCTAACATCAGCATGGGGATAATATCTGCACATCTCGGCTATACCCCTCTGGGTATCATAGACCACCTGTGTCCCTCTAATCGGCAGTCTCAATATCCTGTATACGTCCTCCAAAGTCACCGTGGACTCTCCAGTTGGAAGGTGGAAGGAAGACGTCTCCGAGTGCCACCGCTCGCATAGTGCTGTCAGTAACCCCCGATTTGCCCGAATCTGGGGCATATCAGTCACATGTAACAAACCCAAATGCCATAACGTCCGTCGCTGGGCCGGCCGCAAGCTGTCTCTGAATCGAAACGTGGTAGGTCTCGACTCCCGTGTATAGATAGGGTCCAATACAACCTGCAACAACATCATATATGCCTTATGTCAGCCTGAATCATCTATCCTAGTGAAAAATGACTGTTTTAACATAAAATGCAAATGCGTCATTATTTTGCACATGCATCATTATTTTACAAATGCGTCGCTTTTTAACAAATGTGGTTCACAAATTACATATGCGTCTTTATTAATCAAATGCGGTTAATAATCATCAAATGCGTCATGAAAATTATATTTGCATTGCAAAATGACAGATGCGTATCTAAATATTCAAATGCGTCGCTAAACATGCAAATGCGTCTCAAAACAACAAATGTGTTTCTAAATATACATTTACGTATCAAAATAAACATATGCGTTGCAAAATATCAAATGCATAACAAAAATAAACACATGCGTTTATTCGCTAAACCCAATCTAATCGACCGATGTTAAAATTCAAATGCGGCTTTTCGCGAACACATGCGTAGTTCGCGCATACACATGCGGTGCAAAAATAAACGTGACGCAGAACTTAAAATGCAATAAATGTCTTAAAATACGCGCAAATTAAAAATTTTCAAAAGGCAAGTTTTAGGTCCATACCGGGGGGTCCGCGCCGGCTGGTTTCTGATACGTCCGGATCCTGTATGCACGATGGTGAGTGGCTAGAACTGGAGACATCCTTACTGAAAACCCAGAGCAACTTTTCAAATCTCTAAGCTAGGTGGGTGCAAATGAATAGTTTTTCACCCCAATTCCAATATATACCTAGGGCTTAGGTGGCATTTCTTTCCTACTGGCCATGTAAACTTCCATTTTCTATCATCCCGTACCCATCCCTCCCATTTCCGAACCCAATTCCGTCAATTGCATTGCACTTCTGCCTATCTACTAGACTAATCAGGCGCATTTCCAATTTTTTCTGAATATTTCAGAAATTTGTCAATTTTCCCGAGGGGGCATACCTTCACCTGTTTTACATTGGGGCATGACTGGGGCATTTTCATCGACTTTCTTTGACACAACGCCTAAACGACATTGTATCAAAGAGGGGCAAATGTAGACACCGAAATCTGGTTTAAGCCTGTGACTTCCATATTCTGCATAATTCGTATTATTCATGGTCATGATTAAATAATGTAAATTATTTAATTATACATCTTAACATTAATTCTTCTATTAATTAAATAATTTCAATTATTTAATTAATTCACTTTTCTTTATTTCTTCTATTAATTAAATAAACGCTTGTTATTTAATTATGTTACTAATTAACCTTATTCTTCCGGTTAAATTAAATAAATCATTATTTAATTATCCTTCGAATATTGTCTCTTGAATTAAATGAGTTATTTAATTCATAAATTCTATTTTAACACATTCTTCTATATTTTAGATAATTATGTGAGTTATCTAAGTATTCACTTTTACTCAACTCGACATCTATTTTAATCATTTAGTTAACTATTCATTTGATGTCTGAGTGGCATTCTCGAGTAATCTCCTCGTCTAACCATTCAATCGTCTAGTTCTAACTCATTTGCATGCACATGCATATTAATTAAATATTATTATTTAATTAATTAAGTGTTGTGCGTGCATTCGAACAAGAGTCGTTATAATCAATCTTTATCTTTGTCATGCAAAGATATTTCTAATGTTTTCGAATCCGAACTGAAGATTAAATCATTTATTAAATCTTTAATTCTATCAGTTATCTGAATGCATGTCCAATCTCTCAATCTCAATCGTCCATTGATCTTTCGATCTTGGCCTGTCGTTCGAATAATCAATTTTCTATAAATTGATTTTTCATTCTTCATTCCAATCTCTCTCACGAATTTTGTAACTTTGGAGAGCACTTTGTCTTGAATCTTCGATATTTTGCTAATCACTATCTTAGGCTATACTTGCACGAAATTGAAAATCTGAGGGCAATTATACTACACAAGCAAAATGGAGAAGGGCAATTGAGATGAATCAAGGAAATACGTTTGAAGATTGGTGAGATTTTTCTAGTTTTTAACTACGTTTTTACTTTCCCATGTTCTTTGTTGCTTAACGAATGACTTTGCATTTTAGATTTTAGTATTGTATGCATGTGTGCTTCTAATCAATCTTCCTTGTTGTCTATTGTGCAAAGCTTTTCATTTTCAACGTTATAGTTCCAAGGATCTATAGAGTCCTTTTTTTTAACCTCCTCAGGAGAGAGTACCTGTGGAGTTATTTTATTGCCCTACACTTTATGGATTCCCTAGATTATGGTATGCTTCCTTGACAGTTCAGGTATAAATTTATAAACTCTTTGATCTACGTTACTGAACATTCATTGGAACTCATTCTCGCTAAAGTGGGGGAAAAATGTATAGGCACAAATTTTCACCCCTCTTGTAATTTCCCCTTTTACACCCTCTACTTTAGGAAAATCAATTTTGACTAAGAAATTCCACATCACCTACCTGTAGTGAATCCACTTGGTGCTTGTCCTTTGTGTCAATGGGGAAATTTGTGTTGGGGATGCGTGCACGACACATGGATTTCTGTGTGGCATGTTGTCATCCCTAAAAAAAATTTCCTTTGGAATCCACAAAGACATTACATTCTCCATTGGCAATGAAGCGTAACACCTCTGCGCTTTCTTGCCAACCCAAGAACGACTCTTTCTCTCCTAAATCTTCTTCAAATTCATATCTTTCACTTTCATTCCATCTTCTTCATAATTCTACACACTAATTCGATCTTGCCTCATAATTCTTGAGAAACTTCTCTATCATGCTACACTTTTTCCAGCATTGGAGTTCTGACTTGGTGTCCTGTGGGACTACTTCTTCATTGTTGCGACAATGTAGAACTTACCAATCTTGCATCATTCTCTACATGCTTGAGGGAACCTCGATTGAGAAGGTGATATCATTTCATTTCTCTATTTCCATAGCATTGTCACTTGATTTATGTAGCATAGTGTTATTGTTATTGTTCAGTATCTTTCATATTACTCTCTTTATCATGTTTTCTATCTCGTGGATTTTTGGGCCATCCATGGAGGTAGAAACACCAAAGCGGTGGTTTGACTATGGAAACCCCCTATACAACCCCAAAAAATTTCCTCTCTTGTTTGTGTCTAGGAATGCATTCGGGGGTATGTGCAGGATCATGATGGGCCAAAAAGTGGCGATATGATGGGCATGTGGCTGATGACTTTTTTTTACCCAAAATTGATGAAACAAAAAGGGTTTTTAAAGGAGATTCTCAAATTTCCACCAATATAAATTATGCTTTACTTTGAATTTAATAAATAATTATTATTCATTTCTATTTGAATTACGACAAAAGTTCTGATTGATAGGCTATTGAAAAACATCTATAGCTTTCAAATGATATCACATTTTTTGAATCCAAAACAAGTGTCACATTCTATGATTCACATACTATAGGATTAAAAAAAAATGAATTTCATGAAGTTTTGACCAAGTTAAGGTGGTCGACATACAAGTTTTTATATTTTTTAAAAGTTGTAATAAAAATTCATAATTAATTATTTGGAAAAAAATTATAAAAAAATATGCATCACATCGGGACATGAGTCCTCTACTTATATCTAAAATATTATAAAAATATATTATCATTTTATTGTGGTTAGGGTGGTCAGACATACACCTACTTATTTTTTCCTTGAAATTTAAGTACTAGTGCATCAAAATTTCAAATTTTCACCAAATAGATTTAAAAAAATAAATAAACCTAGTAGTTTAGAATCTACATTCAATTTTCTACAAATTCTATTCTTACATATTTTTGAAATAATATAGACAACTTATTCAAATTTTTATGTCAAGTTGCCTAACTCTGATTTTTCTAATTTTTTCGCCACTTAAGGACCTATTTTTCGCATGATGATCTTGCACATACCCTCGGGTGGAGCTTGTTAGCAAGTTGGACTTCTCATGAGTTGATCTCCATCACCTTCACTTTTATCATCTTCTATATCACTTTTCTAGTTATCTTGTTTATTCTAATTATTATCATCTCAGTTAGTGCTTTAAACCTCAACCACAAAGTAGTTAGTAGGTTTTTTGTGACTTTTACTGTGCCTTCATACTTTTTAGATGTATAGATGCCAATGCCCTAGTGAGATGCCAACATATCACGTTGTCATCCATGTCTTGTGCTATTACCCTATGACAGAGAGTTGTCTGAGGTACAGTTCAAGTTCCAAAAGTCTGCTCATTTAGTCCCATCAAATCTCTTGGGTTAGTAGAGTGACAGAAGCACTTGATAGTGCTCCCCATTCTCTATCCTTGACCAAAAATCTCTTATCCAACTTGAGGTAGATTAGGGCAGCCTTCCACTCTCAGCTCTCCATGACCTAGAGCCTTGGTGTGGTTGGTCCCCCTCTTCTACACAACCCTCAAGGTGAGCCAATCAGACCTGGATCTACATCTATTGGGGGATTAGAATTGACTAGAAATATTTTGGAATGATTAAACTAATGATCGTATATACCCTAATATTAAAAATGCAAGACCCTAAAAATTGATAGACAAAAACAACAATTTACCAATGGATCTATGAAGTGTAGAAGACAACAAACATGCTAAAAAAAATGGTTTTGAGGTTCCTACAAGGACTCATTCACCTATGGGCAAGTGGGTCTTTGTATATGGGTTTTGAAAAAAAATTCGGGTCCTTTTGTACAAGATCCGAGCTTCTGTTTGACATAGGTCCCACTGTCAATATGTCAAAAATAAATTTTGTAGCTTAGTTTCCGTGACTTGACAACAATGATGACAACTTGTGTGACAATGCAAAATTTCTTCTTCAAGATCTCTTCAATTCTTCTTCAACCTGTAACTTGCACTTACACAAAGAGGGAAAAATTCTTTTGTTTATTTGTATGGGGGTTTACCTTGGTCAAACACAAGTTTGGTAATTAAACCTTGATAGAAATATTATGAAAAAAGGAGAAGGAAATGATGAATGAAAAATTTCTTACTACAACTCAACACCCTTCAATGGCTTCCTTTATAGGATTGAAGTCAAACACATCTATCCAAGAAACTTGATCTTGCTTTGCTTGATTGATTTGGATACTTGAAATGCTTGGATGCTTTAAGATCAATAATGCATATTAGCCTTCACAAGATGAAATGAACACACATAGACTTGAACAAGATGTTAGAATCTTGATTGCTGCAACAAATGACTGATAAATCTGCTCCTGAATGCTCTTGACAATAATATTTGCTCTTATAGATTGCTTCTTGATCCTTCTAGTTTCAAATGATAAAAGGACTATGTATTTATAGTTGTTTATCTTATTTCCCAAAAATTAGATTCCAAAAGCCGACAATTGCAATTTGAATTTGAATCATTAAATTTTTTCAAAAAAATATTTTAAAATGAGTCCTAGCACTTAAAGGGGACCTATTCATCCATGGGTGAATGGGTCTTCACCTATAAGTCCATGACACACATATTCCATGGTGATTTGATTATTGATTGCATTTATTTAATATTGGTTCTCCTTTTGGAAAACAAGAAAAATAAGGCTTTGGAATGCATAATTTACCAAATTAGAAGCTTAAGTCCAAAAAATTAAGGGATCCAAACATAGTGTGAAATTATAAAGGTGTAAAATTTTATACACTACATTTAGCCCCCTGTAGACACCTAAAAATGACCTAGGCCTGCAAGCTCTATTTTTACCACTTTCGTCCTAGTATAATTATGACATTTAATTATGTCCTTGGTCCACATTCGACTATTAATTAAATAGTTCATAATTGTTTAATTAATTCATGTCCTTTTATTCTTCATGATTATTAAATAAATAAATTTTATTTATTTATTTAATACGTCGTTAATTGTCTGAGTCTTCCCTTAATTAAATAAATTTCTTAATTTATTTAATTACCCTTTGTCATATATTTCTTCTTGGTTATTAAATAAATAAATTTTATTTATTTATTTAATATGTCACTAATTGTCTTAATTAAATGAATTAATGAATTTATTTAATTAATTAATCTTATCTTCTAAATTAAATAATTATCTTTAATTATTTAATTGTCAAAATTAATATTCCTCTCATTTTAAATAAATGAAATTATTTAAAATGTCATCACAATCTTAACTCACAATCCATTTTGGTAAATAATCTGAAAAGATTATTTATTATTTCACAAAATCCATATTTTGAGTGGATTTAATTCAAATTGGTAGCTTTCTTCTAAAAATCAAATAAAGCAAGCAGTTTCTTGATTTTATCAAATTTGCTTTTCAGTCCACCTTTTATCTTTTTGATTTTTGGAATCTCACAAAGCAGGCTATCTTTATCTTCTTAATTTTGAAAATCTTTATTTTTGAAATTAATTATCTCATCTTTTCTCCACCGTCGATTCGATTTTCTCAGATGACATCTTGATCACTCACTTAAGGATTTTACCCTAACCCTAATTAGGGATGGTCAGATTTAATCTTGTCCTCTAATTTTAGGTTTCTGTCAAGAGTCGATCTCGTCTGTCCATTTAAAATTGCATTTTCTATAAAATGTCAATTTTACTCATAATTTAGGATTCGATCCACCACTTCGTTATTATAGGCATTATAGTCATTTATCATTTATCATTTGTCATAGGCATAGGCATAATTTTACTTAAATCCTTCAAAACTTGCATAGGACAATGGCATAGTCGTAATGCTCACACACTCGATCTAAGGGCATCAATCATACGCTGCAAATTAGAAGGTGTTATGGAGGTGATTCATGGAAGCTTCGCGAATCTGGTATAATCATTTCGTTATTTATTGTTTTCATTGTGCTTCATATCTCTTTGGGTTTATTTCATATGATTTCAATTGATTATCTATTATCTTACTTGAATTTTACCCTTAGTTACACCCCCATTTTACTGAGAGTATGTACTTACGCTCAGACACACTAAATTAGAGAAATATATGTCAAGAGGGGTCCAAGTGCACAAATGTTAATGAGATAGGATGACAAAGATCAAGGAGGATAATCAAGCCCCTAGGATTGAAGATCCCATGGAAAACCAACACAAGCACAAATGACACACATGCATAAGAGATACATGCAACAAGACAAGATACACAAGCATACAATGTCAAAGATGATTTAAAAAGGAAAAAAAAAGGAAAGGATGGACTAGCAAGTTTTGTCATGCCACATCCATAAAATATTCTCACAAGGGATAGTGTAGTCTGGTATACAATAGGTGATCCCCAAAGGAAAAATAAGAAACACACACCAGGTCTACAAGGTGTGTACCCATAAAAAGGTGGCAGATGGGATTAATGCACCGGGTCTATAAGTGTGTTCCCATATGTCAACCATACCAAAATTTATACTCCCTAATAACTTTGATAACGTGCCACAAAATGGTCAATGTGCTATGTGAATGCTACACTAAGTCCAACTCCTGTGAACGAAAGTGAAGCTAAAATGTCAAATTGCAAATGAAACTCATCTTAGGAGGTGTAAATTCCAAAATGAAATAATTCTAATGAATACTCCCACTTTAAAGGATTTGATAAACACCATGCTATGAGAAATTACTTTAAAGTAGAAATGATAAATTCTAGTTGATAAAAGGGTAATGAGAGCTTATTTAGAAATCCCTATGCTAATGATATGTTTCCAAATAAAGCTACATCATTAAAAAAGGTTTCCCCCACAAGTAGTCTCAAAAGATAACACATAAAAGATCTACAAATTTGGGGTTAGTGTATGTATTTTCTATAGTGATATAATAGAGCTCAAAATTGTCATCATTCTCCAAATACTCGTAGAACAAAAAATAAAAAGGAAGAATGACACATAGAGAGTGAAAGAAAAGAAAAATATTTTGGGTCAACATGGAAGAGACTTTGGATGTCTCAATGCCTTGCATCATCCCCAAAAGGAAAACAAAAGAGAAAAGGAAAGACAATGTTTATGACAAAATAATGGAGATACAAATAGAAGAATTCCACAACAAATTCACTTCCTTTGTATCCTTGCACCAATGGAGTAACAAGGGTCATCCAAAGAAAGCTCGCAAACATAAAGACATGCCAAGCAACATGATACGGGGATCACATTATGTATATGAAATCACAAAGAACATGAAAAAAAAGAAAGAATGTCACATGTGAGCCAACCTATAGCAGGTCATTTGCATCCCAATCTTGTTCATCATATAAGGAAGGCGAATAACTAGCCAAAGGGACTACAACACATTCCATATTAGGACAAGGCTACCTAACCCCTTGCCCCCAAATGTAGGACATATAAGAGCTAAGATAAATGATGATACAATGCTCCTTGTAATATGGAAAAATGAGTTACATGAAGTGCAATACATGTAATAGTGAGTATATGCTAATATTCTACAACTATCACATGGAAAGGAGCAAAGTGAACAATTATTATTTTGTAGGAGGATCAAATTCTTTCAATACCTTCTTTAAAGAAATACAATCATAAGTATGGTGTCCAAATATTCTATGATATGCACAGTAAGGTCCATTGATATCTTTTTGTTTGTTGGTTTTTCACTCAGGTATAGGTACTAATTTAATTAAACCTATGTCTAAAAGTGTGCAAAAATCATACTTAGTTTTGGACTGATATAATAGGTGATGTATATTTTCAAGGGGATCATGAAATTTAGGCTTATGTTTGTTACTTGATTGAGCAATGGTTTGGTGTGAAGGGGGGGATCTTGATATCCCAATCCCTTGGTATCTTATAATGGTTTTTTTCTAGCATTTGATGGATTTCATGCTCATTTGTTATGTCACATCCTTGTTTTCTCAAAATTCTAAAGCCTTAACCATGTAATGTCCTTCTAATTTGATAGGTGTATCAGTAACTTTATGGGCATAGGATAAAAGAGTATCAATGTTGTCATTGTGAATGAGTTCCTTCATGGTTGGTGGTTGAGGTTTTTTTTGTGATTCAATTGTGGGATGCAAAAGGTTGAACATGTCAAGTGATAGGATTTTTTGGTTTTTGCATGGAGGGATAAAAGGATACATTATTCTCAATGTTACACATGGGATTTTGTATTAATTCTTGCATGATATCTTCATCTTGGCCCAAGATGTCTATCTCACAAGGAGATTCATTAGGAGATGAAGACTCATGAATGTTTTCAATTAAATTAAGATCATCACCAAACACACAACTTGAAACATAAACCAAATATTTTAAGGACATTCATAGTTTACCAAAACACATGTCCATGATAAAAAAATTGCTTTAAATATCAAATAAATGGATGTTTAATGTAACTTTTAGATATGAAATATGATAATGGATTGATTTTAAGATGAAAAAACCTAAAAATGATTACTTTTAAATGCCAATTTTGATCTTAAACAATGTACTTTCTGTAATAAGGGGATTTCTACAGATTTAGGAGAGTTAGCAATAAACAATAAATAATAATTGAAACCCAAAGATTTTACGAAACACAAAGGAAGTAGACGAAAGAACAATTATACTTGATTGTTGATACCTCCATGATTCCCTTTCGTAATACCTTCTTGCTTGCTAGATAATGTTGCCCTCAGATTCGTCTTTTGAGCAATCTAAAATGCCTAAGCCCTACAACAAGATTTGAAGGATTTGATATGCCTAAATGACTATGTCTACAAACCAATGCCTATGTCTAGAATAATGCCAAAATTGAAATACTAAGATTGCCTATGACCATGAACATGTGAGAGTAAATAAATGCCTATAGTAATTATGCCAAATGTTTGTCCTTGAAAGATGAGAAGAAGATGGCATTTTATAGAAAATGTCATTTCAAATGGACGGACGAGATAAATTATCGATGAGAACCTAAAATGAACGATCCAGATTAAACCTGAGAATCCCTAATTAGGGTTAGGGAAAAATCCTTAATCGAATGGTCAAAATAAAATCGGATTGACGGTGGAGAATAAATGAGACAAATTAATTAGAAAATAAAGATTTTCAAAAAATCAAGAAGATAAGATTGCCTGATTTACAAGATTCAAAAAATCAAAGAGATAAGATTCAGACTGAAGATAAGATTTGGAAAATCAAGAATCTGCCTGATTGCTTGATTTTTGGAAGATTAGATGCTAATTTGAATTAAAATAATTCAAATTATGGATTTTAAGAGATAATAAATAATCTTTTTCAGATTACTTATCAAAAAGGACTGACAGTTAAGATTGACATGACATTTTAAATAATTTAATTTATTTAAAATGAGAAGAATATTAATTGGCAATTAAATAATTAGATTTAATTATTTAATTTAGGAGATGAGATTAATTAATTAAAAAAATTAATCAATTTATTTAATTAAGACAGTTAGTGACGTATTTAATAAATAAATTTATTTATTTATTTAATAATCAAGAAGAATTAAATGACAAAGGGGAATTAAATAAATTAAGAAATTTATTTAATCAAGGAAAGACTTAGACAGTTAATGATGTATTTAATAAATAAATGAAATTTATTTATTTAATGATCAAGAGGAATGAAAGGACATGAATTAATTAAATAATCATGAATTATTTAATCAATAGTCGAATGTGGACCAAAGACATAATTAAATGTCTTAATTATGCTAGGACGAAAGTGGTAAAAATGAAGCTTGCAGGCCTAGGTCATTTTTAGGTGTCTACATTTTGTCCCTCTTTGTCATAATGTCGCTTGTCACATTGTGAGAAAGAAAACAAGTCAAAAGTATGCCCCAGTGCAAAATAAGATGAGGAAGAATGACGAGGAGGGTTGTGGTATGCCCCCTCGAGAGGACAGACAGGTTCCAAGAACATGGGTGTGCTCTCGAAATTGATGAGAAGACTTAGAATATGAAGAGACAAAGAAATGTTAGTGCAAAAGATATGGATGATGATATGGATGCAATGCCTATATGAGATGGGTGAGAGAAGATGACAGGACTAAAGAAGATGCATGTTAATTCCTAGACCAAATCCTTCAAAACATTGCCATAGGACTAATATTCATTGCTCTTAATCATCATTGGGCGGTAAAAATGACACAAATGGACAACAAACACCATAATATGACGTAGACCAAGGTGTGCAAGGTCATCCACTTGAAAAATAGACAGTCACAGACAAGGAATGTCCTAACTCATACTAAGGGCGAAGTTGCCCCAGTCTTTTTGTCAAGACAATCCACAGACAGTAGTCAAAGAAAATAGAATAGGCCAAGAGACGTCATCACACCTCTAAATCCTTCATAGGACATCCTCGAGGTAGCTAGTAACACGACCAAAAAGACAAGACAGTAAAAATATAAGAAAAAATAGCCAAGATAGTCAAAAGATAAGACAAGATAGACCAGAAAAATTAATAGCCATTTAATTTTGTTTGCCAATGTTTGTTTGTCAAAGATTGAATTTCTATTGATTTGACAGTTTGGACAGTTTAAGAGTTTTTCCAATTTGACGGTGTTGACAGTTTGACGGGGCCTATTGTCAAGAAGGACACATCCTGAAAAAGGCAAAGGACATTTTGACAAGGTCTAACTCCAAGGACACATCTTGAAGAGGACCAAAGAGTGACGAGATTGACATTGTTTTGGCAAGTTGACTAATGTTGACTGTATGATTGATTGGACTGTGTTGTCTGATTTTGACCAATTTTGACATTGATGTTTCAAATGATTGTCTTGTGTCTGATTTTGACTACGTCTGACTTATTTGACTGATGTGACGATTGTGACAAATGCCATGATTTTATTTGGACCAACCTAAAAGGATCGACCTAATGTATCAGGGACTCATCGACTGATGGCCTTGCCTACGTAGCAAATGCACAGAGACAACGTAGTTCGACAATGACATGGACTGACTGACATGACTGACTTTGACTCCATTTTTAGGATTTTGACATTGATTTGAATATTTTTGTGTTTTTCTTCAAGATGTTTTATGATTTTTGTCTTTTTTCAAGACATTTTATGATGTTTTTGGTCTTTTTTTCAGGACATTTTATGATTTTTTTGGTCTTTTTTCAGGACTTTTTGTGATGTTTTTTATCTTTTTTCAAGACATTTTATGATGTTTTTGTCTTTTTTTCATTTTATAACTTTTTTGGATTTTTTTCAGGACTTTTCGTGATGTTTTGTCTTTTTGTCATTTTATGATTTTTTTGGATTTTGACATTTAAGAGGATCGTGACAAATGCATGATGCCTACACATGAGAATCCAAGGACAACATGATTGTGCCCCTAGTCAAGCTAAATACCAATTGACATGTGATGACAACGTTGTTTGATGTGGGAAGGACATCCCAAAACAACGTGAGGACGATGACGATAATGTGACGAAAGTATGAGGTCTACAACCGGGCCAGGAACACAGTCAAGTAAAATTTTGGATAATGTGCTTGTATGGATTAGACCGTTTGACAAGGGAAAGCCAAGATAGGTGATAGGCATGAAAGGATAGGGGGTGGCCTTGGTAAAGGATGGGAGACATGAGACTAAGGGAATTGTCATATGATTTTCAAGGACTATGTCGTATAAGGACAATAAGACTATGACGGTGAATGACATGATGTTTCGTGAATCGTGTATGACCGAAGGATAGACATGTCAAGAGTTTTCCCAAAGCATGATTTATGTGTGCCAGTTTTATGTCAAGACCAAGGTAGGTGGGAAAATAGACGGAAATGATAGGGCTTAGATGGATGTCAATGTCATGAGGAAGGCATGGGAAATGAGACGACTTGCCCCCCAAGTGTAAGAGTCCACATAGACGATTTATTTTACACATGACGCCTGTTTGCCAGGTTTTCATCATGGTACTTATCCAAGGCGCTTGTTTGCCAGGTTTTCACCATTGGATGAACTTTTTTCTTTTTACTATTTTCTTGAATTTTTGATATTTTTGGTGTCACCAAGATGCCTGTTTGCCAGGTTTTCATCAAGGTGACGATTTTTTGATTTTTTAATTTTTTTTGTATTTCTAATTTTGTGGATAGCCTGGATGCTTTAGATAACCACTGCTTGTTCTGAATTCACTGATGGTGCCGATGTAGAGACTGGTGCCATGATATGCCAATAATGACCTTGTTGAAGGAGTTGTCTTGTCAGGATCGTAGCACTTGTATACAAATGATCGATGTCATTGTGATCCTTTCTGATACTAGAGTTGGCCTTATCAAAATACGCACATCGCAATAGAGTGCCATGAGAGTCCTTGTGGTAAAGAGTTGCTGCCAAGATGTGATGGATTTGTGACGTGGGATCATTGGACTTTAAACAAGATGTAGGATTATGATAGATGATGGTAGATGTGGAAAGGTTGTTTGGACGTTTGGACGAATCACTTTTTATTTTCCAAACTTGGGATGGTGGATGACGGATTTTGGAGGGATGGTGTTTGGAACCAACACTTTTATATGTCTTGATTGATGACCATTTTGAAGGAGGTGGACATGTGTTATATGTGGGAGTCCTCTTGTCTTGTGGCTCCACATTGTGATTGACTTTTGTATTTGACTTGATGTCTTTGTTTGATCCATCTTTCTTTGGGATCCATTTTAATTTCATTTGTCCACTTGTCCTTTTGTTTGATTCAATGGCCTTTGACATTTGATTTTGATCTTTTGATTTGTAAGACTTTTGTTTTTGTTGGTCCCAAAGGGGAGGTTGATTCATGATAGAATGATGGTTTATGGTGTGGGTGGAGGGGGTGTTGGCAGCAGTCTTATGACAAGGATTTCTCATGGACTCCATTTTGACATTTGTATCTGACAATGTTGCCCCTAGTATCGAGGAGGTACCACTGGCATCATTTGATTTGCTATTTGAGGAATAACCAAAACCTTGATGTCTGTAATTTGCTTGAAGTTGTATTGGTTCTAGAATTCCTTGCTCACGTATGCCTAGTCCTTTGCCTTGATATTGCATGCTTTGACATATTCTATTTGCGATGGGGTATTTATTGTTTTGAAAGCAAGATGCTAACCCATCATGATGTCTATGGACACTGTCACTTGTAATATTTTCATCTGCAAGAAAACCTGCTCTGACAAAGATAGATGACCCTAGTTGATAAAGTGTCTTAGCTTCATTTTCATGTTTGACATATTCCTGACTAATATCTTTAGTCTGATCATGTGACATGTCAGGTTCAGATGATTCTATTGGTGCTTCCAAGTCAATGTCAAAATCATCTTGATGGTCATTATCATATAGTTCCATGAGGTTAGCTATAGATTCATCATTTGCAAATACGTCCATAGTGGAAGATTCTTGTTTTGGAGGAATATCGTCTATGTGTCCCATGGAGGCAAGTGTCTTATTGTGGGAAGTGTTAATAGTCAAGGCTTTTATAGGGTCAGCGAGTGTTTGATCATGAATGTCATAAAGGTCAAGGAGTGGATCATTTGGGATTTCTTTGTCCATGGTAGGGTCTTGGTCCAAGATGGGGTTGTCATGGATTTGGATTTCTTGGTCAATGGTAGGGTCTTGGTCAAAGATGGGGTTTTCGAAAATAGGGTCATGGGATAGACTACCTTGTTCTTGACATGAGGGTGATGTTATAATGTCTTGCTTTGGGATTTCATTTTGACATGTATCCTCAAGTTTATTAAATGGGATTTGACTTTGGACTATGATAGAATTTTCATGACTAGATGTGGCTTGTGAGGGGATGACTTGAAAAGGATTAATGAATGATGGACTAGGATAGGACGTGGGGACTTGAACTGGACTAGTATATGAAGGACTAGGATATGACATGGGTACTTGCATTGGAATAATATGTGAAGGACAAGGGTATGACGTAGAGACTTGGACCGGATATGACATGGAGTCTTGGACCGGATATGACATGGAGTCTTGGACTGGATTAGGATGTGATGGTATAGGATGTGACATGGGGACTTCGACTGAATATGCCATGGAGTTTTGGATTGGATTAGTGTAAGGTTGACTAAAATATGATGTGGAAACTTGGACTGGATTGATATGGTATGATGTGGGGACTTGACATGAGTTGATAGATGGTTGATAGGGCATGTAGACATTGACAGGATTGATAGGTGAAGGACTAGCATATGATGTGGAGATTTGGAATGGACTAGTGGACAGTTGGCTTCCCTTGTCAAGGTTAGGATAAGGGTGATAAGTAGACGTTTGTTGTGAATTATTGGTAGGATTCATGTCAAGTGACTGTTGATGGTGAGGGTAGACAAATGGTGGCAAAGTATTTATGTCAAATCCTTGTGGTAACTTAGCCCCTTCGTCCAAAAGCATGGCTAGATACCTTTGAGGGTCACGTAAGACTAATTTTTTTACAAAGGAGAATATATCAGGATTTTGCACTACAGCTTCTATGTCTTTGAAATATACTCGTCCATTTTGGTCTCTTTGTATGAATGGTTCAATTTTTTTTTTTTGATGAAGATTACATGTTAATGTTGTGAAATGGATCAGAAAAAGTCCAATGTTTGACTTGGTTGTTTCTAGATGTTTGAACGTTGTTTGGTTTGTTTCAGTATCCAAAAAACACTTGCAAGCACGATATTTTGACTGTAAGCAAGCACACATGAGACAAATACAATCCTAAAAGGCCAAAAGGCCAAGGGTTTGTATACTTGGTATAGCCCACCTTTATACCCTGGATTGGTGATAAACACATTTCCTTCTCGAGAGCGGATAGCTTAGAATTTTGGTGGCATTGGCTCCCCTCCACGACTCATTAACGCCATTTGAGCACACCAAATTCAGATTCTTTGGGTAGTGACATCCCAAGAATTGCTATCTCTACTCAAGGGGATCAGTAGTGAGTGTCTTCGAGCATGATACTGTACCTTGCACTATACCAAGCAACAACCAATAGAACGGTTGGACACTAAGACAAGAGGTGTTTAATTCGGGCATTCCGTTCGTGGGGCGTGATCCATGCGGTGAGAGTCCCCTTTCAGATCCATCTCGTCGGAACCACGCTCGTGATTCTTGGGCTTTCCCCAAGAACCCACTTTTATATACCGGCTGGAAATCCCTCGGTGTCAGGGTGCTACTGGTCTGAGTCGTCCTGGGGTGAGTACTTTTTCCCACCAGAACAGGCCCAAGTTCTAGAGTCAGTAACCGTTTCTCTTATACCCAGGATCGCACGAATGCGCAAGGGGAGAGGATACTCCGATATACCGAATCGTGAAGGGTAATTAACAAATAAAGATGGGTCTAGTTTTCTGATCACGAGGTTTTCACCAAGTGAGAGCATACTCACCTACCATCTTGCAAGCACAATTAATCAAAAGAAGACATGTGTTCTTTTTATATGCACCAAAATCAAATGTTTGCTAATCTATGAAAGAAAAACAAGCACAATGTTTGTTTATCTTGTCTTTGACATTCAAATCTGCAAACAATGAATTAGTAATCTCTTTAATCAATGGTCTTTGATACACGAATAGGGATCGCCACACGCTACAAGAGAAGATTAGTAGCAAAAAAAAAATAAAAATATTAATGATAGCAGAAAATTAAAACAGCGATAACTTGCTCAAAACTAAACAAAATTTTAAGCGGTAGATATCCATGGAAAACTAAATGATAGACCTTCAAAACCCAGAATTTTTTTTCCATGATTCTGCACAAAAAGAATGTTATATGCAAAAGAAAACGCGGGTTTTAAAAATGAAATTAAAAAAAAAATAATGATCACTAAAACAGCCATAACTTTCTAAAATCCCAACAAAATTTAAAACTGTTTAATGTTTTGGAAAGCTGAGACCGAGATCTACAAAACCCAGAAAATGTTTTAAAATATTTTATTTTTCTGTGCTCAAATGAAGGTGACGGGATTTCGTATGACTTCCTGGCTGTAACCTGTAAAACAGTGAAAACAAACAAGAAAACACAATTTTCTATCCAAAGCGTCAGGTTCACCAATGTAATCAGGGTTTTCTTCAGATTTAGGAGAGTTAGCAATAAACAATAATAATAAACGAAACCCAAAGATTTTACGAAACACAAAGGAAGTAAACGAACGAACAGTTATACCTGATTGTTGATACCTCCATGATTCTCTTTCGTAATATATTTTTGCTTGCTGGAAAATGTTGCCCTCAGATTCATCTTTTGAGCAATCTAAAATGCCTAAGCCCTACAACAAGATTTGAAGGATTTGATATGCCTAAATGACTATGTCTACAAACCAATGCCTATGTCTAAAATAATGCCAAAATTGAAATACTAAGATTGCCTATGACCATGAACATGTGAGAGTAAATAAATGTCTATAGTAATTACGCCAAATGTCTGTCCTTGAAAGATGAGAAGAAGATGGCATTTTATAGAAAATGTCATTTTGAATGGACGGACGAGATAAATTATCGATGAGAACCTAAAATGAACGATCCAGATTAAACTTGAGAATCCCTAATTAGGGTTAGGGCAAAATCCTTAATCGAACAGTCAAAATAAAATCGGATCAACGGTGGAGAATAAATGAGACAAATTAATTAGAAAATAAAGATTTTCAAAAAATCAAGAAGATAAGATTGCCTGATTTGCAAGATTCGAAAAATCAAAGAGATAAGAGTCAGACTGAAGATAAGATTTGGAAAATCAAGAATCTGCCCGATTGCTTGATTTTTGGAAGATTAGATGCTAATTTGAATTAAAATAATTCAAATTATGGATTTTAAGAGATAATAAATAATCTTTTTCAGATTATTTATCAAAAAGGACTGACAGTTAAGATTGACATGACATTTTAAATAATTTAATTTATTTAAAATAAGAAGAATATTAATTGGCAATTAAATAATTAGATTTAATTATTTAATTTAGGAGATGATTAATTAATTAAATAAATTAATCAATTTATTTAATTAAGACTTAGTGACGTATTTAATAAATAAATGAAATTTGTTTATTTAATAATCAAGAAGAATTAAATGACAAAGGGAATTAAATAAATTAAGAAATTTATTTAATTAAGGAAAGACTTAGACAGTTAATGACGTATTTAATAAATAAATAAAATTTATTTATTTAATAATCAAGAGGAATGAAAGGACATGAATTAATTAAATAATCATGAATTATTTAATCAATAGTCGAATGTGGACCAAGGACATAATTAAATGTCTTAATTATGCTAGGACGAAAGTGGTAAAATTGAAGCTTGCAGGCCTAGGTCATTTTTAGGTGTCTACACTTTCTTTCACCAATTGAACTAAATGCAAAAATCTACAAAAATATGCAATTTTTGAAATTGAAATAGAGATCTGCAAGTATAAGAAAATGAAGCAGATAGAGACAAATAAATACACAAAGTTTTGGAAAATCACCTATATAACGATAGGTTCACCCAAGGGTGAATGGGTCCTTGCACAGGGTTCTAAAAAATGTAAATTTGAGTGTTTGATCTAATATTTAAGATCATTGTTCCTAACTACAAACAGATTCTTTAGTGACATTTTTTCCAAATTTTGTGATTAAATGTAAATGCAATTTGTATGGCAATGTATGAACAAAATGACATTTATTTTTAATGCAATTTTCACTACAATTTTGCTCTAAATGACTGAAACACACCTTAATACAAGCTATTATGTAGAATGTATGCAATGTTTTTGGATTTTTATGATTTTAAATGATGTAAATATGCAATATGTAACCCTAAATGAAATGCAAAACAAGATGATGCAAAGCCTAGATCTAGGGTTTCATGGATCTCCAAATTAGAAAAGTATGATGTAATAATTTTAGGTTCACCAAAATGAAACATAGAAAAAGGTTATCCTAGGTCCTTAATGCAAAGAACCTAGGATTCAATGGTACCTTTTCCTAACTTTCATTGAGATGTAGATCACAAGGTGAAATAATTGACTTGCATCCCTAATTAGACCTAGATCTACATCTATTGGGGGATTTGAATTGATTAGAAATATTTTGGAATGATTAAACTAATGATTATATATGCCCTAATATTAAAAATGCAAGATCATGAAAGTTGATAGAAGGAAATAATAGTTTACCAATGGATTTGGGAAGTGCAGAAGACAACAAACATGCTAAAAAAAATGGTTTTGAGGTGCCTAGAAGGACTCATTTACCCATGGGTGAATGGGTCTTTGTACAAGGGTTTTGACAAACTTTTGGGGTCCTCTGATACAAGATCTTAGCTTCTGTTTAACACAGGTCCCACTATCAAAATGTCAAAAATAAAATTTTTAACTTAGTTTTTGTGACTTGACAACAATGATGACAACTTGTGGAAAAATGCAAAGTTGCTCCTTCAAGATCTCTTCAATTCTTCTTCAACCTATAACCCGCACTTACACAAAGAGGGAAAAATTCTTTTGTTTATTTGTATGGGGTTTGCCTTGGTTGAACCCAAAGTTTGGTAATTAAACCTTGATAGAAATATAATGAAAAGGGAGAAGGAAATGATGAATGAACAATTTCTTGCTACAACTCATCACCCTTTAGTGACTTGCTTTAGAGGACTGAAGTCAAACACATCTCTCCAAGGAACTTGATCTTGCTTTGCTTGATTGATTTTTATAGTTGAAATGCTTGGATGCTTTAGGATCAACAATGCATATTATCCTTCACAAGATGACATGAACACACATAGACTTGAATAAGATGTTAGGATCTTGATTGCTACAACAAATGGCTGATAAATTTGCTCTTGAATGCTCTTGACAATAATATTTGATCTTATGAATTTCTTCTTGATCCTTCTAGTTTCAAATGATAGAAGGACTATATATTTATAGGTGTTTATCTAATTTCTCAAAAATTAGATTATGAAATCCAACAATTGCAATTTGAATTTGAATCATCAAAATACCACCAAAAACATATTTTAAAATAGTTCCTAGCACTTAAAGGGGGCTCATTTTCCCATGGGTGAATGGTTCCTAGCTTATAAGAGCATGACACACATATTCCATGGTGATTTAATTATTGATTGCATTTATTTAATGTTAGTTCTTTTTTTGAAAAATAAAAAAAATAAGGATTTGGAATGTATAATTTGGAACATTAGAAGCTTAATTAAGTCCAATAATTTAAAGGATCCAAACATAGTGTGAAATTGTAAAGGTATACAATTTTCTACATTAAACAAGGAAATAAAGCTCTAATTCATCTAAATGATCAAACTAAAAGAAAGAAGGAAAGAAAAACAAAATAACCATAAACAAAAAGGATAAATTTAACTATCACCATAAAATAGATAGATTTATTTCTACCTATAAAGATCAATAAATCATTTTTTTCAGTAGAACACATTTAAAAAACTAGATATCTAACTTAACAAGAAAATGAAGATTTCAATTATATAGAAATAATTTAGGTATACATTATGAGTATAAAATATTACAAAGCAACAATAATAATACGATTGAATATAAATGCATGATAACAATTGAATCATAAAAAAACAACTAAAGCCACCTATTAATATATTGGGTCTATAGATAATTAAAAACCAAAAAAAATAACAAAAAAGGAACACACAAATATTAAAGAAGAAAAAAAAGGGTGATGAGGGCACAGCCTAAGACTTAGAAAATAACCCACAAACAAGAGAATAATTTTATTATTAAGAAAATGAAGCTTTTTACATGCAGAGGATCTCAAATCCCCAAGTTCTACAACACATGCAAGTTACAGAAAGCTACAGAATAACTCTTTCGCAAATGCGAGCTTGTCCCCAAAAAAGTTACCCAAAAATTAGAAACCTGCCCATAAATAGAGCTCCTCATTATTTTGGAGCCAAAACAACATTCAAATTTGAGTTTAGGTGGTTTGGCACCGAAAATTACAACTTGAAGTTCAAATTTTAAAAGCACATTTGCAATTGTATCTTTTAGAAAGTGCGCCAACTTCCCGGGGCCATAACTTTTGATCCAGAACTCTGATTCGCGAACAGTTTGAACCGTTGGAAAGGTTTCGAAGTAAAAAATGTGCACAAAATTTGCTACACCAATTTCAGAAAGTTTTGGGGCCGTTCCGGGAACTCTAAGTGCCTCAAATCTAACTCGGAAGATTTTCAGGTGTGAATCTAGGAAACTAAAACTGCAATATCTTTCAACCCAGGAATAGAAAATAAAAACCGTAAATTGAGAATTTTATTATAATGAAAAGGGTATCCAAAAATGTAAAAACATCTAAAAACTTAGAAACTTGAAATTTAACTATTTTTGGGTGATGCAAGATTGCCCTTACACCATTGGATGCTCCTGCATCAGACACCCAGGGTAATTTGAGAAGTGACCCCGTCACATCTCAGATGGTGGAGGAAAACCCAAATGGTCAACCTTTGCCTTAGGCAACCAGGATGAATCTTCAACAGGCCTTCCTTTCCATTTCATCAAATATTCTTCATACTGCCTGTTCCTGGTACTCCTTCCCACATGACTATCCAGGATTTCTTCAATCTCCTCCTTTTCTGAAGTAGGTGCTGGAATTCCACACTATTCCATCGTTGGTACTTCCTTTGCACCACCTTCATGATACTCTGTCAAATCTGAAATGTTGAACACAAGGGAAATGTTGAATCCATCCGACAACTCTACCTCATATGCATTCCCTGAATCATGCCTCTTCAAAATTTTATAGGGACTGAACTTCTTCATCTTAAATTTGTTATATGTTTCCACTGGAAACCTTTCTTTCCTCAAGTGGACCATCACTTCATCACCAATCTGAAACTCCTTATACCTCCTCTTCTGATCTGCCTTAGCCTTATACTGCATATTCATCTTGTTAATATGTTATCTTACCTTCTCATGTATATCCTTGATGTGTTCTACAAAATCTTTGGCTTCAACACTTATTTTCTTCTCTTGGTCCATCTTCCTCAATTCTGGAGCTGTTCTGGGGCTACCTTCATACACGATCTAGAATGGTGATCTACCAGTGATTCTGTTGACAGAATTGTTGTAAGAAAATTCTACCTGGGGTAAGATCAAGTCCCATCCTTTGGGTTTATCTCCTACCAAACATCTCAGTAGGTTACCCAGACTCCTGTTAACAACCTCTGTCTGCCCATCTATTTGTGGATGGTGTGCAGAACTAAACTTCAACTCTATCTTCAGCTTCTTCCACAAGGTCCTCCAAAAGTACCCCACAATTTGGTGTCACGATCTGAAATAATACTCTTTGGTAGACCATGTAGCCTCACCACCTCTTTGAAGAACAAGTCAGCAATGTGGACTGCATCATGGGTCTTCTGACATGGAATGAAATATGCCATCTTCGAAAACCTATCGACCACCACAAAGACTGAATCATTCCCTCGTTGTGTCCTTGGAAAACCAAGAACAAAGTCCATACTTATATCCTCCCATGGCCTCTCTGGTACAGATAAGGGATGAGATAAGCCTATATTTTGGCTCACTCCTTTAGCCATTTGACATACCCTGCAGCTTTGTACAAACTTCTTCACATCTTGTGACAACTAAAGCCAATAATAATGCTCACTGATAATGGCAATGGTCTTATCCCGACTAAAATGTCCTACCATTCCTCCACTATGCTTCTCCTTTATCAGGTTCTCCCTCATGGAACTCCTTGGGATACACAATTGACTTCCCTTAAATAACATGCCATCCTGGATTATGAAATCCATCCACCTTGTCCTATCCACTATAACAGGTTCCTTGCAAGGTTTCCAAGCCTCTGCAAAATCAGGATCTTCAGCATACAGTGTCTTGAGTTCATTGAACCCAACCACTTCAATCTGCAACTTTGTCATCAATGTATGCCTCCTACTTAAGGCAACTGCAACCCTATTTGACTTCCCACTCTTATGTTTCAAAACAAAGGTATAACTCTGCAAAAACTCTACCCATTTCATATGCCTCTGATTCAACTTTCCCTGACTATTTAGGTACTACAAGGCCTGATGATCAGTATATAGAACAAATTCCTTCAGCAACAAATAATGACTCCATTTTTTTAATGTTTGAACTATTGCATAAAATTCCTGATCATATACAAAATACTTTCTCTTGGCATCATTTAACTTTTCACTAAAATAGGTAATGGGCTTACCTTCTTGGCTCAACACTGCTCCAATGGCACAACCACTGGCATCGCAATCCACCTGAAACACCTCGTTGAAATCTGGGAGGGCTAGAACAAGTTGCTCTGTCACCTTCTGCTTCAACAGTTCAAAACTTTTTGTTGCTCCAATGCTCCACTTAAATTCTTTTCTATCCCCTCTCATTATTTCAGTCAGGGGTCCACAAATACTACTAAAGTTTCTAATGAACTTTCTATAAAAACTAGCCAAACCATGAAAATATCTCACCTTGGTAGCAGTTCTTGGGGTAGGCCATTCTAGAATAGCCTTCACCTTCTCTGGGTCCATCTTGAGACCTTTTGCTGAGACAACAAACCCCAAGTACACTAACTCCCTCTTCACAAAACTGCACTTCTTCAAATTAATCACAGTTTCTCTTCTCTTAATAATTTCTCAAAGGCTCTCAAATATGCATCGGATGCTCATCCAACATCTTACTAAAAATTAAAATATCATCTAAATACACAATAACAAAACTTCGAAATTCTTTTAGTACCTCATTCATGAGCCACATGAATATTAACGGTCATTAGTTATCCCAAAAGGCATGACTAACCACTCGTATAGCCCTCTTTGGTCTTGAAGGCAGTCTTCCATTCATCTCCCTCTCGAATGCGGATGCGGTGATATCCACTCTTGAGTCAATCTTTGTGAAATCTTGAGCTCCACTCAAACAATCCATCAGGTCATCCATCCTTGGCGGGGAAATCTATACTTGATTGTTATCTTGTTTATGGCTCGAGAATCTATACACATCCTCCACTCCCCATCCTTCTTTGGTGCTAGTACTGCAGGTACTGCACATGGACTCAAACTCTCTCATATCAAACCCTTTCTCAACAACTCTTGAACTTGTCTGTTCAACTCCTCATTTTCTGCTGGAGTCATTCTATGAGCTGCCTTATTTGGCAAACTGGCTCCAGGAATCAAGTCAATCTGATGACTGATCTTCCTTATTGGTGGTAAACCCTCGGTACATTATCAGAAATAATATCCTGAAACTCATCCAACATCCCAGAAAACTTCTTTGGAACCTTCTCACTATCCTCCTTACTCACTCTAGGAATCAATGCATAACACACATGCTCATGCTTCATACCTTCTAAATTTTTTTTCCATCTACATAACAAATTCTAGCACTACTGCATACCTTTTCTTCATCTCCTTCAGGGGTTTCAACTTGTGACGAACCCCATCCTTTGTCAAGGAATAAGTGTTTGCATAGCCATCATGTATAGCTCGCCTATCGAACTGCCACGACCTCCCCAACAACATGTGACATGCATCCATGGGGATGATATCACAGAGTACCTCATCATGGTAGCTCCCGATCTTGAACTTTACTAGGCACGCTCATTGACCAAAGCTTTGTGGTCTTTCTGCAACCAGGCAATCCGTCGAGATGTGGATGCCTTTCCCTCTTCGGCTTCAACTTTGTGACCATCTCCTCGACACGGATTATCGGTACTCCCACTGTCAATAATGACATCACAACATTTTCCTTCACACTTGCACCTTGTGCGAAAAAAATTCTTCCTTTGTTCTAGATCTTTTTCCTCGGTCACTAGGGCTCTCCTAATCACTAGGGCTTCTCCCCTTTCAACATCATTGAATGTTTAGATTGGGCCTCCTCATTTGCATTCACAACCCTTCCACGACCTTCTAGGCTTTTGTCTGCCCTTCCTTGGTGTTGTGGACTTTCATAGGCTCGATGCCCTTCTTCACCACACGGAAACATGTTCCTCTGAAACCACCTCTTCTAGATCCTTGTCCATATCTCCCTTGTCTTCTACCCTTTGATCACCCTGTTTTGATCACGAGGGTGGTAGAAGTTGTCATTCCTTTGGCTCCAGTGGTACCCACATCTTCACTTTTCTTTTCATCATCATTTGGCTTCTTGAAGGTCTTCCATTTCCCCTTCCGCTTTGACCTCCTCATCCTTTTTGCTTGCCATCAAATATTTTGTTTAGCTTCTATTCCACCTTGAGCAAATTGATACATCCTCAATGGTAGTCATTGATTAGGTAACTCCTCCTGAATGCTTGGTCATAACCCATTAAGATATCGGGCTACCTTCTCCTTATTGGCCTCTGTGTGACCCATTCTGATGATTATCTTGTGAAAATATTTAGTATATTCTTTCATAGATTTGCTTCCTTGCTTCAACCCTTGCAATTTCTTCAACATATCTAACTCGTAGTCCACTGGTATGAACTGCTTCTTCAGTTTCTCTACCATGTGATCCCATCTGGTGATATTGCCTTTTCCTCTTCGATTTCTTTCCAACTAGACCTCTTTCCACCAAATACTAGCATGGCCCTTCAGCTTCATTTTCGCAAACTTAACTCGATCTGGGTCCTCTATTTCCTCATACTCAAAATATTCTTCTAGCTCGTTGATCCAGTCGATCAACTCTTCCGGGTTTAGACTTCTGAAATAACTGGGGACTTCTGCTCTGGGTCTTTTCCCGATCTTCGAAATGGAACTTATTAGCTGCATTTGGTCTTGATCGATTTCTTCTTCTTCCTCTTCTACATTTGAACCTTCTTCCTCTCCTTCATCCTCACTTTCGTCCCTCAGGTTTAACCCTCTTCTCAACTGCTCTTGTAACACATCAATCTTCTCTGGAGAGCTACTAGTGCATCTCTTCCACTAGCATTTATGCCACCTCAACCACCTTTGGCACCACCACGCCTACCATGCATCACTCTTGGAGGCATCTTTCTTGACCTTGACACACAACCACGGTCTTGGTGCGAACTGCCTCACGATCGGTGATCTGTCCACACACTCAAGAAAACCCACTCTGATACCACTTGATGAGGGCGCAGCCTGAGACTTAGAAAATAACCCACAAACAAGAGAATAATTTTATTATTTAGAAAATGGAGCTTCTTACATGCAAAGGATCTCAAATCCTCAAGTTCTACAACACATGCAAGTTACAGAAAGCTACAGAATAACCCTTTCGCAATATGCGAGCTTGTCCCCAAAAAAAGTTACCCAAAAATTAGAAACCCGCCCATAAATAGAGCTCCTCATTAGTTTGGAGCCAAAACAACATTCAAATTTGAGTTTAGGCAGTTTGGCGCTGAAAATTACAACTTGAAGTTCAAATTTTAAAAGTACATTTGCAATTGTATCTTCTAGAAAGTGCGCCAACTTCCCGGGGCCATAACTTTTGATCCGGGACTCTGATTCATAAACCGTTTGAACCGTTGGAAAGGTCTCGAAGTCAAAAATGCACTTGAAATCCGCTATGCCAATTGCAGCAAGTTTTGGGGCCGTTCCAGGAACTCTAAGTGCCTCAAATCTAACTAATAATATTTTCAAGTGCAAATCTGGGAAACTAAAACTGTAATATCTTTCAACCCAGAAATAGAAAATAAAAACCATAAATTGGGAATTTTATTATGATGAAAAGGGTATCCAAAAATGTAAAAACATCTAAAAACTGAGAAACTTGAAATTTAACTATTTTTGGGTGATGCAAGATTGCCCTTACACCACTGGATGCTCCTGCATCAAAGGGGGTTTTATTTACAACATAATAATATCAAAAGATGAATCAATGGATTTACCTTAAAATATAAATAGATGTAAATAAGGTGAGAAAAAAAAATATTTAGAAAGAAAACAAATAAAGAGAAATAAATAAAGCACATATATATTTTCATAAATAAATAAAAAGTAAGGAAAATAATAATAAAATAAAATTACATATAAATATTATAAAAAGATAATGTTATATTAAAAGATTTATAAAAACATAAATATAAGAAAAAAATATAATATTTATTTTATGATCATTTAAAAAATTGAAACAACCAAAACTAAGAGAGAATACAATAATATAAAATAACAAAAAAATAGACAAGAGTTAAGGGAAGAAACTAATAAGAAAAAAGAGACAAAGGAATAATGACAAAAAAAAAAAGGAAAATAAAAAAGATCGTCAAAAAATAAAAGGGGCAAGCTTGAGGGAGAATGCATAGAGAGATGGTTAGGGGAGGCCTAGCCACCACTGAGGAAGGAGAAAGAGATAGGGGGGATTCATCCAATGGAAGAAAAGGAAAGGAGAGAAAGGAAGAGGGGATGAGGGCTAGGAGAAATGGATGAGAAGGTCAAGGGGTTGAAAATCCACCACACAAGCAAGGAGAACAAACTAGTTGGGATTGATCAAGGTTTCATAGGTTAGATATCAAGGGTTTCCAAGAATTACGAAGGCTCCAAACCTCATCACGATTAAGGTTAGAGGGGTGGTTGTTAATTTGAATGGATTCCTTCAATTTCTTCTTAAAAAAAAATCCTTCTTTGCACAAGACTTGCTTGTTTTCCAAGCAGATGTGGTGCTTAGTTGAAGAGGAACTAGGGTGTAAATCACAATTTTTTCCAATATCATAAGAGAAAGGACTAAAATTGATCTCAAAGACCCACTTAGCTACTAACCTCAATGGAAGAGATAGAATGGTGGATCAGGGTTTTAGTCCTTTGGGGAATGTGGGTGTGTGATGATGTGATTGAAATTAAATTCGATAATACAATAATGTACCTAGATTAACTATAAAAATACAACAAAATGAGATGATTTTTGGAAAATATGGAATTAAAAGACATAAATAGAATTCAAAATAGTAGAGGTAAAACATAGAGGAACCTAGTATATGAATTTTGGATTTATCTAGCTAGACAGGGGCGCTAGACACCCTAGATTGGGAAGTGGATACTCAAAATCAAGTTTTAGACTCCTATTTCTCCCTCTCTATAGGTTTTTTTCTAGACTCAGTGTCAGAACTTTGTTTGTTGATAAAATCCTTTTTCTCTATTTTTTTGACTTGTACGACTTGAATTCTTGAATGAACAATTAGGTCTTCAATCCTCTTCAAATTCACTCAATATCTACAACCTACACACAAGAAAGAGAGGAAAGGGTTGTTTTGTATAGGGGCTTGGATAAGTAAAACCCTATTTTGGTATTTCTACCTCCATAATGGCTATGATGATGTAAAAGTGAGCTTACCTTTGGTTCAACAAAGGCTAAATGATAAATAATTGACAATTGTTGCAACTTACCACTTAGATTTTTATTCCTTAATGGAATGAAGTCATTGTACTCATCGCCTTCAAGGAGAAATTGATACTTGATTTGAAGTCCTGAAAGTGTTATTACTCACAAAACAAATAAAAAATGAAACATAAACAAACTCACATGAAAACATGATGCATTACTAACATGATGTTTGACTAAATAATGTTGTTATAATTATGCTCTTGACTACTTTTAGGATGCTCAATTATTCTCTCAATTTCCTTAGTATTTTCTAGGATTTTAAATGATGAAAAATACTTGTATTTATATGAATTTTTTTAATTTCCCATAAATTAATTATGGATAATTGACAAATGACTTTGGATTTTTAAATATTAAAATATTGAAACTGACATGTTTTAAATTGACCCAAAAAGCTAGACAAGGGTGTTAGGTTCCCTAGCCTAGAACTATTATTTCAGAGACTTAATTATTGGTAAATGAATATTAAATCTTTATTTATGATTCCACTTCTAATTTTCTAAATATTATTTCAAAATAGGCACATGAAATGCACAATTGGGTCCAAGAAAATGAGGGTGAGCTAAACCTAGTCTAAAGTTGTCAAGGGTGACAATTTATGCTGCTACATTTAGCCCTCACTTTAGTGAGAGTATGTACTTATGCTCAGACTCACACTAGAATAAGGATAAGCCAGGAAGGGTTTAATTATCAAAAAATTGAATAGATAAGACAACATTGAGTCTAGGGGATGTGCTAGTCCCCAAGCTCAAGATCCTATGGCACAACAATGTAAGTAAAAATGAACACTCAAACATGAGGTGCACTAGAGCATGAAAAACATGAAACATACATGATGAAGACACACACAATGCAAACATGAACATGAAATGTAAACATAATGCTAAAAATTGCAAACAAAATGAAAACATGTAAAGGGGGTATGAAAATCACAAATAGAAATCTCATATAGAAAATATTACTAGGATCCATACCCAAAGCATTCATAAATCAAAAGCTAATAAATTCTGATATTTTCTAGGTGACCCATGAACCAAAGCATCATAGAATAGTGAAGTATGATATTCACTAGGTGAGACTTGACAAGAAACAAGATGAGCTAATGAATTCGGATATTCACTAGGTGCATTTCTGTAACAATATCAAAAGGAAAACACACAAAGGCTTGTGAAGTCCGATATTCACTAGGTGCATTCACATTTCAACCATACCATGAATTATAGTCCCAATAAGTTTGATAAGGTGCTACAAAAATGATCAATATGGTAAAATTGCATCACAAATTTTAATGAATGTGAATAAAGTGAAGCACATAATGGAATGCATTCCCCCACCTTAAAGAAATTGTTGATTCCAACTATGAGTAATTTCTTGTAAGGTAGAATAAAACAATATATGCAATATGATAAGGCCATAAGAGCTCATTGGAAAACCCTATGCTATTGATATGTTCCCAACACATCTAACTCATGACAAGGGGCTGCCCCCAAAATAAAGCCATATAATGAGATAAAAGATACCATATAAGGGATCCATGGATTTGGGGTTAGTATAGATCATAGATAATATATATGATGATTATGATGAAAATCAACATCATTCCTCCCTCCCATTGGGAAATTGGAAAAATCACTATGCAGAGGTGAAGGTTGCATTCATAAGCATTAAATATGCTATTAGCAAAGGTTACTCCAAAATATGGGTCCAAGGTGATTCCCTAAACATTATTAAATATTTGTGTGGCACTCATCCTCCAATTTGGAATGTGGAACAACTTATTAAAGATACTATAATCATGCTATGATCTTGTGAAGAGATTCGTGTCTCTCATGTTTACCAAGAAGGAAACTCATTGGAAATTTTTTTTGCCAATGAGGCTTTTAGTTTAAATGAGTTTCGTGCATGGGAGGAGGGATCAATCCTTCCCAAGAAAGCTAGGAGCTTATTGAGAAATAATGGTGTGGGTTGAGATGATGCGACATTTAATTTCTAGTACCTTCTTTCGTCTCGCATGCTTTGTCGGTTTCCTTTCGTACTCTGGCATTCAGTTGAGCAATATTCACAAAGGCTTTCTTCTTCTGGTGTTGGATGAAATGGGTGGTGATAGAAGTAGAATCAAGCCGCATTCTTGCACGGGCGTCAGGAAGAAAAATAAGCTATGGAATATACTGTGTTATGGTAATTTCACAGCTTTTATAGAAAGGTTGCATGGGCATGACCCTAATGCCTCAGTGGAGTTTGTGTCATGCTGACATAATCACAGGCTCAAGGTAAAAGGCCTAGAAGTGGAGGTGAATGAGGAGTTGGTTGCTACAGTTACTAGGATGCTGAAGGTTGGTTGTAAGTTTTACAAGGACAAGAAGAGTAATGAGGAAGTGATGGCCCAATTCTTCAAAGATGACGAATAGAAGAAATTGATCAAAATGGAAAGTTGGGGTTATAAGTGTAAATCCCTTAAGAAGATTTGGGCGAATGTTTCTGAGGTGCTTATGCACTATGTGACTCTGGAGGGTAGGTTTACTACAATTCTCGATCACCACTTCACGCTTCTAAACCATTTTAGGCATGGTTTGTTTATTTCTTTTCCATTTTTTCTATTATCATCCATGGATTTTTTTGTTTATGCTCAACTAAAGAATAGGAGGGATCCCCTCCATGAGGGTCTCATTCTCTTAATCATGGATTAAGACTCTTCTTCCCACCCTTTCCATTAAGGGTAAGGAGAAGACTTTGAGTGATGTTTTTGGTTTGTCGGGCTTGAATTTTAGTATGGAAGATGATGAGGAATGGAATGAAGAGGAAGAGGATGTGTCCCCAGCCCCTATGACTACTTATTTGAAGAAGAGGAAGTTGGGTAGTTCTAAGAGAAACAAGGCAGCCAAACACCTTGTTTTTTCTGAAAGCGAGGACACGAAGGTGGGCTCAGATGGTTCCCCTCCCAGGAATGAGTTGGAAGTTGGCTAGGGTGAAACCATAGGTGGTGGTATTGAGGTGGAGTTACAGGATAATGTTCTAGGTATCGAGGACAAGGACAAGCTGAGGAAGTCATCTAAGTGTATTTCCAACTTGAAGTACAAGGCTTCAAAAGTGTTGGCAAAGGACCCCAAAGTGTCTTGTGAGGGCAAGGATTCTAGTGAAAAGGTGGTGGCTATTGAGGACTCCCCAAATTAGGACTCGCCCAATGTGGAGTTGGATGAGGAGAATAAGGGTCAAGATGAGGAGGATTCTGAGAAGAAGAGAGCTAAACCAAAGCCTTTGAAGGTAAATCCCCTCTTCGAGGAATTTTCTTACCTCAATTATGATTCTACGTCTATGTTTGAATTGCTAGATATGGCTAGGGCTAGGGCCACTGGAACTTTTAAGTTAGCTAAATGGACTCTTTAGGAGTTCAATAAGATTAACTATAAAATTAGAGGTTTGAAGGAGAATATGAAGAATGTTTCAAAAGTTTTAGTGTCAAACATTTGATTGATAGAATAATGGACCTTGAGGGTTCTTTCCTTGACTTCAAATCTTTGTGTGAAGATCGATTGGCTAGTTTGGAAGCCAAGGTTTTGGGAATGAATGTAGATATAAAGAAGCTTCTTCAGGAATGTCACATCTCTATGAAGAATAGTGCAGACTCATTGGAAGTCTTATTCAGAAAGATAAGTGAGCTCAGGGAGAACCAAGTTTATTTTTCTAAGTTAATGGAGAAAGAGCACTCGGTTAAAGGAAAAGGAAAAAAAGGTGCAAAAGATGATGACAAGGGCCCTGTTGTTAGAGGGTCAACTGAATGGAGAAATTCCTTTGATGTTGAGAAGAAGGAGCTACTGGACATGATTGAAAAGCACAAAATCTAGGAGCTTGAGGTGGCCAACACCTTGAGAAGTTTGAATTAGTGTTTGGATTTCTTCTTAGTTACTGTATGTTTCTTGTTGGGTCTCGGTTTATTTCCTATTTTTTGCTTTGATGTTGTTGGGTGTTGTTGTTAGCTGACTATTTTATCTATCATTCAAAACCCTTTTTTTCTTGTTTTTTGGCTTTTGTTATGCTTCTAGTTTTGTTTTGAAGTAGTTTTTTTTGCAATATTTTGTATCTTTTGTTGTAAAGGGTTTCGGGTCCCTTAAAACCCCATTTTTCCCATATAATCAAAACATAATTCCTCAAATACTTGTGGAACTATGAACATAATGCAAGAATGACACATGAAGAAAACATAATTTCTTTTGGTTCAACATGGAAGAGACTTAAATGCCTCAAAACTTTGCAACATTCTGAAAAGAAAACACTAGAGAAAGATGTTCACAACATAAAGATGAAAAAAGATACAAATAGATGAGTGTTACAATCGATTCATTTTATTTGTATCCTTATACTAACAAGAACAACAAGGATCATCCAAAGAGAACTAATAAACATAAATACACATCAAGAACTATATTGTGGGAGATCACATCACATGCAAGAAAACACACAAAGACACAAAATGGGTACTATACATGCGAGTCAATTTAAAGAAAAACATTTGCATCCCAATATTTCTCATCATAAATTGAAGGTAGACAATATGCTAAAGGAACTACAACAAGTGAGGCACAAGGAGAAGCATCAGGTTCAACACATGGTGGGTCACTCTCATTAGGAGGATCATCATGGCTACCCCCATCTAAATTCATTGATTTAGGAAACATAAGAGCTAATTTTCTATGATCTTTTTTTTTTCTTTTGTTTTATCTTCTTCATCTCTATATAAATGTATCACAATAGGTTTCATATTAGTTCTATCAACATGATTGTGAGAATTATCATTCATATAAACCTCTACATTCTTTTCTTAGGTTGGGATAGGTAAGGTTAAACTTCATGGTTTGGTGAGTGTGGTGCGATAGAGTCAGATGATGATAAGGATGAATGGGTGGGAGGTATTTCATTAGAATTGGGTTGGATGGATGGATGATCATTAGGTTAAGTTTCACATTTTATAACAAGTTGATGAGGCATAGTATGATGTCTTCATTTATTCACTTGTTGCACTTTTATTTCTTCTCACATAAATTTCAGTTGGTGAAGGGGTAAGTGAGGTTTTTCCCAATATTGGTCTCTTTTATTTATTTGTAGGAAGAACTAAAGGGACCATTTCTTTTTGAGAAACCACCAAATTCTTAGGTTTTGGCCTAAATATTTATTTTTCTTTCGAATGAAAAAATTCAATGATATGGTTACCTTGTGGTCTTTTATAAGATAGTGGAGGTGGAATCACAAATCTTGAATTACTCCCCTTGGACAGATGCACCAATTATGCATCTAGCATGAAGAAGGAGGGATACTCAAAGGTTTCCTTTGAAAGAACCTTAGTGAAGATATCTACAATTTGATCCTTAGTAGGCACATACTCCATTTTGAGTTCTTAGTCTACAACCTTCTCACTTAGAAAGTGATAGGTCAGATAAAAATGTGTTTGGTCCTTGAATGCATCACCAGATTCTAAGAAATGTTAATTACATTAGTATTATCACATAATATAGGAATAGGTTCATCATAAACCTCTTTTATGTCATTCAAAGATTGCTTCATCCAAAGCACCTCAGTGTAGCAAAATGATACAACAATATACTTAGCTTTCACTATGGATAAGGATATTGAATCATGCTTTTTATTGAACCAAGAGACCAATCTATCTCTCAAGAACAATGAACTTCCACTAGTGCTTCTCTGATCATCCACACATCCTACCCAATCAACATCAATACAAGCATTCAAAGAAAAATTATCATCCTTCTTGTACAATAAACCATAATCTAGAGATCCCTTCAAATATTTGAATATTATTTTCACTGCTTTCTCATGAGTTTTCTTAGGATTAGCTTGATATCTGGAAACCAAACATACTACATGCATAATATCAGGTCTAGAAGCAATCAAGAACAATAATCCTCAAATCATAGAACTATAAAAAGTCTTATCAATCTCAGGTGACTCATCATTCTTTCTCAAGTGACAAATGGTTACCATAGGAGTACTTAGTGGTTTGGAATCCTTCATGATTTTTTTTTTCAACCTCTCCTTTACATACTTAGCCTAAGAAATAAAGATACCATCATCTAGTTGAACAATTTTAAGCCCAAGGAAGAAAGAAAAATCACCAATCATGGACATCTCAAACTCTTTCTGCATCTCTTCTATAAAATTCTTACACATATCATCATCTTGACCAAAGATGATATCATAAACATATACAACCACAGTCAAAATCTTGTCTTCCTCTACCTTAACATAAAGATTACTATATGTAGTACTGTTCTTGAATCCTTTTTGAAGTAAATACTTATCCAACCAAGCATACAAGGCTCTAAGATATTTCTTGAGTCTACACACCATATCTAAATCTTCTAGTAACTAGAAACTATCTAATTGCTCAATGTATACCTCTTCCTCTAGATCACCATTCAAGAAAGGTAACTTGATATTCATTTGATAGACCTTGGAATCCTTGTGGTGCAGGAGCACCTTCCTCACTAGATGCCTTTAATTGGAAAATTTGTAAAAATTGAACTATAAATTGTAAAAGCATTGTAAAAAGGTCTTGTGGGTCATAAATAATGTATTTGAGGTCATAAATAGGTCACTAGGTGGGTAAAAGGATGGAAAAAGCAAAATTTGCAAAAATGCTAAAAGTTGCCAATTATGTAAAATGCAAAATATAAAAAGATGAAGAGTCTTTGTGGGAAAATTGAAGGGATAGGTTGATGAAAGAATTTGTAAAGGTAGTTATTGGTTGGGAAAACATCTATAAAATCTTGTAGAAGTTGAGCCAAAGATCATCTTTTGTATTCTTGAAGATTACCATCAATAAAAGTACCTTGTTTTTGAATTTCAGTGTTCCTTCCAGTTGTTCTTTAGTTTGTGCGGTCTACATAGAAGTTTAAGGCTCTAAAATCTTGCTGATTCAAGTAGTATAGAGTAGTAGCTTTAAATTTAATTTATTTTTAGGGAATTTGATTGAATAAATCATTAGTTTGAGTCCAATCTTTGCATACTGGTCTGCAACCCAATATTGGGGTTTTCAGAGTCTAGATAGGATTTTATGACTACTCCACCATTTTAGACATTGGGACTGGGTGGAGTAGGTTAATTTTAGGATGTATATAGTGTGTTTGTGTTGAATAATGCAGGGGAAGGTGAGATTAGAGGTTGAAGGTTGTTGTCCTCACAGAAAAATAGAGTTTTCCTCATGAAAGTGAATGGTTACAAATTGGTATTTGTGGAAATATCATTCAATGATGTTGGGAGTTGATTTCTAGAGAATAAGCAGACATATCTAAACATTTTTGAAGGGGTGGTAGAGCATATGGAGGTTTGCAACATTTAATTTCAATAAACCCTCATTTTTTGTGTTATTTAAGCCTAGAAACATGGGTTTAAGTGTTAAGTGCATTATTGGGACTTTTTACTTTTGAGAGTTGGTGTTTTTAAGGTTTTGGGACTTTTTTTAATGCTTCCCAAGACCATTTAGTGTTTTTGAGTTGATTCAAAGGTGCATGCTATGCAAAATAGACCTAATTTGGTGCATGTTCAAGTGGGTAGTCTATTGATTCATATGTATTTTCCAAAACAAGTGCATTTTCTTTTGAGATATGTTAAACTAGGCAAAAATGGGTTCCTAGATTAGTGAATAGATTTTGGAGTTTCAGTATGGGTTGATTGGTATACCCGTATTTGTTGTCTTGCTATCCTACAAGGGTTTTGGAATTAAGATTGCAAGAATGTGTAATTCTATAAATACAAAGATAAAAGTGGTTGGATTTGTGATGTATCTGCTTAAACAATGATGTTAGTGATGTACCAATTTTTGGGGAGAATATTAGATGGAAAACTTGATGATATGATATTTTGATTTATTGGTATCCTATGTGCAAAGGGTGATTAGCCTGCAAGAATCAATGGATCTGATGGAACAATGTTTTGTGAGTATATACTTGGTTTGTTTCAATTAAAATATGATGAGCATAGTGTCTTGGCAGACTAGAGAAATTTTTGTAGCCTGAATTAGTTTTTTTGATGGTTTGTTGCTTCTTAGCCAAGTGGGAATAAGGTTCTTAGTGTGTATGGGTTTGTGAGTTTGACAAATCAAAATTGTATGGTTGTTTATTTGGTTTGTTTTAGTTAAATATGATGATTACAATGCTTTGAAAGGATGATAAAAGGTTCTAAAAATAAGGTAGAGTGAATGTTGTCTTTTTTCCTAATGAAACAAGTTGAAACTTGGTGAGTAGTAGATGGTTTGACTAGTTCAGAATTGCTAATGATGATTTTAGATTGGTTTCAATAATTTTGATGTTGGTTAAGTTGCATTTGTATTTGAGAATGGTGTGGATACTAATTTTTTGAAACTGATGATTGAAAGCCTTATGAATGGCTAGAGAATCTTGATGGATAGATAAGTGAATTTGGTGAAATGAATAGTGAATTTTTGGGTGATTGTTCAATTTGATCTTCTCAGTTGAGTTACGGTTAGAAGTACCCCTGATGTTGGTTGTTTTTGGTAGATTCTCTTGCATCACCTTGTGATCAACAAAGTCAAGAAACATCCTTATTTCCTCCATTATAGATACCAAGGAAAAAATCTCCTCAAAATAAATACCTTCAACTTGTGAATATCCCTTTCATACCAATCTATCTTTGTTCCTTACAACTCCACCATATTCATTTAGCTTGTTCCAGACACCCACTTAGTTCCAATCACATTCTAATCAATTGGTCTATAAACCAAATCCCATTTTTAATTCTTTTCTATTTGATTCAATTCCTCTTCCATTTACTTTATCCAAACATCATCTTTGTTGGCATCAACAAAGTTCTTGGGGTCTACCTTTAACAGTAAACACAAGTTTACTTGCTCATTTGTTCTTTCAAACCTTCTCCTAGTCAAAAAAACTTTGTTCTTATCTCCAATGATCTAATTTTTAGAATGAAGGTGTGTTGACCAAGAGAAGGTTATGTAAGGAAGCTAAGGTAGCATAAAAACTTCCTACACCAATCTTGAGAGGAGAATAATACAAAAATTTATAGATCTTTAACAATTAAAAAAGCTTGAATATAAATAAACATAAATATCATGGATACCACAACATAGTGATTTACGTGGGGAAAACTCTTTTGGGAGAAAAATCCCACACTCCAAAAGCCACCCAATATACTATTCAGAAATCATGAAGATTACAATATACTTGCAAAGTAAGCTTGTCATAGAAGTATCACCAACTAGAGATCCAAAGGCAACACGACTACTATCAAAATCTCAGAATACATCACAACACATAGCTATAGTACAATTCCCTCATAAAATAGGGTTTCCTTATAGGAAAACTCATGCAAATTAAATATCAACCATTAGATTTGAGACATAATGATGAACGATCTAGATTTACAATAATAAAATATAAATAAAATTTTCCTTTCAGGGATACTACCCTCGAGCCCCTGGACCCCCAACCAAGGGGATGATCCACTTGGACCCCTCATGGGGGGAACCCTCCCACGCTTCTCCATCATGAACATATCAACAATAATTTATGTAATTGAAAGTTTGAGACATATTTTCCCAATAGGTTAGAGCACAACCAAAATTGATAGTTGGGTTAGTGCAGGATCATGGGGGTCCAAACTAGGCCCTTGTAAGAGAGGGGGACTAACCACATCAAGGTTCCAGGTCACAGAGAGATGAGAGTGGATGGATTCCCTAACTTACCTCACTCTAATGAGTGTCTTGGGATGAGGATTGAGAATGAAGAGAACTCTCGAGCGCTTCTATCACTCTACAGACTCAAATATTTGATTGGGGCTATATGAGCCAGTTTCTGGAGCCCAAACTACACCTCAAACAATGCTCTACCCAAGGATGACAGTGTAGGTATGGGATGACAATGTGACACATTGATGTCTCTTTAGCACACTAGCGTTCGTATGGCTAGAAAACGTAAAGTACAAAAAGAAATACCAGAATCCTATTGATAGCCTAGCTAATTTATTTTAGTGAAAAGAACATAATGATAAAGTATGAAAAGTAAATATGGAAATGATAAAGTAAGTAGATAAAAACTAGGGAGATGAATATTAACTCACTGAAGCGTTGTTTCACCAACGAACTCCACACACATGTTCACCTATACACAAGAAAGAGGGGAAAATTGATGGGGTTGTATAGGGGTTTTCCTCAGTCAAACCCCTACTTTGGTGTTTCCACCTCCATAGATAGCTAGAAAAATAACATAGTAGAAAGTATGATAAAGCAAATAGAAAGAAATGCCCTAAACACTACAAAAGATAATAGATACTCTATCAAATCACAATGTGAAAGTAAAATGATGCTATACCACCTCCACCCAAAGGAACTCAAGGCCAATGAAGGGAGAATGCAAGGTGACAAACTTAGAAAAGTCCCCATAGCCACAATTATGACGAAGGGAGGTCTCGCAAGACTCTTAGCTTGCAGCTTCTATGGTAGAGCAACATATACAAGGATGAAGTTGAAGGAGTAACTAGCTGTTGCAATGCTTCAAGTGGAGTTGTGAAAATGCTAGTAGAATTCCTCAAGAGTATGCTCAAGAGATCCCAAAAGTATGGAGTGAAATTATTAGAGAGATTGATTGAATGTGAAAGAGATGAAGTGAGTGTGAAATGAATTTCTTTGTGTGGATGTGAAAATCTGCATATGGTTGGCATTTTAAAACCAAACTAATCATCAACATCCCTATGAAATAACTCTACATGCTAATAATGCAGTCAAAGCAACAAAGATCTAAGTAGATAAATTGAAAGCATATAATGAAACATGGAGAAAATTATATCTCATAGTGGATTGGTGCTATTGTTGAAAATAGCCCTTTACCAATCCTTGATAGATAAGCTAGTGATGAAATTGCTATGAAGATGGAGATGATAAATGGACAAAATCAGTTCTCTTGAAGAGAGTGACTTTACATGAGTGATTGTGGAGGATTTGCTTGAGGATGAAGCCTCTATTTAAAGATTTTCAAATGCTAAGAGTTTTGAAAATGGACCAATGTGGGACTAAAAACAGGCCAATAGGAAGAGGCCACTTGTCATCATGTGAGTGGTTGATGCATGTGCAAGATTTGGGAAATGTGCCCAAGAGGGGGAAAATTTGAATTCAAATTGTGAAATAAATTTTGAGTTTGACTTGTGCAAGGGACATGTAAGAGCCATGTAAGAGCTCATAAATGACTTATTGGATGTACATGTCCACTTTCTTTTGAATTCAAATCCTAGGGAATATTCCATGTTGAGTGAAAATGCTAATTTTAATAAATCAATAAATTGATTTATTGGTGCAAGTGGCTAAATCTAGAGAATGCAAGTGGTTAGGATGTGACATGCATTAGATTAGATTTAATCAGGATTAATTAGTTAGGATGATGATTAGGATGTTTTGACCAATTTGACTTGATTTAGGGATTTAAATCAAATCAAAGGGAGATGAATGATGATTTGAGATTTAATTAAATAAATGATTGGTTTATTTAATCAAAGAGGGAATGATAGGCTTAAATTAAATAAAGTTAATTTATTCAATTTAAGTGAATGACCTTAGGAGATTGAAATTGATTTACCCTGATGAATGGACAAGTGATAATTTGATCGAATGCATAATGCTAATTTTGTGTGTCTACACTTTGAAGGCCGAAATGAACCATTTTTGGGTCAGTTGGTCACATAGAGCTGTTACAAAGCATCCCAAATGAGGAGTGTAACACCCCTATTGACTCAAGGGTAGGAACATGTTAGGGACAACAACACACCGCGTAGATGTCCGAGCGTCACGCTTCACCTCCCTGACATAAATTCTCCCATCGACACACAAAACATGTGCCAAGTGGATTCATTTTAGATGGGTGATGTGGAATTTTTCCTTCAGATTTTATTTTCTAGGGTGAGGGTATGCAAAAATGGAATTTATGAAAGGGGTGCAAATTCACTCCTATACATTTTTCCCCCACTTTAGTGAGCACAAATATCGATGAGCATTCGGTAAAGTAGATCAAAAATTTAGAAATGTATACGTGAAACATCAAGGAAACATATCATAATCTGGTGAACTCAAAAGTGTATGGTAGGTAAAGGACTCCACAGGTACTCTTTATTGAGGAGGTTTGAACAAAAGGAGTTTGTAGCTCCATAGCACTACGAAGTTGCAAAAGTACACCGAGGGCTCTTAGACCAATGATGGAAAAATCCCATAGGATGCAAGTGCTTCATAGGCCCTTGGACCTGGAAAGAAGGCATTCCCCCAAGTACTCTCTCATGAAGGAAGCCCAATGTAAGGGGACTCCACAAAGTCGGATTGAAAAGAAGCTTCATAGGCACACCTACAAAGTAACATGTTAATCTGTAGATAAAACATGCCCGAGAACAAAAAGAAGCCATGTAGGAAAACAAGCAGACAGTCACACAAACCATCAAAAAATTGAAAGGCTTTCATAGGGGTCCCTCAGGAACCCTTCAAAAGAAGAGGGGTCAACTCAAGGGATGAGCTATTTGAAAGTGTAAGAATATTTTTTGCAAATCAATCCAACATCAAGGAATCCTTTTGAAAGATGTTCACTTCATCAAGGAATTCTAATGGAAGAAAATGCCCCCTCATGAGGGGAAGGTTGAGGCTTCTCCTACAATAAAATTTTCTCCCTCCTCATAGGAAATTTCTTCAATTTCTTTCTTTACAAACCCATGACGAAGGAAATACATTCCGCTAGGGGTCCATGTTGAGAATGCAATTTTTGAAAAAGGTTTGCAATTTTTTTTGAGAAAATATTTGTTGGAAACGAATGCATTTTCTGAAAATCAGAGTTGATATGGTAGCCCCCCCTTAGGGGTGGTGTGTGTTGAACGTAGAGGCACACAACATCCTAAGGAGAGAAAATTAAGAATGAAAAAGTGATGTTGTGGCCCATGGGACATAGCGAGATGTTATTGTGGTGGTGTTGTCACACACACAAGGGAAAACACAAAGGCACCACAACATCACAACTCAAGCAAAGAAGAGAGAAAGATGACAAGACTAAAAAAATAAACAATGAAATCATAGACAGAGGACACTAGGGTGATCTGATATTTTAGGGTCAGAGCTGCTCATAAATATATATAAGTATAGTAATAGTATATAGATGAACTATCATCAACCCCTTACTATATCAAATCATATGAAGAATGAATGAGAAGAAAAAAAAAATTTGGGTCAACATGAAAGGGAAGCCTAAATGCCCCCAACACTTTGCATCATCCCCAATTTTCTGAAAATCAAAGCACACAATAGAGGAAGAATGATGCCACAAATAGAGGAGTTTACAACACATAATCACTCTTGTATCCAAGCACCTATGAGGGTGACAAGGATCATCCAAGAACGTATCACAAAAAACACACACGTAATCTAAAGGTAAAGAAGAGGCCCCCCTAACACTCATCGACCAAGAGGTCATCCACTTCCCAATCTAGATCATTATACAAGGAAGGTGGCTGAGCCTTCAGTGGTGGAATGTTAAGGGGAGGAACTTTTGACCCTCCTGCAACAAGGACCAAGGAAGAAGGCCCTGTAAGGTCTTCTCTGCTCGGCTCTTGTGGAGCAATGGTCAATGATTTTGCAAAGATTGTTGACAAGGTCGAGACCTCGTCCAAAGAGTTAAACATGCACTTTACGGGAGTTCCATGTGTTACCTCAATGAACGGGGAGGATGGCACCCGAGATTCATTGTTGGGCTCACCGATTGATTCGAGAGCAGTGACAAAATTAGGGGAAGCCAAAACTTGCTCCATCACTAGGATAGTACAAGCTAGTGCAGGACCACCCTCTAAAGAAGGTGGGTTACTCTTACAATCCCCATTGTTGGAAGGGACAACCTCCACCTTTTACTTCATTGGAGGGTGTGAACTCCCCATAGACGAGGCAAGAGGTGCAAAGGATGAGGAGAAAATTGCAGCGAACACCACCAAGGTGTTTGACCTATCCACAAGCTTAGGGAATGTTGAGATATCTTGAAGGGACATCAAAAGTGGTAGCTCAACGAAAGGAGCGATAAATACCTACACCTTTTTAGAGTCAGGTTCACTCACACTCACAATGGGAGCCAAAATAAAAATCATATCGATTGAACAAAAATAGAGGGGATGGGAGAGGACACAAAAGGAGGCCCTAAAATAGGGGTGGTGTTGATGGTGTTTTCTACACAATAACTCAGACAAGATACAAGTATCCTATCTCTCTTGAAAGGTAAATCTCTATCATCAATCCTCAAGAGATAACCCCAAGGTCTCTAATGTCAGGTCTTGACAATGCATAAACAACTCAGATAATATGTAAAAATGCTAGTAATCACAAGGGGCCTTACAAATGAACAATGTTGGAAGCATACTTTCATCAGATGCAACAATATGGTGATGCTTTCAATCCTAAAACTAACCTAGATTCAAAATAAATAGCAAAAGAGATAAGGTTTGAGAGAGATCCAACTCTAAACTAAATCCTAAGATCAATCACAATAATGATGAATGCTGCAAATGGATAGATCTCCAATAAAACCAATCTCTGCTTGATCAAGGACAAGCCCACAACTTTGCAGAAATGGTGCAATCTTCTAAGGAAATTGAAGATTTTCAAACTATGAATATTCATCCACATACCCAATAATTGGTGCAATGTAAACAAGCATCCATAGTTGAACTTAGCACAAAATAAGGCCTAGACTAACTTTACACAACAAATTACAATCAACAAATTTCTAAAAGTATGCACTGAAGATCGATCAACATCATTAACATTTCACCATCATTACAAAAGAACTGAAATCTAACATCTAACATGTTGGTTGTTAATTTGGAAACAACTAACCAGTAGGTCTGTGCAAACACCTATGAGCTTGCCAAGCTTAATGCCTGAATGTTCGCTAGACAGATGGTCAACAGACGAGATGCAACACTTGTGGTTGCTATCTCCTTCACTTTGGGCTCTACAAAATCCAGGGGGGTCCCTTAAACAAAGCAGAATCTCCTTGTATGTGATAGAACAAAGTTCATTCAAAGTTGGCAACCTTCGAACAAGCAATGTATATCACACTGAGAATGATAAAATAGATATAGTGTTACATTAGAACATAATTGATTAATTAAAAGATTGCTATCTGATTGAGTAACCAGGCTAGTGAAGATATAAAAACCATCACCAGATCAGTGCCAATATCCTTGGGCAAGGAGTCATGAAAATGTGCAACAGAAGGGGTATTTAACTCTGGAAATCTAAGTCTTTATGAAGTTAACCTTATTAACCCATAAACCAGTGATTGAATCTATCAAACTTTTTATCAGATCCCTTAATAATGCATAGAAAACTCTAGATTGATTAATGCAATTTAACTCATTCCTTAAACAAGAGCATCAACCAAAACCAGAAAATGAAATGATCCTTGATCATTTAGTTTCATTAAAATTTCATACACACCATTACAAGGAGAGATTTTTAAATTCAATCAGTCATATTCATGATTTCATTTATATCCAGAAACCTTAAATTCAGTGAAGTATTCCCTAGATCCCAAAGATTGAAAATAATCTGATTTTCCTTAAGTGTTCTTGCTTCAAATCGAGCCCTAGCTACCCAACCAGAGATATCTGGTTTCCTTTACAATTTTTTTAAACTGCCATCGAAAACCCCAAACAAAGTGGAAAGAAGTTACATTTATACAACCAGGGTCACCAATCAGCATGAGTCTACATGGACACCAACAGAAACCCTAGCTGACCTAAGAAAGCATCAAGCAACTCGGCCACAAACCTCCACCAACCAATTTGAATCATCTTGAAAGCTCCTATTAGGTGGAACAGGGAGAATGTCACACAACCGGGTCGAAACGAGCAAGTATAGGAATGGGCAACCATGGCAATCAAACCAGGAAGGTACATAGACCATGCCATCCAGGAAATCTGTGGGTGCGACCATCACAAATCCAGAGGCCACAAATGCAGAGGTCATCCATCTCAACCACCTATCCACCTCAGAGAACCCGTTGCCCTAGTTCTGCAATTAATTTCATCCTTTGTCGCACCAGCTCACACCAGCAATCAAGGCCCAGGACCGAAATGGAGTCACCATGTTGATCCCAAGTGACCATCGCAATCATTTTGAATAATGGACCAAGAGATCGCATGCATTGAATGCAACACTGGCTCAATTCAAGTTGATTAGGGCATTTGGAAAACCAGTCGGCCAAACATAGCCTAGTCGGCAAGACATCACAAGGGCGGGAAAATGTCACAGCGACAAAAATTCAAAAAAAATTCTAGCGACCATGTCGGCAGGACCGGGCACACTCGGCAAGATGTTCTAGTGGGGAGAGGCCCATATCGGCTATAGATCACAACGACACCCCAATAAGAAGCACCATCGTCAAGAGAAAGCAGTGTTGGGAAGACATCAGGGTGAAGAAAACATGCCATATTAAACATTGATCACAGTCGGCAAGAGGCTAACAAGCCGGCGAGACACCCTGATAAGTCCACATAGGAGATCGTGTGCACCATAGAGTCGGGGAGAGATGGCCGAGTCAGCCAGACATCATGGTGAAGTCACCACGGCCGAAGGGAGTCATACCGAAGTCATCAAGCACATCGGCTAGACAGAAGGAACTCGGGGAGACGTCTTCCTAAAGACCATGCATCATACCGAGGGGGTAGCACAATCGACGAGATAGGGAAAGTTCGGGGAGACATCTCCCTGACACTATGAACACAAGCTGCTAGGAGGGGTTCTCAGGGAGATATCCCAAAGTCAGGAAGATGTCAGCCCGAGAGCCAAAGGTCATTTCGAAGGCACAGTGAGGGGTGGCAAAAGGATTTCAGGGAGACCAAGGGGAGTCAGGAAGACCTCACCCCGAGCAGACTTCGACATACCGAAGGAAAACCCGTCGGTAAGACACGAAGGGGTCGGGGAGACATCTCCCCGACACTACCAACATAGGTCGACGGAGAAGAGACCTCGGGGAGACAACACGGGGTTGCCGAGAGGTAATCCCGAGCACCAAAGGTCACGCCAAAGTAGAAGCGGGGCCGGTGAAAGCGGTAACAAGGGGCCAGGAACGAACAAAAAATGGGGCTTGGGGGGACCATAAGTGAAGAGTGAACCAGGCGGACAGGTCACCGAAGAGAAAGAACAAGCGGCTAGAAAGGAAAAAGAACCCACAAATCCAAATGAAGAAAAAGAAACCCCAGCCAGGGTTCAGACCATGAAGGAAACAGGAAGGCGAGACAAAAGAACCAAAGGGAAAAACACCATAAGCAAATTCCAACACACTGAGCTCAACTCTTGTGGGAGCCCACTTAACCCACATGCCAAAATGAAAAACACCCCATAGCTAAAGTCTTATCATGAAAAACAAGAGTACACAACTAGACAATGAGAGAACCAGAAATGGCACTAACATAGGCTTGAGTTGGGGGATGTATGCCCCTGGTGGGCATAGCAAGAATTCAGAACACTGGGAGAGCAGACTAGAACAAAAGGAAACCCAAAACTGCGAGGAGCTAACCCGACAAGGTTAGTAGACATAGCAAAACAAAACCGACCAGAAAAGCAAAAACCTAACCTAATGTTCATGGAAAAATAAATTCTTCAGATGAAGCACCACTTTGATAATTGTCCATGAACAGGCAATTCAAGGGTCACATTGTTCATTGTTTCATTTGATGACACTAGGCCACCAAATGAAAAATGAAAGGTAGCATCTGCCTCTATCAAACACAATTATGCTAAATGAGCTGACATTCCCTAACTTGTGCTTGCCTCTGCCAATCTGCGACAGTATAAATGAATGCACCTCTGCAAACACAAGTATCTGATCGCCTCTGTGCAAGTGAAAACTTGTTCTTTGTCCAGCCCTGTCTTCAACTGGCAATCAGATCAAATAGGTCCCATTATTGCCACCTTTTTTATTCTTTGATTCTGTATCATGTGGCAATACATGTGAATACTGATTAGGACTGCATAAAAACACAGTCTAATCACAATTAGCTACCTGACAAAACATGTTAGTACCTCTCAACAGGCTGTCATATTCATTATTATAAACATGTACATGATCCTTATGCATTTGAAAGTTAGGCATACTTTCAAAATGCTGACTGTCATGTGACAAAAGGCCATCATTTTTATCAGTTATATCATCCTGAAGCTGAAAACAACTTGCTTCAGTGCTTTGCATACTATCACATTTTGTGAAAACTCCATCCAGCTAGCAAAGATAGCACCTACAATCTACTACATGGTTGGAACTATTATGCTCATCTTGATCATCTGGCTCACCATCAAAGATAGAACTAGACTCACTTGTGTCATACCTTGCACCCTGCAGGTCCTCATCAGTGTCAAGGTCGATATGAGTTGCCCACAACAATAGAGAGTTGTTGTGTGCACACCTCTGATATTCTATGGTCAATAAATCTAAAATTTGCTCAATGCTCAATGGATCATTGCTTTGATCCATTTTCTCAACCATTTCCTCTTCTTGACCTTCACACAGACTGGATGCAACACCAAGCAGAAAACTAGGATATCCCAAGGTATCTTCAAAAAGATAATCCTCATGAGAGTGGAAATCCACATCCTCACAGTCAAACCTGATATCCTCTAGGGCACTCCTTGCATCCGCAACTTCATTTGCCTTCTCATGAAGACTTGTGTCAAGAATGCACTCAATTGTGCACTTGAACTGCTCAACTATCTCATCACATTGTTGATCACACTTCCCTTCTTCAAAGAACAAGACCAACTGATGTTCCTCTTCAGGTTCTTGGCTTGGGAGACTGAACTTCCGATCTCTTGCTTGGGGCATCACTTCTTCTGACATGTTCCCCTCACTTATTTGCATTGTTGTCTGACTTTCCTCAAGGGGATAGTTGTTGTCTTCACCCTAAGAGTCTACACTTTGTGCATAACCATGTTTTGCTGATTCAATCATCCCTATCCAGTCAGGTACTTGATCAAAGTTGTGGGGCTTTAGATCTTCCAAGAACATATTCAGCTCAGGTTCATAAATCTCACAGAACAAATCAATGCATTCGGAATCATCAGGTCTGAAATCTTCTAGAATTTCTACCAAGTAGTCCAAAAGTCTTGAGAACAACCTATATGGTGATTCTCCTTCCTGCCTCTTGAGATCATACAATTTTTGAACCAATGATTGTTGACCCATTCTACAATCCCTTTGAGGGCATGGTACAACTTGTCTTCCTTGCATATTTTTACTTCCCATTTCACATGGAAACCCTCATAAACTGATATTCAATCATTACTAACCTCATACGAGGTTCTCAGTTACAACATTCATGAATCCAAAATATTGATTGAATAAAAATGCCCTAAGATTATTAGAGGCACAAAACACACTTCACTAAATATAATAGACATTACATATTATGCAATTTGAAGTATGTATAAAACTGCTATTATCCTTTCCCTTTGGTAGTGCTAAATCACTAGATAGGGAATCATCACTTCTTTCTAAAGTGCTAAAAAATGTGAAGAATACTTGGAAACATTTCAGCTCTGGAACATTCTTCAAATCTTCAATGGGTTTACCTTGATAGAGTCGCCACCTCTTTGCAGAGGACAAAACTTCAAATGATATGAAGTTTGCTTACATATAAGTCCTTCTCTAAGCTCGTTCCACCAGTAGAGCACCATAAATATTTCAGGCTGACTGCAACAAAACTTTCTCCAGGCCTGAGGTTCTTCAAACTTTGAACATAACCAACATGGCATACAAAGATATGACTCTATTGCACACAATATGACTCATAAGGCCAGATTCAGTTCGTTCCCCAGCGGAGTCACCATCTTGTTGGTTGTTAATTTGGAAACAACTAACCAGCAGGTCTGTGCAAACACCTATGAGCTTGCCAAGCTCAATGCCTTAATGTTCGCTAGATAGATGGCCAACAGATGAGATGCAACACTTGTGGCTGCTATCTCCTTCACTTCGAGCTCTGCAAAACCAAGGTGGGGTCCCTTAAACAAAGTAGATTCAATCTCCTTGTATGTGATAGAACAAAGTTCATTCAAAGTTGGCAACCTTCAAACAAGCAGTGTATATCACACTAAGAATGATAAAATAGATATAGTGTTACATTAGAACAAAATTGATTAATTAAAAGATTGTTATCTGATTGAGTAACCAGGCTAGTGAAGATATAAAAACCATCACCAGATCAGTGCCAATATCCTTGGGCAAGGAGTCATGAAAATATGCAACAGAAGGGGTATTTAACTCTGGAAATCTAAGTCTTTATGAAGTTAACCTTATTAACCCATAAACTAGTGATTAAATCTATCAAACTTCTTATCAGATCCCTTAATAATGCATAGAAAACTCTAGATTGATTAATGCAATTTAACTCATTCCTTAAACAAGAGCATCAACCAGAACCAGAAAATGAAATGATCCTTAATCATTTAGTTTCATTAAAATTTCATACACACCATTACAAGGAGAGATTTTTAAATTCAATCAGTCATATTCATGATTTCATTTACATCCAGAAACCTTACATTCAGTGAAGTATGCCCTAGATCCCAAAAATTGACAATAATCTGATTTGCCTTAAGTGTTCTTGCTTCAAATCGAGCCCTAGCTACCCAACCAGAGATAACTAGTTTCCTTTACAATTTTTTTAAACTGCTATCAAAAACCCCAAACAAAGTGGAAAGAAGTTACATTTATACAGCCAGGGTCACCAGTCAGCATGAGTCTATGTGGACACCAACAGAAACCCTAGCTGACCTCAGAAAACATCAAGCAACTCGGCCACAAACCTCCACCAACCAATCTAAATCATCTTGAAAGCTCCTGTCAGGTGGAACATGGAGAATGTCACACAACCGGGTCAAAACGAGCAATTATAGGAATGGGCAGCCATGGCAATCAAACCAGGAAGGTACACAGACCATGCCGTCCAGGAAATCCGTAGGTGCGACCATCACAAATCCAAAGGCCACAAATGTAGAGGCCATCTGTCTCAACCACCTATCCACCTCAGAGAACCCATTGCCCTAGTTCTGCAATTAATTTCATCCTCTGTTGCACCAACTTGCACCAGCAATCAAGGCCTAGGACCGAAATGGAGTCACCATGTTGATCCCAAGTGACCATCACAATCATTTCGAGTCACGGACCAAGAGATTGCGTGCATTGAATGCAACACTGGCTTGATTCAAGTTGATTAGGGCATCCGGCAAACCAGACGGCCAGGCATAGCCTAGTCGGCAAGACATCACAAGGGAGGGAAAATGTCACAACGACAAAAATCCAAAAATTCGTCCAGCGACCATGTTGGCAGGACTGGGCGCACTCGACAAGATGTTCTAGCGAGGAGAGGCCCATATCAGCGAGAGATCACAATGACACCCCAACAAGAAGCACCATCGGCAAGAGAAAGTGGTGTCGGGAAGACATCAGGGCAAAGAAAACATGCCATATTGAACATTGATCACAGTTGGCAAGAGGCTAACATGTCAGCGAGACACCCAGACAAAGTCCACATAGGATACTGTGTGCACCATAGAGTCGGGGAGAGATGGCCGAGTCGGCTAGACATCATGGCGAAGTCATCGCGGCCGAAGGGAGTCATACCAAATTCATCAAGTACATCGGCCAGACAGAAGGAACTCGGGGAGACGTCTTCCTGAAGACCACGCATCATACCGAGGGGGTAGCACAATCGGCGAGACAGGGAAAGTTCGGGGAGACATCTCCCTGACACTATGAACACAAGCCACTAGGAGGGGGTCTTGGGGAGACATCCCAAAGTCAGGAAGATGTCACCCTGAGAGCCAAAGGTCATTTCGAAGGCACAGCGAGGGGCGGAAAAAGGATTTTGGGGAGACCAAGGGGAGTCGGGAAGACCTCACCTTGAGCGAACTCTGACATACCGAAGGAAAACTCATCGGTAAGACATGAAGGGGTCGAGGAGACATCTCCCCGACACTACCAACATAGGCCGACGGAGAAGAGACCTTCGGGAGACAACACGGGGTCGCCGAGAGGTAATCCCAAGTGCCAAAGGTCACGCCGAAGTAGAAGCGGGGCCGGTGAAAGTGGTAACAAGGGGCCGGTAACAAATGAAAAACGGGGCTCGAGGGGACCATAAGTGAAGAGCGAACCGGGCGGACAGGTCACCAAAGAGAAAGAACAAGCGGCCAGAAAAGAAAAAGGACCCACATACCCAAATGAAGAAAAAGAAACCCCAACCAAGGTTCAGACCATGAAGGAAACAGGAAGGCGAGACAAAAGGACCAAAGGGAAAAACACCAGAAGAAAATTCCAACACGCTGAGCTCAACCCTTGTGGGAGCCCACTTAACCCACGTGCCAAAATGAAAAACACCCCATAGCTAAAGTTTTATCATGAAAAACAAGAGTACACAACTAGACAATGAGAGAACCAGAAATGGCACTAACATAACATTTGAGAATCAAGAACAAGAAACCATGAACTATCAAAGTGTAACACAAAGGTTTCCAAATCAACAATCCAATTGCATTAACTTCTCCAGCATTACATAACAATTTTCAGTCTCTCTCCTCTCCTACAACTACTATCTTGCAGAATCTAACTCCTAACTTAGCCAATTCTGGCTTTTATATCTTCTAAAATCTAACCCCTTACAAATGAGAAGGCACTGGCCTTTTATAGAAAATTACATTTTGAATCAAAGGCTAGAATTAAATCAATCCAATGGCATAAATTACACTTCTAGAAGCATCCAACAGTTGGGAGCTCATGGTACATCATCATCCAATTGCATAAAAGTAGTTACATCATGGAACAATGAGAAAACAATATTACACCAGCTTGTCATTAATGAAAATTTTGATTGGAGGATGAAATTAGCTTCACATGTCTTCTAGAAACTCCTTCCAGTTGTAGACAGTTTGGGCACAGATTCTTATGCAAGCCCCACTTTTAATATTTGAATTGAACTCTTCTAGATTTCCCTTTTGGCACGAATCCATATGCAAGTCCCCCTTTTGATATTTATTTCATCCTGAAAAAATAGATATCATCATTAGTAGCTCACATGTTAAAAATCCAATCCAAATTAAACTTAAATAAAATGCATTTCAAGAAAAATTTCCATTTCGGAAAAAAAAATTATTTTGGAAAAAATTTCCATTTTTAGAAAATTGCAAGATTTTGAGGGGGTCTTGGAAATTTCCAAAAATGGAAATTTTGGGGATTTCCATCATGGACGGAAATACCCGAATTCCCTGCAAGGTCAAAATCCCCTAAACCTCATAACTTTTTTTCTAGAAGGAATTTTCAAAATATTCAAAAAGAAACTCTGCCTAATTTTTCGTCCTCTATCCATGGGTGCAAAAAAGAAAAATTTCCAAGAGCCCCTTGAAATCTGTCTCCTTTGACCTTCAATAATTACAATGTTATGCCCAAGAACCCTAAAAACTTTTTCTCTAAGTTCTATGTTAATGATCCTAATAGGACAGCAGAGGAACATATTAGGATTTTTCAGACTTGCCTTAGGGATAGAGGAATCAATCATGAGGATGTAGCATGTAGGGTCTTTCCTTATTCCCTAGGAGATGTGTTCTACTGGTACAATCATTTGCCTATTGGGTCTATTCATAATTGGACTGAACTCGAGACTGCATTTCTACATAAGTTTAGGAGTCCCATTAATCCAAATGAGCTTTACCTTTAGTTCACTAAGGTCAAGTAGAGAGAGGTCAATGAGCCCATAGGGTCCTTTAACAATAGGTTTCATCATGCTTATACCTGACTGCAGGCTCCTTTTGTTGTAGATGAAGACCACTACACATGCCACACTGAACTAGTTGTAGGGAGTGGAAGCCAAAGGTGATAGTTTCATTAAAGATGTCCTGGCAACCGGTGGAGATGCTATAAGATCAATAGAGTGGTTGAAGAATGTACTGGCTCAAGATAAGGAGGATGTTGATCTCTTGTTGTAGAAGACTAAGACCATCATGGAATACACTAAAGACAAGCTGGTAAGTGATGGAATTCTTCCTCCTTCCAAAGTTGTAGAACCTTGGGAATGGTACGAAGCTTTGCAAATAAGGCAAAGGGTTTTGAAGAAGGTGTATAAGCAAGGAAAGCAAATTGAGGATACCCTGACTAAAATCTACAACAAGTGCATTTCCTTCTAAGTGAAGTTATGATAGGAGGAAAAAGGTTTGCACCAAAAAATTTGAACTCGGAGAAACTGAGAAAATGGTGGCGTGATGTATATTCTCCAGTCAATGAGGACCCAGTTACCGAACACCAGTTAGATGATGCAGCCACATACATTGTAGTGATGGATAAGTATCAAACCTTGAAGATGGACTGGGATAAGGTCGTTAAGTAGTCAAGAGAGGACATTAAATCCATTGAAAGGAAAATGAAGGTGTTAGTTATTCCACCTATAGCCGACTTGGAGAAGGTATTTTTAATGGTGTAGGATAAAGTGGAAGGAGATAAGTACAAAGGGGAGAGCAGTTAATGCAATGCCTCATCAGAATTTGTGCTTCCCCATTATTCCTCTTCATCCTTCACATGCATTGGATTGAACCATGTTGTAGATCCTAGGCCGACCTGGATGGAACACATGCATTTAATGCACATTTTACTTTATTTTGAATTCCTCTTGGTCGACTTGTTTTTGGGGCCTATTGTTTTGTAACCCTATTTGGGATGACATGAGATGTAATCTCTATAAATAGGGATATTGCCTCATTTGAAAGGGCTAGATAGTTTTACATTGGAGCAAATTAAGCATTAGAGCAAGAAGTTAGTAGTTAGGTTATTTTCAAGCAAGTGTTGTAACAAAAGACTGGAATAGTTGCTAATTTGGATGATTTAATGCAAGTAAAGGCATTATGATTTGGTGTCCTTTTGTTAGTTTATCTGGCATGGTTCATGTAAGTATATCTTTTGAAATTGCTTAAGATTAGTTGATATATGCTCAATTTAATGTTAGATGACTTAATGGTGTTTATGATTTGATGCTTTAGGTGTTGCAACAATCTCTAGTCCATACTTTTCATAGCTAGTTGATTGTTGGTTGCTTTGTAAAGTTAGTCTAGACTTTGATATTCATTGTGCTTAGTTCAGTTGTGAATGTTTGTTCATTTCAATTGCAATAGGATTGTTTTGGATGAATGTTCATGACCTGAAAATCTTACACACCTTAGAAGATTGCACTATTTATGTAAGATTGTAGATTTATCTGGGTCAAGAAGGAATTAGTTTCTAAGGGATTGGTCCATTTCAAGTATTTTTTCATCTGTACTTTTAATCTCAAGATTAGTGTTAATCTAGAAGTCTCTTTGAAACCCTCATCTTTTTCTATTTCTTTTATCATCTGGGTTAGATTTAGGATTTGAAGTATCACCATATTTCTAGCTCTAATAAGTCTGAAGATTCAGTATTTTCTTGTAGTAAGGTCCCTTTGTGATTACTAGCATTTTCACATATTATTGGAGCTATTTATGCATTGTCAATACCTAACATTAGAGACCTTGGGGTTATCTCTTGATGTTTGCTGATAGAGATTTACCTTTCAAGAGAGATAGGATATAATATTCTACCTAATTTGTTGCTGTGCAGAAAACACCATCAATAGGTCGTTGACTCCCCTTCCATCCTCTGCAAAGCAACCTGATCAACTGCTAGATCCTTTCACCCATGTTTGCACTCACATGCAAGGTCACTCCTGTGACTCTTGGAGCTAGAGGTCAGGACCTGAGAAGGGATAGAAGGCTCCTGCTCAACCATAGGAGTGTCTATCGTAGTTGTCTCTAGCGAAGAGACAATGGGGGGAGTCAACTCTAGCACGTTGGTGGAAGGCCTCTTCCCATTCACTAGTTTAGGAGCAGGAGTGGTGGGAGGCCATGGAGGTCGAGACACAGAGGATTCCCTATGGGGACCCTTTCTTCTACTATATCAAATGGGCCTAGGAATTATGGGTAGAATGGGAAGTTCGAATGCAAGATGCTTTGGCTTTCACCAAGTGGGCACCATAGGATTCTTCAAGAAACATAGAGCAGAATCTGATGACACCGCAGTAGGGAAATAGGAAGTGTCAGGTTGGATAGTGGAAGAGGAGGAAGAGGAACCTCGCGAGTGCTTCTCTTCTTCTCTTCTCCAGGCCTTGGTAGCATCACTGTCAGCTTTCAAACAAGTCCTATGTGAGATGACATAGGGGGTGGAGGGTACCTCACTTTAGGCATTAAGCACCCTTTCTTTTACTTCTCATAGGTCGAGTACAAGAGGTCCTTCCTAGGTGGGAGAAGACCAACAAGTCTAGGCCAAAAGTAATCTAAAGAATAGCTACCATGCACAATTGGCGGTTTATATCCAGTGTTGTGGATCACATGCAATGAACCCTCATGAATAAAATTTAGAAATTTATGCACAACTGAGGGAACTACATTCATAGCTACTAACCAGGGGATACCTAGCTTCACTTTGAAGAGTTTGAACCCTAGGATTATGTCAAAAATCATGTTCACTGAATTAGGTCCAATAAGGACCGACAAGGTGATGCTACCAAGGGGAGGTACGAAAAGTCCATTATGCATATGGATGGTGCTTTTAGGTGCATCATACCCATCTTTATGTAGGAAGTTGATTAACATAATCTCCTCGGTAATCACATTCACCTGGCACGTTGGGTCAACAAGAACACTTGTCACAGTGTTTTCATCGATTCACATAGGAATGTAAAGAGGAGATGGCTCTCTATCAAAACCTGTCAGCAGGTCCTACGAAGTGAAGGTTATACCAGGAGCACTACTCATAGGCTGTGTAGAGGGGATAGGAAGATGCAAGAAGGAGGCCATCACGTACACTAAACAATACTCCCACAAAGCCCCCTAAGGGTTTGAAGTTGGATAGTGACCCAACTAAGGCTTCATTTTGCAATGCTTACGAAACCTTCCAACTACACCTACTAGGGGTCGCAGGTTGGGTTGTAAGGTGAAACACCTCACAACACTCACACCTACAATTCTCCTAGAACATGAGGAAATGAGCCTTCAGTACTGCTAAACAAAACCAAAATGGTTCATGTTGGGTTCACCAAAAATGTAAGAGAGGGGGACTAACCACATCAAGGCTCCAAGTCATGGAGATCTGCTCTAACTTACCTCACTCTAATGGGTGTCTTGGGATGAGAATTGAGAATGAAGAGAACTATTGAGTGCTTATGTCACTCTAGACACTTGAATATATTATTGGGGCTAGATGAGCCAGTTTCTGGAGCCTAAACTACACCTCAAACAACTCTCTATCCGAGGAAGGCAACATGGGTCTAGGACGATAGCATGGTGCGTTGGCATCTCTTTGTGGCACTAGCATCCTTATGGCTAGAAAACATAAAGTACAACAAGAAATACCAGAATCCTACTGACATCCTGGCTAATTGATTTTAACAAAAAGAATAGAATGATAAAGTACAAAAAGTAAATGTGGAAATGATAAAGTAAGTAGAAAAAAACTAGGGTGACAAATATTAACTCACTGAAGCACCAATTCGCCAGTGAGATCCATGCACATGTTCACCTACACATAGGAAAGAGGGGAAAATTGTTGGGGATGTATAGGGGTTTTCCTTAGTCAAACCCCCGCTTTGGTGTTTCCACCTCCATGAATAGCCATAAAAGCAACAGAGTAGAAAGTATGATAAAGGAAATAGAAAGAAATGCGCTGAACACTACAAAAGATAAAAGCTACTTTATCAAATCACAACGCAAAATTAAAATGATGCTATACCACCTCCACCCGAAGGCACTCAAGGCCAATGAAGGGAGAATGCAAGGTGAAAAACTTGGCAAAATCGCCACAACCACAACTATGATGAAGGGAAGTCTCACAAGACTCCAAGCTCGTAGCTTCTATGGTAGACCAGCACATACAAGGATGAAGTTGACAGAGTAACTAGTTGTTGCAATGCTTCAAGTGGAGTTGTGAAGATGCTAGTAGAATGCTTCAAGAGTATGCTCAAGAGATCCCAAAAGTATGGAGTGAAATTTCTAGAGAGATTGATTGAATGTGAAAGAGATGAAGTGAGTGTGAAATGAATTTCTTTGAAAGCCAAAATGAATTGTTTTCAAGTTGGTTGGTCACACAAAGGCGTTACAAAGCATCCCCAATGAGGACTGTAACGTCCCTGCTGACACAGGGGCAAGAATCTGTTAGGGATGGCAACACACTGTGTAGACATCTGTGTGCCACGCTTGCGTCCTTGATGAAAATTCCTCCAGTAAAAAACAAAACACATGCCAAGTGGATGCATTTTGGATGGGTGATGCATAATTTTTCCTTTGGATTTGATTTTCTAAGGTGAGGGTATGCAAAAGGGGAATTTATGCAAGGGGTGCAAATTCGCTCCTATATAGCCCTTAAGTGGCAATGAAAATTCAGAAAAACAGAGTTAGGAAACTTGACATAAAAATTTGAATAGATTATTAACATAATTTGAAAAATATCTAAGAACAAAATTTGTAGAAAATTGAATGTGTTGAGATGATGAATTGCATAGCCCCTGAAGCTCCGAAATCTTCAATGCAGGACTTTAGCCATGAAAGATAATCAACCACAAAAGAAGTGTTGCAACAATGGAATGCTTGATTAAAGATTCTATATTGATATGATATCTGATTGATATCTTGATATGATTGATATATTGGAGATGTTACAAATGTACAAGATGCCTTGAATATATAGGCATGAGGAAAACCCTAATATGCATGAGATGTTGCCATGTGTCAAGATCAAACAACATGTGACAACATGCAAACCCTAATGATGATGATCATTAAATGAGGGGATAAGTCTAGAAGGACAACTCATCTTCTAGATGGAATCTTATCTCCTACAAATAAGGAAGGGAATATTATCCCATTTATTAAATGATTTATCTAATAATGCAACCTAGGACTTAATGATTAAATGCAAGACCTAAGTAAACTTATGCTAGTGTAATAATTAATTAAATAATTACACCAACACCCCCCCATAAGTGCAACTTAGGGAGGAAGATGCAATGATTATGCAGATGATCGATGATGATGGGTCCCGGCTACGAGGCCATGTTAGGTACCCATGTACATGAAGATGTAGAAAAATCTCCCACAACTGGAGAAAAGGGGAAAACCCAATGGGAACAAAACCCCTCTCCACAAGAGAGATGAAAATGCAGAAATGTGAGATAGGATGGGAAGGATGGAGGACTCCCAAATACCCCCCAAGGACACCATCCGTCACATGGATACAATGCAATCAAAGGACCCCCCATAGGGAGGAAAGAGAGAGACAATATAGCCCCCCCAAAAGATGATATCACCTGCAAAAAAGGTAAGTGTCTGAAGACAGAACAAGATCCAATGTCGACAAACAACTTGTCTCCCTTTCGGAAGAAATAAAACCAATTGCAAGTGGAGAGATGCTTCCCATTCTGGATAGGAATTGAAGGAAGGAAGGATGAAGGTGGATGATGGTGTCTCTGAACGCTACTCAAATGTCTCCTTTCCTGAAGAAGATGCCACAATCAATGAAGAGAGTGACAAACTAGGATGATGTAGAAACTGAAGCTGAACAATATCCAAAGACTGAGATATGATGGATGTGATCGAGACCTGATAGCCCCCCCTAAATGAAGTGTCCTCAAAACCACTGAAGGAATTCTGAAGTAACGAAGGTGTCCAAACCACAAAACTCCTGCTAGGAAGAAGCAAATCCAATGGTGGATGCTGAAGAAACCTCAAGTCCTGAATGGAATGGCAGGGAAGAAGTCTCGGATATGAAATCTCTAAAGAGAAACTCAATGCCTCCAATGTAGTCTCTGAATTCCCAATCAAGGGTGAGACAAAGGAAAGAGGAGACTCAAAACAACTCTCCAAAGTGTGATCTGAATAGAGGAGTGATATCCCCTCAAGAATGTCCTCCAAACTTGTAGAAGTGGCCAAGGCAATGATACCTGAAACGAAGCCATCATGTGATGTCAAGTCTAAAAAACTGAATGTGTCCTAATGGATGATGAGAGTGGAAGCCTCAATCAATGATTCTGGACAAGGAATCACTGAATGTGAAGGGATACCAACTGTCTCTGATGAAGAAGAAGCACGGAAAGGGACCTTGTCAACCTCTTTGGAAAGATCAAGGTAATCTACTTCCTGCATAACAATAGCATCATGGGGTACTTGATCTAAAGAATGACATTCTGAATCATGATCATCAGGGAATGGTGGAGTATCTGAATCTCCATATATCTCCCAAAGCTTAGTCCAAAGAATGTGAGGACAATCACAATGATCAATAACATTCAAAACATCGCAATCAACTTGCATCTCAAGGATTTCCAAAATAGTGTACCTGTTGCAACTCCAAGCAAGTTCATGAATACCTTCACTTGGGCGGGGAACTATACCAAATAGATGAGGCAACAAATCAAGTGAATGAAGATGGTGGCAAATCCCATCTCGCCATTGTGAATAGTTACCCTTGTGCAACATAACTAAAGGAGAATAATATGCAAGCCCCATAACGAAATTTCTCCACAAAAACCAAAGACAAATGACCTTCAACGATAAATAGAAGACTTCCAAATAGATATGCAACTGAGAAGATGCCTCCGAGATCAACAAATTCTACTTCAGTCTTCAGGATGTCTCAAGAATCAAAAAACCAAAAAAAAAGATAACTAGAGCTGAAACCAAAGAAGATGACTGGACTGATGAAAAAAATGCACTGAAATATCTCCTGAATGCCACTGGAATCTCCAAAATCCGACAATCTGATGCGAAGATGTGTGCGTTTGAGTCCAAAAGGGAGGTTTGACTTCAGTTGACTTGAATAGTTGATAACATTAGAATCTTGAAAATAAGGGCACACCACTAGAAAGCTGACAGAAATACCTTTCCAACGATATATCGTTTGCAAATTTTCAATACCGTATGCAGAAGATATGGCCTCTGGAAGATTATGTCTAAATAGTGATGCACTGGCTAACTAGGCGCAAGAATTAAGCACTTGGGGCAAAAAAAAATTCGGCCCTTGGTCGGTGATAGGACCGTGGGCTTGCACTGACAGTAAAAAAAATCTCCGCCACTGCTCGGGCGGCGTCAGAGTGGCGGGATGAGCGGAGCACGGTGGCGCGGCTGGAGGGAACACCCATGGAGGTCGGTGGAAGCAATAAGCCCCGGTCACCGATAGAACCAGGGGCTGTTGGCAGAGGCGGTCAACGGGATCGGCAGCTGCGGTCGGCGGGAGGTCTCCGGTGTTGGACGGGAGCAGAGAGGTGTCGACGGGAGCTGGGAGAACGGTCGCCAGGAATTCTGTGGACAACGAACGGTGGTATGGGCCAACGAAAATGACGCAGGCGGATGACGCAGGGTGACGGAGTCCATAGAAAATGACAGTGCAGTCGGCGAAAAATTTTGAATATTGCAATGTATATTGCAATTCAAAATTTTTAAATACCGATTTTTGAATGCACAATAAATATGAAGCCGAATGCCGATGGGGAAAAATATCAAACCCGAAACTATATGCCACTGATTTAATTTTTCATGTCGACGGTATAATTTATTTGCAGGTCGAACACTGCAGAAATGAAATTTTTTCCAGAACTATAGGAAAAAAATGCCCAAAAAATAGCCAATTTTTTTTTATTTTTCTAAATTTTTTTTTGCCTTGATGGAGGACTTACAGGGATGATTTTTTCCTGCAAATGTGTATGGATTGTACAAAAATTGCAAACCCTAATATGTACCTCATAGGCTCCTGGATGATATGTCTCCGATTTTGACGAATGGATAGGAGATCTATGGGTTTTGAGGCCTTCTGGACGCAATGGAGAGGTCGGAGAGAGCCTGATCTGCACCAGAAATCAGCTTGGCTCTCGGGTAGAGCCAACTAGCCTACAAAATAAAACCCTAAGCCTGCAAAGAATCTCGCATTCCAAACTTCCTGGATCTAGGGTTGATGTTTCAATGGACTAGCTCTGATACCATGTTGAGATGATGAATTGTACAGCCCCTGAAGCTCTGGAATCTTCAATGCAGGACTTTAGCCATGAAAGATAATCAACCACAAAAGAAGTGTTGCAACAATGGAATGCTTGATTAAAGATTCTATATTGATATGATATTTGATTGATATCTTGATATGATTGATATATTGGAGATATTACAAATGTACAAGATGCCTTGAATATATAGGCATGAGGAAATCCCTAATATGCATGAGATGTTGCCATGTGTCAAGATCAAACAACATGTGACAACATGTGAACCCTAATGGTGATGATCATTAAATGAGGGGATAAGTCTAGAAGGACAACTCATCTTCTAGATGGAATCTTATCTCCTACAAATAAGGAAGGGAATATTATCCCATTTATTAAATGATTTATCTAATAATGCAACCTAGGACTTAATGATTAAATGCAAGACCTAAGTAAACTTATGCTAGTGTAATAATTAATTAATTAATTACACCAACAGAATATAGTTTCTAGGCTATTACTCCTTTTTTGGAAAAAAGTAAATCTATTTTGTAGAAAATTGAAATTTCAATGTAGTGGTTCTAAATTTTCAAGAGAAAGATAAGAAGTAGGTGTATGTTTGACCACCCTAAGTATAAGAAGAAAAAAATATTTTTTTTCTGAAACTTTCAATATATGTAGAGGACACATGCCTAGATGTCCCACATTTTTTTTGTAATTTTTTGCATGTAAATAATTAGTTATGATTTTTTTATTAGAAAATTTCAAATTTATTAAAACGTGTTTGTTTGACCACCATAACTTGGTAAAAGAATTATGAAATTCAATTTTTTTTATCCTATAGTATGCAAAGCATAGAATGTGATGCATCTTTTAGATTTGAAAAATGTGAAATAGTTTGAAAATTATAGAAGTGTTTCAATCAACCTATCAATTAGGACTTTAGTCATAATGCATGTAGAAAATCAATAATAATTATCTTTTAAATTCCAAATAAGGCATATCTCATATTGGTAGAAAGCTAATAATTTTTTCAATAAAACCTTTTTTTTTCATCAAATTTATCCAAAAAAAAAGTCATCAACCACAAGGGAAAACTTTGGAAAACTAAGGAAACTTTGTAAACATGTTTTTTTAGTTGATTTTCCAAGTTTGGAAATCCCAAATCAAATCTCGAGCCTATTGATTTTGTCAAAAAAATGGATATTTGTTACCTCTATTATTTATATAGTAATGGAAAAAGTATCCCTTTTTCCTTAGTTTGGGAATGAATAATTAATATTAAAATGAACCTAATGTTGCCCTAATTTAGCTTTGTAATGTGTTTCACACATTCACATTAAGTGTAGGGCCCTTTTAAACCAAAATGGACTTAATGGTGCCTTATTTAGGGTGTTGTAAAGTGTATCTTTACACTTTCACACTAATCTAGGGATTTATTAATTAATTGAGGCTAATTTTCCCCTTTAATTCAAATCCAAGCCTAATTAATTACAGATTCAGAGGGATAAAACCCGACATTCATAAATAATATTACACAACACTTAATTTTACAAGGTATGTGTCCTAGGTTAGTGACCTAGGACCCATTCGCCACCTGGCGAATGGGTCCTCACTAGGTCCTAGGACCCCCTTTTCACATAACATTTAATATTTTTTGAAGTGTGTTCTAGCTAAGTATGTTAGGAACCATTCACCCTATGGTGAATGGGTCATCACTTAACCCTAGGACCCACCATTGAGATATGTTTTTGGTGATATTTTAATGATTTCAAATCCTATATCTGATTTCAGCTTGTGATATTTAAATTTTGGGAATTAATGATAAGTTATGTATAAATACAAGGTTTTTTCACTATGTTTCATCCTAAGAGATCTAAGCTTTCAAGTGTTCAAGTCCTAATAGAAAATTTATGAGATCAAGAGTTCACAAGAGAATTCAAGAAGGAAATCAAATGCATATTATTAAATTTTATTGCAACAATCAAAGCTCATTTCAACATGTCAAAGGCATAGTGCATCATGCATGTTGCTGAGTTAATGTTGTGATGTAGAAATGGAGATCCTATTCAAGCATTTTTTCATGTCAAATTATATGATCAAGATCTACATACATTGAGGCCATTTCATGCAAGATTGTTGATTTGTACTCCAAGGTTTCAACAAGGTTTGATGAGTTCTTACATTACAGGTTGTTCATTCATCATTTCTTTATGCATTTTTTCATTTCAAGGTTTAATTACCAAAACGAGGTTTGACCAAGGCAAACCCCTATTCTCTAACAATCAACATTTTTCTCCTCCTTTGATGTGTGATTGCATGTTTTATGTTGAAGATCAAGTGGAGAGTAGAAGTTGTCAAAGTTGCAAAGTTGTGAAAGTTGTCATATTTCTTGCAAGATCATAGAAATTCTTCTACATAATTCATTTATGACTTTTGAGAGCTGAACATCTAAAATATCAAAGTGCAGACATTGAAGAATAGAACCCAAAAATTGATTTTCTAGAACCCTAGCAGGGACCCATTCACCACTGGGCGAATGAGTCCTTAGTGAGGCTCGAAAAAGCACTTTTTACAATAGGTACACAACACTTGACTCTCTTAAAACCTACCTTTTGATTGCTATATCAGTTAGGTTTTATTTCTGATATTTATTTATGCTTTATAACCCTCATAATTGAGTGAAATAGGAAGAATAGGGTGCATCCATTTGGTTAATCCATCTTGAATCACACACCCTATTTCTCTTTGTTTCATTTTAGTGAACCCAACTTTTTAAGCATTGTAGTTTTCTGCTTTTTGGAGTCTCTTTTTATCTTAGATTAGATCTTGCATTCATTTTCATTGAATTAGATCTTATTTAGGGTGTTTAGTTTGCATTCAAATTTGCATCTCATCTAGGGTTTTTAGGATTGCATTGTTTGCATTATTTAAATATGAAAAGTACACAAAAATCAACCATTTTGCATATCATATAAACTTGTTGGAAAAATGAAGAACATCTCATTTTGTTGTTTTTTGTTGTCACTGATGTCACCATGATATATGAGTTGTAACTACAAGATTAATTCTAAATTTGATCTAGTATTCTAGTCCAGTATCTGAATTGATATGAAGCTTACATTCTCTGGTATTTTGGTCTGCAATTCTTTATTGTTGATTACTATTGCTTGCAGTTTTGGAAGATGGTGCATGGATATTGTAAGAATGTACATTCAAGATCTCACATCTTTAGATGTTCGTATGGTGTATCAGAATTATTCTATTAATTGCAATTTTTCTATTAGGTCTATCCTTGGCCGACCTAATGGATAAATAATGTAATGGTGAATCAATTTTGTTTTTGTGGATATATATGTGATCTATCTTAGGTCCATGCCAACATGATGTAGCATGTTGAGTGTTCGTATTTTTGATAAATAAGAAGTGCATCTAATTAGGCCAACCTAATTGATGCTTGAGGATAGATTAGGTATATATATTGGATAGCTTTTTGAAGACTTTAATATAGAAGATTGAGTTGTGAATGCAAATGTGAAGAAGAGTGAATATGATGAAGTGTGTCAAGTTAGTTTATTAAGCTTCATTGGAACTGAATCAACACTTTTTAGGTGTATTTTATTAGTTCATTTTTTGGTTGTAAGCCATTTTGTCATTGTAACTTTGTAGGCAGTGAGCCTTTGTATTTGGACAGTGAGTCTTGGAGGTGAGCCACCCCATATTGTAATATCTTATAACCAGTTATACTATAATGTGAGCTAGCACTCACTATGGTTTTTCCCATTTTTGGTTTTCCATGTAAAAATCTAGGTGTTCATGTGTTTTTTGATTTCATGTTATGTTAATGCTTTTACTTATCTTTGTATCAGAGCTTCAACAATTGGTATCAGAGCTTGGTCCCTCTGGAAAATCCTAACAACTTGAGGGAGATCCTAAAGATGGAAGAAATGAATGATAAAGAAGAGCTCTGGGCTGCACTTGAGGACCTTGACAAAGCTGAAATTGAAAATAGAGATCTGAAAGAAAATCTTGAAGATGCAAATGAATGTGTCTGGAAATTAAAAGAGCAATTGAAGAAGTTTAAAGAAAGGAATATGGAAGTAACTGATTAGTTGAAGTATGCTAATGAAGACATTACTGCTTTGAGGTGCAAGTAGAAGAGAAGAAAAGAATTGAAGAATTTCTGAACAAAATGATACAAAGCAAGTTTGATGAGTGCACCAAGCTTGAACAAGAAGTGGTGAATCTGAAAGTAGATTCGGAGAAAGTGAAACTCTATGAAAATAATTTTAAATCTAGCTTAGAAAATATTGATGAATTGATTTCAAGGCAGAAATTGAGTAAAGACAAAGGTGGCTTGGGAATGGAAGGATGTGAAAACTCAAAGGGTAACCAGAAAAATTAGAATAAAGGAAAGTAGAAAGGAAATTCAAGGAACTTTTCTAGGAGACTCCCTGTGAGACAGCCTAATGCACAAAGGTATCCATATTTTAATGGAACTTGTTTTTCATGCAACAAATTTGGTCATAGGGAAAAAAAATGTAGGAGTAGGATTAATCAATTTCCTAGTTCCTTCTCTAGTCAATGTTTTGCATGCAAAAGAATTGGACATAGGGCTAGTGAATGCAAAACCTTGATGATGAATCAATTTAATGGAGGAAGAGTGAATCAATCCTTTAATGGCTATTGTTATACTTGCAACAAGTATGGACATAAAGCTAATCAGTGTAGAACAAGAGTCAGTGGAAGAAAGACTAATAAGAGAAATGTTGTCTGCTATAATTGCAACAAACTAGGACATATCTCAAGATTTTGTAGAAGCAAAAAGGGTAAGCAGACCAATCCGGTAGAAAAGGATGAACCTGCAAAGACGATTGAAAAAGATGAGATTAAGCAAGAAATGAATAATATTTGGAGGAAGAAAGAAGAGACTAATATGATAGATGCATTTTTTTCCTCATCTAGTATAGATAATTCCTCCGAGAATTAGACCTAGCAAGGTCTTAGGGGGAGCTTTAACAGGAAATTACCTTAACCCCCTTGATGTTCAGCGTGTCAATCTTTGGCACGAAGATATGTTGTAAGAAATGAATAGCTAGAGGTTATGCAAGTGGAACTAGAAGAAAATATGAAGGCATGATCTTTTGCAGAATAAATTAGGGCTTTTCTGAGCAAAGAAGAAGAGTTTTTAGTAGCTTTTTGAAATCTGCTGCATTTAATGTGAATTAGGGCAGATCATTGTTTTATAAAGAAAATATGTAAGGCATTTTAATCACTCGCGCATTTGAAGAAATCAAAGAACTTTTTGGAGCATTCTTGAAGTGATTTGGAGTTCAATCTATGCAAACCCTAGTTTTGGTTCATCATGAAGAAAGAGGTATTCTAATTTTCTATGTAGTTGTGGGTTTGCGTTCTTTGAGTTGTTTGAATTCAAAATTGGGAAGAATGGCAACCCCTGTAGTCATTAAAGTGTTAGAGAGACCTAGACCATCTTATAGGAAATATTCCTTGAAGGTTTTTGAAGACGACCTTATGGTCTCCTTCTCATCAATCGCTCATGGGGTCATGCCGACTGAGGAAACAATAATGTATATTCAAGTAAAGACTAAGGAGTTCAATCATGACAAATTGATCAACATTTGGCAGAATGAGCTTACTAGAGATAGTTTCTTGGTAAAACCTGAATACTCAAACTTGGTTGCAAAGAGGTTAGACAGATGGAACAACTTTCCCAACTTTAGTTTCATGGTTGATGATAGATTTGTGAAACTAGTCCTAAGCAAAATACATGATAAATTCATGTGGACTGACCAACCTCACCTGATAACTAGGGAGGTGATTAGGGATGTTACCAACCTCTAGGATAAAGGACCAGTACCTATATTGAAATTCATGAAGAATGAGGTGGTAAAAAAACTCACAGGAGCCGCATATGACAAGAGAGATTTAGCAAAAAATCCATCACTAATCTAGCTATGAAGTATGCTGCTATCATGATTGGTCATAAAATATACTTCACCAATAGAGATAACTTTGTTTCAGCGATGACTATTCATACTAGCTTTTATATGGTAGTCAATGGTGCAGATTATAACTTGTGTGAGCTTCTCCAAAAATAGTTGCTTGAGAATTTAAAGTCGACAAAAGAAAGGAAGTATGCTTTTAAATTCAGCTCATTGATTGTATGTTTGTTGTTCTATTTCATGAAGAGACTTCCTGGAAAGAATGATGCAGTGCTTTGGGAATCATCAAGACTTGTGGCACATCAAATATTTGATTATATGCATAGTTTGGGTGATCTGAAGGCTTAAGAAAATTCTCTAACAACATTATTTGTTGTATTTAAGAGCAACATGAATGAGAGATAGAGAGAGGATTCTGAGGAAAATTGTTGAGAAATATAAAGATGACATCATATTTCATGTTTCCTTTGATGAATGCATGATTGAAGTAGTAGAACCTTGGACCATTTGGATTCAACCATTGGGTTATGAAATTACAAAATATGAAGCTGAGGGTTATGTACAAATGTTGCTAAAAAATATGAAGGATCCCAATGAACCCAGAATTGGTACTTATGCAAAAAAATCTATGGAGGTCCACATGGAGCACTAGAAGCCAATAATAAGAAAGTGAGTGGAAACGAAGCTTAGAGAAGCTAGATTCACTGTTGAGAAGATTTTTCTTGGAAGGGCTAAGGGAGAAGAGTTGGAAGGAGAATCATCTAGCCTGAGGAGATCCAGTAGGACTACTCCTTCTAAACCCTCCATAGCTCCTGTAGTAAAAATTGAACCCAATACTGCTAATAAAGGTAAAGGCCCAGTTTCCTTTAGACCTACTACTAGATCTGGGAAGAGAAAGAAACTCCTTCGGTGGCTCTTGGAAAAAGAGGAAAGAAAGAGAAAGCTACAAGGGAGAAAAATCTTAGCATCACAGATGATCAGGATGAAGAGGAGGATCCTACTACAAAATTGGTGAGGAAAAGAAGAGGAATTTTATCCTCTAGTGAAGTCGCTTCTAAGGAAGCTGTTGGTTCTAAGAGAGTGAATGTTGTGTTGTCTTTTGATGAAGAGGAAGAGAAAAAATTTGGTGTTCATGTGCACCCCAAACTAGAGTCAAAGAAGACTAAGGTGTCTGAAGAAGACTCTCCAGACTAGAGAGAAGAACTAGACATTTTGGTGAGTTCTAGTCCCCATTTCAAATTAGAAGAAACTCTCAATTATTTGTTAAATGGAATTATTGGTTGGAATCATTCAATATGTTATCATCTTGGAAGTTAAATGGAATGATGTGAAGCAAGATGTACCTGAGAATATGTGGAAAAATATGATGAAAAGAAGATCAAAGGTTGTTGTACTTGAAGAGAAAATCAGGAACAATGCATTTGATAAAATTGGGTCTTCTCTGACCCCAGACAATTTGGAAACACTGCAAAAGATTTGTGCAGATATGTTCTGGATGAAGAAAAGGGTAAATATTTTGATGACTAAGGATAAAAAGAAGATAAATAAGATAAGGAAGGAAACTACAAAAGTGATCCAGGATACAATAGAGAAATATGGCATGCTTAAGACAAGTGAATATGTCTCTACTAAAAATGTTGAGGAAGATATTCCTCTTGATATAGATGATGTTGGTGGTGAAAATGATCCTCTGGAAATTGAGAAGTAGAATGAAGGTGAAGTTGAGCCTAAAAAACATGATGATGCTCCTTCAGAGGACATTGAAGGTGAAAAAGGAAATGATGTAAAAGGTAATAATGAAGAGGGAAAAGGTAGTGAAGAAGAAGAAAAAGATAATCCAGAAGAACAAAATAAAAATGGAAAAGATGGAAATGATGAAGAAGACAATAGGGATAAAGATAAAGATGAAAATGAAAATGAAAAAAAGAAAGAAGAAGAAGAAGAGAAAGTGGAAGAAGAAAAGAAAGAGGAAGAGAAAGAAAATAAAAACGAGGAATCTGCCAGGAAAAATGAAGAAAGTCAAAAGCAGATGGTAAAATATCTTAAGCGTTCTAGGGAATTATCCTCCAGTAATGATGTATTGAAAGGCTTGGTATCCAAGCAAATTAGATTCCAGCCAATAATTCCTTAGGAGCTTCTACAACTTCCAATGATTGAAGGGTATGTAGATGTGGAGAAGATGTCTTTGGTCCATAAAGTAGTGTTTGGAGATGCATTGCAGGCATCTGGAAGGAAGGAGATTATTGAAATCCATCAGAAAGGAACAAAACTCATAGAAGATGCTCTTAAGGCATTGTAGGAGGTCACACCTAGTGCATCTATAGATGCATCCCTCACTCCTATAGAAAATTTGAGATTGTTGTTGGATTCTTTCAAGGACTATGTTGGAAACAAGCAATACTGAGAGGGGGGAGAATAAGTGTTGTGCAAAAATTAAATTTACTGTTATGATCTTTAACTCACTTAAGAATTCAACAAACGAAATATGCATGAACATAAAGAAAAAAATCACAACACCACAACACCAGGATTTTTACATGGAAACCCTGTTAGGGGAAAAACCACAGTGGATGGCCAATCCACAATATAATCTAAGTATACCCAAAAGAAAGATTACAAAATGGGAATGCACTTGCATTTAGGCACACTGCTCAAAATATCGAGGCACACTACCTTACAATGATTTGGATTAGATCCAAGAAAATGAACTAAGAGAATAGCATCTACAAATTCCTAATTTTAGTTCCAGTTAAGCTCAATAGTGATCTTCTATCCTTTTGACTGATTCTGTAATTCTGCTTTGCTTTGCTCACGTCACAAAATCTTTGATGCACAAGTGAAACTGTGCATAATCACCTAATTTCTCTTCTGATGATTGCAACACCCTTCAACACACCTTTCACACACCTCTTGCACACCAAAATGATATAACTAATCACTTATATATATATCTGCAACAAAAGATCTTATCTTTACAAGTTGGCTTCAAACAAAATATTCTCCATGTGTCGACTCAAATCATGAACAATTTTTGATGCACACCCATACAAGTCGGCCACAACATAGCTTGGACCCAAAAAAAAATGTTTGAACATAAAATAATTTGAAGTAATTAATCCTTATACATCTATGACACACTACTTTCATTAAGTCAGCCACCAATGAGCAAATAAATAGAAAAACATCATGCCGGATCTCCTTACTCGTACACCAATTAATGCAATCACCACAAAACTTAACAATAAGATAACATATATTCTTAACAATCTATCCCGGGGATCCACAACTCAAAATGATGATCCGGTGAAGCATACAGATTGACATACTACCCAGATACCCTATTCTTCCTGCTTTCTATTGGTAACACTCTGTTCTCTACTTTATCTGCCGGTATGACCAAATTCTGATCTATAGACCAAAATAATGACTTCAGTTGCCATCAATGACAATAGTAGAATCCATATGCCAACAGAGTATACTTCCAAGCTTGGTGAAAAGACAAAACAAGAGGTTGAGGAGAAACTAGGAGAGAAAAAGCTATTGGCATTATATGACAAGTGTGCTCTAGCACACTCAAATGCTTAAAAGAACCTAGAAGTTGTGAAGATTTGTGAATCAAAAGAAAATTTTGTTCTTTCTTATTGCTTGAAATGGCCAGATTTCACCTAGAACATTAAGGTTGTTATGGACTCCATTGAGTCTCAGTTGACTATTGTCTCCAGTACTTATAGTATATCCAAAGACATAGAAAAATCAACTTGGAATGCCATCTTTGTGCATAAAGATAAATTCTTTGTTTTATAGAAGTAGAAGGAAGAGATTATCATAAAATTTGATCAGTTAAGTGACATTATAAGAGTGGAATACACTCTGGTTGGCAAGGCCTTGGCATGCATAGAAAAACTTGAGAAGATAAATCTAACTCCTGATACTTTGGATGGTGCAGAAGAAACTATGGTAGAGTTGGAATCGTTAAACAGGATGTTGATTGCTACAAAGGAAAGTTGGGAGAATGGTAAATCAGTTTGGGAAGGTATTCTTAAAGAGCTTCAAGGCTTGCCATCCTCCAGTTAATGCATGTCTCTTTGTTTTCTTTTTTTTCATATTTCAATTTTTTTGGGACGTCTTTTGTCCTTGATGTCAAAGGGGGAGAGAAAAGGTGATAGTGGAAGTGAATACTGGTAATAAGGGGAAAGTGTTGTAAATAAGAGTTTGGAAGTTTTTGCAAGTTTTGTTTTGAAATTTTGGTGCATGTTGCCATCAATGACAAAGGGGGAGATTGTTGGAAAAATGAAGAACATCTCATTTTGTTGTTTTATGTTTTCATTGATGTCACCATGATATATGAGTTGCAATTGCAAGATTAAGTCTGAATTTGATCTGGTATTTTGGTCTGGTATCTGAACTAGTATGAAGCTTACATTCTTTGGTATTTTGGTCTGTAATTGTTTGATGTTGATTATTGTTGCTTGCGGTTTTGGAAGATGGTGCATGGATGTTGTAAGCACATACATTCAAGATCTCACGTCTTCAGATGCTCATATGATGTATTTGCATTATTCTATTAATTGCAATTTTGCTATTAGGTCTATCCTTGGCTAACCTAATGGATAAATAATGTAATGGTGAATCAATTTTGTTTTTTGCGGATATATGTGTGACCTATCTTAGGTCCATGTCGGCATGATGTAGCATGTTGAGTGTTGGTATTTTTGATAAATAAGAAATGAATCTAATTAGGTCAACCTAATTGATGCTTGAGGATAGATCGGGTATATATATTGGATAGTTTTTTGAAGACTATAATATAGAAAATTGAGTCATGAATGTGAATGTGAAGAAGATCGAATATGATGAAGTGTGTCAAGTCAGTTTACTGAGCTTCATTGGATCTAAATCAGCACTTGTTAGGTGTACTTTATCGGTTCATTTTTTGGCTATAATCCATTTTATCATTGTAACTCTGTAGGTAGTGAGCCTTTGTATTTAGAAAGTGAGTCCTAGTAGTGAGCCACCCTATTTTGTAATATCTTATAACTGGTTATACTATATTGTGAGCTAACACTCACCGTGGTTTTTTTTATTTTGGATTTTCCACATAAAAATCCTAGTGTTCATGTGTTTTGTGATTTCATTTGTTGTTAATTCTTTTACTTATCTTTATTTTTGTATGCATTGGAATAATTGGATGGTATTTGTTGAAAATTTTTAAGAAGATATTGATTCACCCCCCCTCTCAATATCTCAGATATTCAACAAACTTATAGAATTGAAACAAAAAATTGTATATCAAAATAGATCTTCTAGTTCATCATTTTGTCAAATTTTCAACTTGCTTTTCACATTGTACTTATAGAAAATTAAAATGGAAACTTACTATACATACCTGAATCTAAAATCCATTAGAAAAAACTTGAAAATCTATAAAAATCAGCTTCAAAACCCTAATCTATGACCCATTCAACCTAGGGCGAAAGAGTCCTTGATTGAAGATCTTGATCTGCATTTTTGGAAATTAAAATCTTTAGTTTTGTGCTATTTTTTGTTGTTTTCAGATCTCTATTATAGTTTTTTGACTTTGTTTCATTCATTTTATTAGATATAGCTTAATTTGGTATGTTTTGTGCATTGTGTGATTCCAAAATTGTATTTACAAGATTTCATTTTTAGATTGTTCCATAGTGTAATCAGAAAATTACCTTGTTTACAATCTAAAAATTGAATTTACACTTTTCATTCTAGGTCATTGCGTTGCATTTTAAGCCTCTTTCCATTCTGGGTTTGCACACTAAGTTTGTGAAAATTGTATGAACTTTACAACTTGGCGTCCTATTAGCAATACTATTGTGAGACATAGTTCGAGACTCGTGTCATCCCGTGATATACCACTCACCATGGATCTTCGGTTTTCTAACTCTCTTTCTAATAGTGTTGATAATCAACCCCCTATGGATCATAACATGCATACCTCATTTCCCATAACTTCCATACCTACAACCAATTTGCATAATGTTAACAAAACCATCCCTACTATGAAAAGTTGTACTCAAGCTTTGGGGTATACCCAAATCCAAGGTGGAACTTCAATTCCTCCTTTTATGATACCCATTTCCATTCCTACATACACTAGTACTCAAGTTATCACAATAGTTCAACCTACTAGCAATGTGAACACTTCCTTAACTATTTCCATAGGGAATCCTTCTAGATTTTTTCATTCAAATACAATATCTCCTCAACCATTATCCCTTACACATTTATAATTCACTTTCCCTTCGCATACTTACACCACTCCACCTTATTCCCCTCCTCCTTACACTAATAACAATGATGTCCTTAACACACTTTTACAAATCATGGAATCCCTCCAACAACAAGTTGAAACCCTAAATCAAAACAATTTAAATGGTCAACCTTCACAATTTACATCAAAATAAATCTATTATCCTTGAAGATATTGAGAGCACAAATGCCACAAGGTATATAAGTTCCTAGATTTGAGAAATATGGCAGGAAAGGAGACCCTGTTAGCCATGTGTCTTCTTATACAACCCTATGTAGTGATTTCATCTTTGAAGATAAGCTCTTGGCTAAACTATTCCCTAGGTCCTTGAAGGATACTGCTTTAGAGTGGTTTTTCTCCTTACCAAATAATACAATTGGCTCATTCAATGAGCTTATTGATTCCTTTTACAACCATTTCATTCACATAGGTCCCAAGATGACCCTAGCTGATTTAATGAAATGCAAACAAAAGGATGATGAGAAAGTGACTGATTTCATTGTGAGATATCAAATTATTTATTCATAAATAAATATTAAGATTCCTAATTCCAACCTTCAACAAATGTTGATTTCCAACTACAAATAAAACTCCAAACCAAAATTGAGATGTTGATATTCCCATCCTTTACACAATTATGTACAACCCTTCGTGATTATGTGAATTCAACTTATGGTCGTGATGTGAAAAATCCTCCTAGCCATCTTGAAAAGTCTGAATCTACAATTCAAAATAGTTACCAACCTTTCAAGAAGAAAAATAGGGTATTTTAACAAATTAATTCCCCTCAACCAAATCAACAAGCTGATAACCGTGTGGCTGCTATAAAGATGACAAATCCTTTTTCCTTTGGGGATATGAATAGAAATTTTACTCCTCTACCCGATACCCTTCATAATATCATATTGCAACTTGTGGAAAAGAATATGCTTTCCTTACCTCCTGTTAGAGCTCTTGATCCTAATAACCATTGCCAACAAGATTTAGACCAAATTCTTATTGCCATTATCACTGAAAAAATGGACATGATACAAAATATTGTAAGCGTCTTAAACATCTTGTGCAAGACCTCATTGATTCTAATCATCTTCTAATTGGAGGTGTGAATGGTCAAGGTAATAAATCCTTAGCTCCTCCTAACCCAAACTTACAAATATTTACAAATCCCATGCTGAAACACACTATTTCATTTGTCAAAGCTAGTGAAACAAAGAATGATGTGATGAATGTTGACATAGACAATGAAAACATAAAAGATGAAAATGTAGATGAACCAACTAAAATAATAGCATTTATTGAAGCTAAACCTCATAAGGGCTCAACCAAAATCCCTCTTGATATTGCTTTCTCACAAAAATACATACTTAAACATGCACCAAATTGTCCTCTTTATATAGTTGGAAGAATCTCTTTATATAGTTGGAAGAATCAATGACAAGCCTACTAATGGGATATTAATTAATCTCGTCTATGTAGAGAATGTGCTTTCTAAAGAATTCCTCTTCATGCATGAACTTTATCAAGATACACATGACAAACTGAAAGCATGGATCAAAATGCATAATGGTTTTTCTTGTCCTATGATGGGCTCGATAAAACTCCCTCTAAAAGTTGGACTAAAAACATTGTCTCATTCACTATCATCTTGTCGTCAGACTAATTTTGTGTTTAGTTAGGCTACCCATGGCTTCACTCCATGAATTTCATCTCATCAGTTGTGCATAAATGTTTAAATTTTCCCTTTGGAAATGAAATCTTTACTATTCATCATAGTGGCTTTAATCCTATGTCTTCCCAAGGAAACTTTTCATTGGATTTCTTTTAGCTCGAGCATACTGAGCCTATTAGATCTTGTGAGGACTACTTTTTCAAATCATATTAAAAGTTTAAAGAAAAATGCATAGAAGAATTATCCCTTAGAAATATGCCTCAACCCATGATTGAGCCACCTATCCTTGATGAACCAATGATTGAACAAAAAGCCCTTCCAAATATCCAAGATAAACCTATGAAAAATCATCCTACAATTTCTTATAAGATACCATGAGACAATCAAAACAATCTTGTTGTGCCTCCTAAAGTCAAACAAGTTTAAAAACTAAAGAGAATGTGGTTGAGTAGCCTCCCATGGTTCTTTCGTTCCTCCCCTAAGGTAAGAGAAGAAACCTATGATTAATAAACCCACTCCTACACAATCATAACTTAAAAACTATCTGAAATGAAATTGGAATGCTAGAGAGCATAGGCATAGATGTCGTGCTATTACTCATATGTTACAAGCTAAAGAAGAAAAGAATAATATAAAAAATAAAAATCTGAACTTTCCTGAAGCAATGCATGATAACTCTATACCCTCACTGCAACATAAACAAGAATCTTCTAGGGACATTATCATTCGACCTCCTATTATGATTAATCTAGATGATGACATTGAAATTGCTAATATTGATGAACAAGTGCATAATGAATTGAATTCATTATTTTCCTCTTCTATGATCTTAAATGAAAAATCTAATAATAAGAGTGTTGAAATTGGTGCTACCCCTAGTTTGGCACTTGTTGTCTCTTTGGCTAGTTGTCCACCTTCTATATATACTAATTGAGATTGGGATGCAAACGACCTGCTATAGGTTGAATCACATGTGCCTTACTAGTCCTTTGCTTTTTTTTCTTTATGTGATTGCATGTGTGTAATGTGACCTCCCATGTTGTCTCATTTGATTTATCTCTCCCTTTTTGTGCATTCCTCTATTTGTATATACATTCTTCCCTATGCTGTAAATTTTTTTTTACCTTTTTCCTATCTTGTGTTTTCCTTTTGGGGATGACACATGGCATTGAGATATTTAGGTCTCTTCCATGTTGAACTGAAATGATTTTTCTTTGTTTTTATCTTTATGTGGCATTCTTCTAGTTTTATGAGTATTTTGGGAATTATGAAATTTCTGAGCTCTATAACAACATTGTAGCAAAGACATGCTGACTCTGAATCCATATATCCCTTATGTATTTTTTGGGGCAACCCCTCCCTCCTTTTTTTGAGACATAGCTTTATTTTAGAAACATATTATTGGATTTTGTGGTTGTATTTCTGATATGTGGTTGTCATTGATGTCAACACTATTAGCATAAATGTATTTGAAGCTGTATATGTCAAGGATATTGAGAAAATTGTGATAAATGAGTTGCAGGTTGTTAGTGGTTGACATACTGGTGGTTATTTTTGTACGTTGTTGATAAGAGGTTGTGGACAAAATGGTTTTTTACTAAGTGTATCTAGTTTATCCACGTCAAGTTTCAGAGATCCGCATAAAGGTTTGATCAAGTTATGAAGATTTTCATTCTGACATTTTTTTTGTTTCTTCAATCGATGTTCCTGATTGAAGATGATGTTATTTCAGTTAGTTCAGTTGTTGTAGATGCTTCTCTTGTGATTCATGACCCTTTTGGATGTTTCTATATCGTGCTCTATCTTTTTTTCACATCTGCATTGATTGTTGTGCTCATGGTTGGCAATTTTCTCTTGTGTGTTCATGTTTTTTCTTGTTCTTGGCTGACATAGTGTTTGTAGTGTGTTGTGGATCTTTGAGGAGAAATTAATTGAAGTTTTTTCATGTTGGAGATGTTGATTTGGGTCCTCACTAAGTTGTGTTCAACGTTGGTTGATTTTCATTGATAATCTTTAATGTTTTGGGCTGATAGTTTATATTCATTTTATTATTTATTTGTGGCCGACTTGTGGTGATGAAATTTCTTGTTACAGATATATATAAGTAATTGTTCATTTCATTTGAAGTATGCTAAATATGTGTGTGTGTAAATAATGTTCTAAATCATTCGAAGGTAGAGTAGAGTGTGAAGAAGTGTGAAGAGGAGTGAAGAAGAGTGGATAAGTGTTCATGTGCTTAATTGGAATTGTAATTAGGCATTAATAGATGCTATTTTCTCAGTTCAAAATCGGGATGGCTATAATTTGAATCTCTTTGTAAGATAGTGTGTCTTCCTTTGTAATTGAGCAGTGAGCTCTAGGTAGTGTGCATGAATGCATGTGCATTCCCCATATTTCATTTTCTTATACTTTTAATAGGGTATAATCTTGTGGACTGACCTTCACTGTGGCTTTTCCCCTAACAGGGTTTCCACATAAAAAAATCTTGGTGTTATGTGTGTTTCTGATGTGTTGATGATTTATGTTTTCATGGTTAATAATTAGATTAGAGAATAAGGTTAATAAGTTGAATAAGTTTTGAATTTCTATGAAAGCTAATTCACCCCCCGCTCTTAAATGTTTACCCTTGTATTGCCAACAATTGGTATCAAAGTAGGTTCCTTGGAAGAATTTTAACAACTTAAGGTGATCCGGGATAGCAAGTTACAAGAAGGATAGTCTAAGATTTGATGGAACAAATTATTCTTTGTGGAAGACTCAAATGGAGTACCATCTGAGATGCATTGGTGAACCCTACTAGAGCATTACAAGTAATATGTATATTATTCCACAAAATGGTCCTACTACTTTTGCTGAGATCAAAGATGTTGAGTATAATATCCGGGCTAAGGAAGCTTTGTTGAGTGCTTTGACTGATTCTGAGATGACAAATGTTATGGATTTGAAGACTGCTCATGAGATCTGGAAAAAGTTGGAAACCTTGTATGAAGGTGATGGTAATGTGAAGATTGCTTAGTTGCAGAGTTTGAAAGGGAAATATGAAAGGTTGAGAATGGGTGATGATGAGAACATTAATACTTTCATGCAAAGAGTGAATGAAATTATGTGTGGTATTAGATGTGCTCATGGAAAGATAGATGAATCTAAGATTGTTGCTAAAGTGCTCAGATCCCTACCTGATTCTTACAAAGTCAAAGCTAGTGCTATAGAAGAGCTCTGGACTATAATAAACATAACCAGAGATACGTTGGTTGGTAAGCTGACTGCTTTTGAGTTGAGCGAATTTGGTGATGCCCTTCCTAAGGTTGAATCTACATTTAAGGCTAAAAATTCCATAAGAGATAGAAAAATATATGATTTGGGTGAAATTTCATCTAGGAAGACATTCAAGTATAAGGATGAAATCAGATAGATTGAAGAAGAAGAAAGAGAGCTAGAAGAGCTAGAAGCACTTATTGTCAAAAGAGTACCGAGAGGAAAAGGTAAGTATGAAGGAAAATTTCCTCTTAAATGTTTTTCTTGCAATAAGATAGATCATTTTGCATCAAGGTGTCCAAAAAGAGTGATGCAGAGTGGAAGGGATAGCAAACACCCAACTATGATGGCAAAGACACTCAACTTAAATGCTTCTATCAAATACTCTTACATGGAGCCTTAAACTCCATTACTCCTTAAGAGATCAGCCCTCTCACACCTCGGGTTCACAACTCAGACCTCTTATAGACCTTGGAAACATTGAATCATGTCTTTTTTGATCAGAATAAGGTGTGACAACTTCCTAGCACTTAGGTTTCAACAAACTTCCACAAACTATGGTGAATTAGGCACTTTTCTCCCTTAAGGCTAGTAGCCTTACCCGGTAGGACAGTCAATAAAAAATACACATGGAGGACTTTCAAGAAACCAAACCTATGGATTTAGACATCCAAAATGGACCTATGCCAAGTATCAATACCTTTTCCCATGACTGTTAAGGCACAAACCACAATAAGCCATTCTATAGTTGCTCCAAGAGACCTAATTCACAGACCTACACCTGGGTCTTGACTATCTAGGCTATCCCCTTCACCCCAAAAGCCAAAAATAAAACTCCTACAGGTTTTTCACACCTATTACCATCATTCCTAAGTGCCTCTTATACAGATTCTTCATAATCAAGCAAAAACTCACTTTTTTTGCTTGTCAATTAGGCTTGCCACATAGAGATGTCAAGCCAAAAACATTGCACCACTTCCTCCAATGAGTGTGCCATTCTCCAATACCTTTAGTACATAGTATTACAGCCTCATATATTCCATCCCACAATGATTTTTCCTCTTTACAACATGGGAATGGAAGAAATCCACATTTTTCTCTCAAAACCCTAATTTTAAGGCTTTTCAAACCACCTGGAAGTAAAATTAAGATATCTCTCTTATTACTCAATGAAATCTCACCACTCCAACTCCAAAAGAAATCTTATTAAACCACCTTTCCAACCATTACATGATTCAATCATAAAACAAAATTTAAATATCGTACCAAGTACGTGATCAGAAAATTCTACAGGAAAAACATGGGGTTTGAGACCACCCATAGTAAAATGGGGATATCTCACTCAATTCTCCATGAAATCACACCATTCCAATGCCAAAAGAAAGGTTATTCAATTATATATCCAACTATTATATGCTTAGAGCATGGAACAACACATAAAGGCCGTACAGTGTATGGGATCAGCAATTTCTTTATGAAAAACACTTAAAACAACTTCTTCTTAGAAACTCCTTCCAAACTTATTCAACAGCTTTTCCTCAACCAAGAGAGGCATATTTGAAGCCTCCTAACTCCCTCTAACATCCTCCAACTTCCATTTTAATTAGTTGGCTGTTGGAAACATAATTAGACTTCATTTATTTACTCTTTAATGCCTAATTAAAGAAATTTAGACAATTTTCACCAACTTGCCTACAAAGATGCTTCCAAAATATGTGAAAGGAATACAAAAAAACTAAAATGATCAATGTGACTCCCCTCAAGTGTCTAGTTACATCAACACATCCTTATTTCATTAGTTTTCCAAAATGCACTAGAATTACAAAGGATGGAGACCTTGTTTGTAAAAAAAATTGGTCATCAAGACCAAAACTCCACCAAATCCCTAGGATACCTATTACAAAGAAATGAAATGGTCCATGAGACCTTATTCCAACATTAGAAAAGGAAAACAAAACATAACAAATGATTCTAGGTCCCTTAGACCCATGGGTGCTCCTGCACCATACTCCCAAGCAAGAAAAAAACCTCAAGTCCTCTTTGAGATCAGCTCTTCTACAGTAGTTCCATGTTGTGTAATGTTAGTTTCAAACATCCAATTTCCATCCTCTTCATGTAGACCTTGCCACTTAACCAAGTACTCCTTGTAGACCATCCTTCTAGCCCTCTTTATCTCCTTGGTGTCTAGGATGCATTCAAGAGTCAAAGGTTGGCTAGGGGGTAGGTCCTTTACCCAATCTTCATCTTCCATTGTTGTTATACCTGCTTCATCACCTACATCCATAGGAGCTTTGAAAGGATATAAATCAGAAACATTAAAGATAGGAGAGATTGCCACCCCATGAGGTAGCTCTATTTCATAAGCATTTTGGCCAAACTTGTGGACCACCTTGCAAGGTCTGATCTTCTTCATCATGAGCTTAGTATACTTTCCCTTTGGAAGTCTCTCCTTCTTCAATTGAGCTATCACCAAATCTCCAACTGCAAATTGAACATCCCTCTTCTTCAAATCTTCTCTTTCTTTGTACTTCTCAACATTATTTTGTAGAGTTTCCTTCACTTGTTGTTGGATATCCTTGATTGTAACAACAAAGTCCTCTCCTTGAGCACTTCTATCAAATCCTTGTAGATCTCTCAATTCATAGACCCCTCTAGGGTGCATGCCATAGACTACTTCAAAAGGGCTCCTACCAATGCTCCTATTCATGGAGTCATTGTATGAAAATTTAGCCTGAGCTAAAATAAGATCCCAAGCTTGTCCATGCTCCTTGGTAAGGAATCTTAAGAGATTTCCCAATGATCTATTCACCATTTCAGTTTTTCCATCCATTTGGGGATGGTATGCAGAACTAAAGGAAAAATTTGTGCCAAGTTTCTTCCACAAGGTCCTCCAAAAGTGACCTTTGAACTTCGAATCCCTGTCAGAAACAATACTTAAGGGCAATCCATGTATTCTAACAACCTCCTTAAAGAAGATACCTGGTATACTAGATGCATCATTGGTGCATTTACAAGGAAGAAAATGAGCCATCTTACTAAACCTATCAACCACCACAAAAACACTATCAAAACCTCTTTGGGTTCTAGGCAGCCCCAATACAAAATCCATACTTACACTCTCCCAAGGCCTATTGGGAATGGGGAGTGGCTGATAGAGGCTTGCATTTGATGAAGTTCCCTTTGCTCTTTGACAGATTGTGCATCCTTCTACATACTATCTCACATCCACTTGTAGCCTTGGCCATTAGTAGAACCTCCTCGCTTGTTCTAAGGTCTTATCAAGACCAAAATGTCCTCCAAGACTCCCAATGTGTTTCTCCTTTATAATATTCTCCCTAATTGAGCATTTAGGCACACACAATTGACTTCCTTTGAAGAGAAAACCATTATGCAACAAAAAATTAGAGTATTCACCATGAAAAGTATTCAAATTCCGATCACAAACATTGTATACCTCCTTAAAATTTGCATCTTCATGATACATGTCTTTCAATGCATCAACCCCCATGCTTTGGAGTTGGATCTCTTGCACTACAAGTGCCTTTCTATGGTGCAGGAGCACCTAGGCTGACCTCCATTTTGGTTTGACAACAATTTTGGCTTGTATCTGATCTTGGCCAAATCAGGATTTCAGTGTGTTTATTTTGGACCTTAGAAGGTCTTGGGTGTGTATGATGAGTTGGTCATTAGGACTACAATCATACTAATGTTGTTATGTTGTTAAGTTTTGCTTTATTAAGCTTTGGACAGCTGAGGATTAGAATACAATGCATTAAGTGTGTCATAACCACATCTAATTGTTAGAAGATGCCAAGGAACGGTTAAGGGAGATGCTGATTGCTCGAGATCAAGGTGTTAGAGGTCCTATGTTTGAGGATCATGACACAATCATGGCATAATGGAAGTTACAAAATGTTGGTAAAAGTTGCATGACCACAGTTAAGAAGTTGCATGTAACTTACTTGGCATTGGGAATCCCTTGAAATCAGGGAAAATGCTCGAGCAACTACCCTTGAATGATGGAGAAGGCATCAAAATAGGTGTGTGACTCGTAGTTAGTAGGGGGATGATATTGTAATCAAAGATTTTGGTGTGGAATAGAAGACAATTATTAGCATATTTCTGTGTTTTCCTGGAAAACCCTGTGTGTTTTGTGGAGACAGTGATATCAAAGGCTTTATTTTTACTGTTTTTCACTGTAGTTGTGTTCAATAGATAGTGTAGAGTAATTTCCAATTCACTTTCAAGTTTCTTAGGGTAAATTTTTTGTTTCCAATTCATAGATTAGAGTGTAGGTTACTGATTTTCCTTGTTTGAACAGTCAAGTAAATAAATGGCTCCCCTCTAAACTCTGTCTACGGGATTCTCCTGAGACTAGCAGGAAATGGCAGGGGAGCCACACATTTGTAAATACTTAGCTTTAGGGATCATGAGGAATGAAGCTAGCATCTTGAAAACCAAACCCTAGGCGAGCTATTGTAACCCGGTTAGGAGTTTGGAAGAGAAAAGTTGAGAACTCAGGCAGGGGTAGAAGGTACAGTACGGTACCTATACGGCCTCATGAAGGTTTTGGTCACATTTTTCCATGTTAAAGAGAATTGAGGCTTGAACAATCCAATAGTGTGAGGAATCAGCAAGAAATTCCTAAAACCCTAGCTATTAGGCCTATTAGCCCTAATCCTCCTTGATTGTAGGAAACAATTGTACGGTGCAGACAGAGGTCTGAAACTAGGTGAAATATTTAAAGCTCTGAAAAGGGTATCAGAAAGTGGCATTTATTTGCTAGGTCTTTTAGAGAGTTTGGGCAGGAAAAGCCAAAAACTGACTGGTAAGGGCTAGTAGGGTTTAGGCCTCACCAAGGAAATTTCAAGAAAACGGGTAGTTTGAAGGTTGATCACCAAGCAAGATGGATCCATTTGGATATGGAAAGCATGATGACAGTACCTATAGCTCCCCTGCAAGCAGTTCTAACAAGTTGAAGAAGTTGGCACTTAGATCTTTCTAAGTCCAAGGAAGAGTAAGTAGTTTCAAAGAGTTGAATCCTCCAAGGTGAAGCACAAGGAGATTAACTCTTGTGACAGAGTTAGAGGAGGGCTTAGTTAATGATCTAAGTTAGTTTAGAACCCTGAAGCCATCAGGTTCTTAAGTGAAGACAGAGAGAAAGGTCTTCTAGTTGGTTAGTGCAAGCACATCTTGGAGGTATCATACACCATTCTACTGAGAGCATCTGCCACCTTGTTTGCTTGGCCCTTCTTATGCTTTATTGTGAATGTGTAGGCTTGTAAATACTCCACCCACTTCATGTGCCTATGATTGAGTTTATCCTGTGCATTCAAGAAACTGAAAGCATGATTATCAGTATAAACAACAAATTCTTTAGGTAACAAGTAGTGCCTCCATTTTTTGAGGGCTTGGACCATATCATATAATTCCAAATCATAGGAAGAATACTTCCTCTTTGCTTCATTTCGCCTCTCACTGAAAAATGCAACTGGTCTGCCTTCTTGGCTCAAGATAGCCCCTATTGCTTGGTTACTAGCATCACACTCAATGGTAAAAACCTTATCAAAATCAGGGAGTACAAGTATAGGTTGTTGTGCTACTCTCTTTTTCAGATATTCAAACCCTTTATCAGCCTCATTAGTCCAAGAAAACTTACCCTTATTACCTCCTTTGATGGTGTCCAAGATGGGTGCACAAATTTGACTGAAGTTCTTAATGAAATTTCTATAAAATCTTGCAAGTCCATGAAAGCTTCTCACATCTCCCATTGATTTTGGTGTTGGACAAGTAAGAATAGCATCCACCTTTGAAGGATCCATTTTCAAACATCCCTTGGAGATGAAAAATCCAAGGCACACTAGTTCTCCTTTCATAAATTCACACTTTTCCATGTTGATCAGTAGCTTCTCCTCTTGTAACCTCTTCAATACCATGTTAAGGTGCTTCAAATGTTCTTCTTTAGACCTGCTAAACACAAGAATATCATCTAAATAAACCACAAAAAAAATTCCAATGAAAGGTTTCAATACCTCATTCATAAGGCGCATAAAGGTGCTAGGGGCATTTGATAACCCAAAGGGCATCACCAACCATTCATAGAGGCCCTCATTAGTCTTAAAAGCTATCTTCCATTCATCCCCCTCTCTGATCCTTATCTAATGATAACCGCTTTTCAAATCAATCTTGGAAAAGTAGGATCCCCCTGCTAGGAAATCCATAAGGTCCTCCATCCTTGGCATTGGGAACCTATATCTGATTGTGATCCTATTAATGGCTCTTGAATTAGTGCAAAGCCTCCAATTCCAATCCTTCCTTGGTGCTAGGATAGTAGGAGCAATGCATGGGCTCAAACTCTTTCTCACTAGCCCCTTATCCAACAATTCTTGCACTTGTCTTGCAATCTCCTCATTTTGAGTAGGTGTCATTTTGTATGCAGCCTTATTGGGAATTGTAGCCCCTAGATTCAGATCAATCTGGTGGCTTATATCCCTAATGGGAGGTAGGGAACTAGGTAGTTCATTTACTGTTATGTCCTTGTAGCTTTCCAACAACTCTTGGACTTCTCTAGGTGTATCTTTCTCCTTCCTTGTGGGCAGATCTGCTTCACTCTTTGGTTTCATAATCAAGAAGAATCCTCTTCCTCCACTTTCCTTCAAGGTCTGCATGAATTTCTTCTCACCCACCATCAAAACACTAGGCTCTTCATGCTTTTCCTTGTCTTCTTCTATGAGAGGTGTGAGGTTGTAAGTCACCCCTTCCTTCACAATGGAGTATGTATTCTTCTCCCCATCATGCTTGGCCTTCCTATCAAACTGCCAAGGCCTCCCAAGCAGCAAGTGGCACACATCCATAGGGATGGTGTCACATAGGATCTTGTCCTTGTATGAACCAATGTTGAATTCTACGCATACTTTCTCTTTCACCAAGACCTGTTGTCCTTTACTAAGCCATGAAACTTTGTATGGGTTAGGGTAAGAAATCCTTTTCAAATTCAATTTTTCCACCATCTTAATTGAAGCAAGATTATCAGTTGATCCTGAGTCCACTACTATCTTACACACCTTACCTTGTACCTTGCAATTGATTCTGAAGAGTGCCTTCCTTTGTGGGGGTTATTCAAGGATTGGTGCCTTGAGCAATGCTTTCCTAATCATCAAGTTCTCTCCAACTTCTAATGTGAGGTTTACTGTAGTTGAGGTTACACTTTCTTCATCTTCATGTACCAATTGATTCCTCCTCCCTCCACCATCAAAGCTTGATCCTTTCTTTTCAGGGCATTTGAAGGATGGATGCCCAGGCTGGTTGCAAGTGTAAGACCTCCCTGAAAATTGATTAGAACCTCTCCCTCCATTAAATCTGCCTCTACCATTGGGTCTCCTACCCCTGAATCCCCCTCTATTGCTTGAGTCTCCACTTGATTCATTAGGATTAGACTCCTCTTGATGTTTTTGGGACTGATTTCTGGCCCCAAAACTGCCTTTACCTCTGAAATTCTTGCCTCTTCCTCTACTTGGTTGCTCTTGTTTCCTTTGTATCTTCTCTTCAGACTTATGTACAACTTGTATGCAATCCTCCATGGTCTCAAGAGTAACCAAACTGATCTCATCTTTTAATTTTAGCCTTAGGCCATTAGTATACCTGGCCACTTTTTCCTTCTCACTCTCTACATGTTCACATCTCATGCTCAACTTGTCGAATTGCTCAGTGTAGCATGAAACATCCATGTCTTTTTGTTTCAGATTCTACCTCTTTTTGAACTCCTACACCTCATAAACAACATGAAGGAATTGCACCTTCAACGTATGCACCATCCTATCCCATGAGTTGATCATGGACTTACCCATCTTCACCCTTTCTCCTTGGATGGAATTCCACCATGTCAAGGTGAATCCCTTCAACTTTGGTTTTGTAAACTTTACCTTCTTATTCTCTACCATTTCTTTATATTCAAAGTAATTATTCAATTCCTCTACCCACTCTAACACTTATTCCACATCCATCTTTCCATTATACACCAGTAGATCCATCTTCACTTCAGAGGACTCTCCTATTGATGCTTGCAATGCTTTAATGATTCTTCTCTCATGAGGGGATATCTCTTCCCCTTGATGGTTCTCTTCACCTTCTTCATCCTCTAGCTCTTCTTCAGAGGAACTCTCTTCCTCAATGGCCACTCCTCTCCTTTTGTTCATTGCTTTTAAGGCCTCTATCTCTTCTCTCAAGGCCTTCCTCCTTTGCAACCACCGGTCCAACTTTTGGAGGCATGATGAATTCCTTTCAACAACTACCTACAATCAGGCTCTGATACCACTATGATGCAGAGTGGCAGGGATAGAAAACACCCAACTATGATGGCAAAGACACTCAACTTAAATGCTTCTATCAAATACTCTTACATGGAGCCTTAAACTCCATTACTCCTTAAGAGATCAGCCCTCTCACACCTAGGGTTCACAACTCAGACCTCTTACAGACCTTGGAAACATTGAATCATGTCTTTTTGGATCAGAATAAGGTGTGACAACTTCTTGGCACTTAGGTTTCAACAAACTTCCACAAACTATGGTGAATTAGGCACTTTTCTCCCTTAAGGCTAGTAGCCTTACCCGATAGGATAGTCAATATAAAATACACATGGAGGACTTTCAAGAAACCAAACCTATGGATTTATACATCCAAAATGGACCTCTACCAAGTCTCAATACCTTTTCCCATGACTATCAAGGCACAAACCACAATAAGCCATTCTACCGCTGCTCCAAGAGACCTAATTCATAGACCTACACCTAGGTCTTGACTATCTAGGCTCTCCCATTCACCACAAAGCCAAAAATAAAAATCCTATAGGTTTTCCACACCTATTACCATCATTCCAAAGTCTCTCTTAAACAGATTCTTCATAATCAAGCAAAAACACACTTTTTTTGCTTGTCAATTAGGCTTGCCACATAGAGATGTCAAGCCAAAAACATTGCACCACTTCCTCCAATGAGCCTTCCATTCTCCAATACCTTGAGCACATATTATTACAGCCTCATATATTCCATACCACAATGATTTGGCCACTTTACAACATGGGAATGGAAGAAATCCACATTTTTCTCTCAAAACCCTGATTTTAAGGGTTTTTAGACCACCCGGGAGTAAAATTAAGATATATCTCTTATTACTCAATGGAATCTCACCACTCCAACTCCAAAAGAAATCTTATTCAATTAAATTTCCAAAAATTACATGCTTCAAGCATAATTTTTTTATAAAGATCGTACCAAGTACGTGATCAGAAAATTCTACAGGAAAAACATGGGGTTTGAGACCACTCGGTAGTAAAATGGGGATATCTCACTCAATTCTCCATTAAATCACACCATTCCAATGCCAAAAGAAATTTTATTCAATTATCTATCCAACCATTATAGTTTTAGAGCATGGAACAACACATACAGGCCGTACAATGTATGGTATCAGCAATTTCTTTTTGAAAAACATAGAAAACAACTTCTTAGAAACTCCTTCCAAACTTGTTCAACATCCTTTCCTCAACCAAGAGAGGAATATTTGAAGCCTCCTAACTCCCTCAAACATCCTCCAACTTCCATTTGAATCAGTTGTCTGTTGGAAACATAATTAGACTTCAATTTTTTACTCTTTAATGCCTAATTAAGGCAATTTAGACAATTTTCACCAACTTGCCTACAAAGATGCTTCCAAAATATGTGAAAGGAATCCAAACAAACTAAAATGAGCAAGGTGACTCCCCTAAAGTGTCTAGTTACATTAAGGCATCCTTATTTCATTAATTTTCCAAAATGCACTAGACTTACAAAGGAGGATGGGGACCTTGTTTGTACAAAAAGTTGGCCATCAAGACCAAAACTCCACCAAATCCCTAGGATACCTATTACAAAGAAATGAAATGGTCCATGAGACCTTATTCCAACATTATAAAAACAAAACAAAACATAACAAATGATTCTAGGTCCCTTAGACCCATCGGTGCTCCTGCACCAAAGAGCCCATAAACCAAGACATAACAAGCCTATATTTCAAAAGAAGTGTTACTATGTTGTTAATGAAGGTTTGACAGATGATGAATCTGATAAAGGAAATAGGAGTGATGATTAATGGGTATTTATTGCTATCAAGGAAAATAATCCTATATCTACTGAATCTACTGGTTGTACAAATGTGGAGAAAGCCCTGGTTGCTTGAGTTGAAGAAAAAGATGAATGGTTAATTGATAGTGGATGTTCACATCATATGACAAGAGTTAAAAGTAAGTTTGTAAGATTGGAAAAGTATGATGATGGTGTTGTGAGATTTGGTGATAATACAATTGATGTGATCTGTGGAAGAGGTTGCATTTCTCTTGATGGTAAGCATAATATTGATGATGTTTTGTATGTGGAAGGCTTGAAGCATAACATTTTGAGTGTTGGTCAAATGGTTGATAAGGGATACAATCTTCAATTCAAGGATGGAAATTGAAAAATATTGAGTTCTAGAAATGAAATTGCATTACAAAAAAAAAGGTAATATCTTTCACTTGAGTGTTGCTAGTAAAAGTTGTTTGATTGCTCAAGTTGATGAAAGTTAGTTATGGCATAGGAGGTTGTGTCATGTTAACTTTGATAATATTGTCACGATAATTTCCACTAAGGCTATGAGAGATCTACCTAAGTTGGTGAAACCTACTAATGCAATATGCAAGGAATGTCAATTGGGAAAGAAAACTAGGATTTCATTTCAGAGTAAAAAGCATTGTTCAAATGAATTGTTAGAGCTTGTGCATACTAATTTGTGTGGTCCCTCTAAGGTCAAAAGTTTACAAGCTAATAGGTATTTCATGTTATTCATTGATGATTATTATAGAATGGTATGGGTTACTTTCTTAAGAGAGAAATACGAAGCACTAGAAAAGTTCAAGATCTTTAAAGCTATGGTTGAGACAAAGACAGGTTTCAAGATTAAATGTCTGAGATCAGATAGAGGTGGTGAATTCACTTCCGGTGAATTTAATAATTTTTGTGAAGAACATGGAATAAAGAGACAATTACCTGCACCACAGACCCCTCAACAAAATGGAGTTGTGGAAAGGAAGAACAGAATAATTGAAGATGTTGATAGAACTATGAAGCTAGAAGGAAATGCCCATCATATCTATTGGAGAGAAGTTGTGAGTATTGCTATGTACACACTCAACTGGGTACAAATCAAAGGTGATACTGGCAAGACTCCTTTTGAGCTATGGATTGGTCAAAATCCTACTATTAAATACTTCAAGATATTTGGAAGCAGATGTTATATTAAGAGAGATGAAGACATAGGAAAGTTTGATGCTAGGAGTGATGAAGGTATCTTTCTAGGTTATGCGACTAAAATTAAGGTCTACCGGTGTTACAATAAAAGATTGAAGAAAATGGTTGAAAGCACAAATGTCAAGGTTGATGAAGACTTAGGTAGACTATCTAGAACCTGTGGATATGACTCTGATGATCAGGATGATAGTACAAACAAAGGAAAGCAAGTTCATACTACAAATCAAGTGGAAATCAATCCGGTAAATCAAAAAAATGAGGAAGAAGAAGAAACTAGTGAAGTTGCAAAAGAGAGATTAGAAGAGCTTGAAGTTGAAGAACATCCTAAGAAGACTTTGAGGTATGTAAGATTGAATCATTCAAAAGATCAGATTATAGGTGATAAGAACAAAGGTGTCTATACTAGGAGAAAGATTGCAGAAGAGTATTGCTTGATTTCAAAGACTGAGCCTACTAGTGTGAAAGAAGCATGTAAATATGAGCATTGGGTTGAAGCAATGAAAGTAGAGTTAAAATAGATTGAAAAGAATGATACATGGATTCTTGTTCCCAGACCTAAGGATAAGAATATAATTGGAACCAAATGGCTCTTTAGAAATAAACTAAATGAGCAAGGTGAAGTGGTTAGAAACAAAGCAAGAATGGTATGTAAAGGATATTCACAGATGGAAGGAATTGATTTTGAAGAGACCTTTGCCCCTGTTGCTAGAATTGAAGTTGTAAAATTATTTCTTGCCTATGTTGCTCAAAAGAACTACAAAGTTTATCAGATGGCTGTAAAATTAGCTTTTCTTAATGGCGAATTGGAAGAAGAAGTGTATGTTGAGCAACCTGATGGATTCTAGTTGACTGATAAGGAAGATATGGTGTGTCAGTTAAAGAAAGCATTGTATGGAATCAAGCAAGCCCCTAGAGCATGGTATGCAAGATTGGATAAGTATTTGCTAAAGCTTGGAATTAACAAAGGTACTACTGATAGTAATATGTGTTGGACTCAGGGAACACTGATGGTGAATCAATGTTCAACAAGATTTAAACATTAATTTCAGATCTTAAACCATTAGCAACATTTCAACAAAAGAGAAGTTGCAAGCACAAGAAGAAGATAAACAAAACACCATAACACCAATATTTTTACGTGGAAACCCTGTTAGGGGAAAAACCATGGTGGAGATTAGTATACAATTATACTTGTATACATAAAAATGGTCAGTGTCTATAATCCCGCAAATTAATTAAATATTTATTATTTAATTAGTTTTCTAAAGTCCTCTACATATGTAGATTAAATTTAATTAATTTAATTATATTGTTCATTCATCTTATTTCTTCCATAATTAAATAAATTTTATTCTATTTAATTATTTTCATATGTCCACTTTTAATTAATTAAATAAATACATTTTATTTATTTCAAACTTAATTATCATCAAGCTTAATTTAAAATTAAATCTTTTGATTTAATTAAATTTAAATATCTTTTTCTTCTATTTTAATTTCTTCTTCTAGTTAATTAAATGTTTCATTTAATTAATTTCATAAAAGTGATTTAATTAAATAAATCTTATTTAATTAAAAATATCTTATGCTTTCTTTCTAAATCACAATTAGGTATTTTATTTGATTGTGAAATCTTCTCATATCATAATTAAATATTTTATTTAATATGATATCTTCTGCTTTTTTTCAAAAAATCCTGATTAAAGCTCTTTTCTTATCACAAAATTTCTTCTGCTTTAAAAGCTTAATTAAATATTTCCATTTAATTAAGAAAAAGTTGAATTTCATCCACAAATAAATAATTGAATTTTTAATTCATTATTTATCAGCTTTTAAATCTTTCTTTTATCTTTTTAAAGAAAGATGATTTCTTATCTTCTTATCTTTCCCTCTTTCATAAAAATAGAAAAATTCTTGTTTTTAGGTTTCCTTTCTATTTTCTGGGCCCATCTTTCTTTCTGTACCCATTCGATCCGCCAGAATTATCACAAACTGCTAATCAAGATGTACCAATCAAAATCATTCGGAAAAATTCTATAAATATCCTCGTAGAATCCAAGCATTGGTAATAGGCAATTAATTAGAGTTCATGCATTTAATTCATTTAGTATTCATTTATCATAGCATCCTGTTTATTTCAAGCTCATTAGTTTAAATCATTATCATAGCTTAATCTTGCATCTACATCATATCAAAATCTCATTCTTTAGGAAGACAGTTTGTTGAGCCTAGCCTACGATCTGAGAACAAATGTTGGAATCGACAAAAACACTAAAGATAGAGGATGATAGGACAACAATCAAAGCAGAATACTGAGTTTGCATTTCTCTATGTTTTTATATTCTGTTTCGATATAATGTCTTATTGGTGTGCTTAAATAGTATTTTATTTTAACTCATTTACGCATATTATTTTTGACCACACAATACTCTATTAAAATTATGAATAAAAGGGAATGCATGCATTCGTGCACCTCGGGCCTAGAGTCACTTCACTCAAGAAGTACACTTCTTATAGGAAGGCTCATCATTTTACAAAATATTTGAGTTACAAAAAATGGTTGAACTGAGAGGATAACATCTCCAAATTCCTGGATTCAGTTCTAGTGAAGCTCAGTAGAGGATCGTCATCCCTTCTGACTAATTTTGTATTTATGCTCTGCTCTTCTCTATTTTTTTCCCTTTTGAAGCAATGCATAGATTGCTCAATCAACCTTCTAATACTCACACAAAAATTTGTTTTTCTCTTCACACACTTTCACACACTTTCACACACCTTCTTTTTCCCACAAAATGAATTACCGGTCTCATATATATATCTGCTAACAAATATTTCATCACTTCAAGTCGGCTTTAACAAAACATGAAATATCCTTCAATGGTCGGCTCAAATCACAAATTAAATTTAATGTGCACCCATAAAAGTTGGCTAAGACATAGCTAGGACCCAAAAAAAATAACCAACACAAGAAACAATTAAACAATTACTCCTTCTATATCCGCGACATGCAACATTCACTAAGTCAGCCACAATGAGCAAATAAACAGAAAAACATCCTATTGGATCTCCAAGCTCGTACATCAATTAAAGAAACATCACAAATCTTGACAATGAGATAACATATATGCTTAGAAACCTATCCTGGGGATCCACAACACAAAATGATGATCTGGTGAAGCATACCGATTGACTAACTGACTGAATACCCTATTCTTTCTACTTTCTTCTAGTAGAACATTGTTCTCTACATTTCCTACCAATATGGGAAAATTTTGATCTGTGGACCGAAGGGATGACTTGGGTTTCCATCAATAACAACACTAGAAGCCACATGCCATCAAACAAGCCATATTCCAACAATCTCCCCCTTTGGCATTGATGGCAACACTTAGTGAAAAATGACTAAGTGTTAGAATTCAAAATTTCAAAACTCAAACGCCCCCTTAGAAAGATAAAGCATTTTTCACTACTCTCCTCCCCCTTTGACATCAATAACAAATATATTCTTCACTAAGCTCTCTCCCCCTTTCAAAAATTCAAAATTTGAAGTACAACTGCTACTTAAGTTAGAAAATTAACTTGTACTTATCTTTCATACCTGTAAGAAATTTCTTCCATGCTTCTACAGAAATCCCAATGATTAAGATCATGATATTATTCTCAAATTTCTTGTTAATAATTTGAATGAGGGATTTGAAGATTGTAATTGCTTCTTCTAGTTTTTCTCCTTTCCTCAAAACCTCAATCAGCTGCTCCAACCTACATTCAGTCAAATCCTTGACTTTCCAAAAGGTGTCCACAAGATTGTTTATGGAAAAGTGGACTTTTGGATGCTGAGACTGCAATTCCTGAATCTTTTTCTTGACTACTCCATCCTGGTCCTAAAATATACTGTAATCTTAACCAATTTTGATCAACTTAGCTTCAATATGCTCCAACTTTTCCTTATACCTCCCAACAACATGAGGCCACTGAAGACAATAGTTGCAGATGCTATTAACTGAATTAATGCATTGCCTCAAACCATTCATTTTTTTTTTTTAGTTTGGTAAGGGACAACCTAAACTGCTCCTTTAGATGTAGAATTACTTCTTCCTCTTTCCTATCCAGAGACTTAGATACCATAGCTTCCTTGATGCATTCAATTAATTCTTCTAGAAAAAAATTGTGCAAACTCTCCAAACCTATGTTATTATGCACAAAGTAAGAACTCAATGCGTTCTCAATCAAGTCCTACTCATATGAGGGTCTCTTCAACCATAAGTCAACAATTTTCTTCATCCCATTTTTTTTTGAACAAGCTGCAATATCTTAGCTTTGAATAAGGAATAAAATCTTCACTTCCTTCTTCCATCAACACATCTGGTTCAACTAATTTTGGTTTATCCATAGGAGTGTACTCATTAGATTCCTCATCTGGTATATCTGCAATTAACTATTCTTTCCTTTTTCTTCAGTTCTTGGGGACTTATGTGCCGGAGAGGTGTACACAACAATTTCTTGTGCTCTCTTCTTCTTCCCCAACATTTCATCGAAAGAAGATCCAAATTCAAGCATCTTTACTAGAAGGGGAATGTTAACTTCTCTAAACTTCCCTAGCAATTCCTTAAAGAAATTTGCATATACTTGCTCAGAATTTCCCAAAGCATTAGAATGTTCAAAATTTTTCTTACAAACCGGTTCACTTTCCTTCCATACAACATTATCATTATGAGACAAGAAGTTCAGAAAATACATCATGATACATATGATCAAAGTACCAAACCTAAAGGGGTAATCTACTTCTTTCGTCAATTGCATATTTTCCATCAACTAATCCTTCAACAATCCACATAGATCAAATTCTACATCTTAAATTATCATTTCGTGAGTGATATAAACTACGCCTGCCGAAGTTGCGCCTTCCCTATTTCTAAAGAAAGTTTTGTATGAAATCCCATGTGCAATGTACGTTGTTATTAGATCTTTGATCGTTGAAATTACTAGAGCCATTTGATCTCCTGTCACTTCAGTTAGGGTTTCGACTTCCTTGTTCCAAATTAACTTCTTTTTCGGAACATCTCCAACATTGCATAGACCAGTTAAATTTCTAATCACATCCTTTGAAATAAGATAGGTTTTATCCAAGGTTAGAATGTCCTCATTCAATCTGTTCAGGATAAACTTGACCACTTTCACATTGACGAAATAAGGAAACTCATTCCAAATGTCCAAACTTTTATGTTTCACACCTTCAAGCCACTTCAATTCACTGGATAGTGACAAATTTCTCACAACCCTAATCTTTCCACTACTATACTCATCCAAATTCACCATTCCTTTGATATGCTTCATTTTTCTTTCTGTACCGAACAAGTTTTTCTTCTGAGCACAAAATTAGGAATTCTACAAGCAACTAAAATACCTATTGAATTCTTCACCAAATTTTCTTTACTCCTTTGAAATTTTGCTACAAAGGCTCTCCTTCTATTCTTCTTCAATGCAAGGTGACAAATGAGGGTTCCAAATACCCTTTTATAACTTCGCACACCTAACCTTTTTTCTGCATTAAATATTTTTCCCTAGGAGTTCTAGGTACTCTATTTTCTTAGGCCACAAAAGAAAATTTTGTTTGCGGACCTTCTTCTTCTCATGTTTTTGCATAAGCAATCAATGATACATTTGCAAACTTTTATCACAGCTACTGACAATTTTCTGCATTTCAGTGCCAGCTACCGACAAGGGGACAAAGGATTTTTCTTGAAACACTCCCCCTAGGCTAATGGCCTAAGATCAATTTATGGAGGAATTACCATAAGAAGATTCTAGTGTGAACTTATTCTCTTCATTAGAGTCACTCTTCCTTACCCATGTTTTCTTCATCTAATCTCTAATCTCTTCCACAATCACTCTCCCTTTTCCTTTTTCATCTTTCAATGATATTTTTCCCTTGTATACTTGACCTCTTCTATCCATGTTTCTATTCCTGTAGAATCTTGCAATGTGACCAAATCTCTTGCAATTGTAACACACTGGATTTCTTTGTCTAGACCATTCATTCCATTGATTTCCCTTTGATTTGCACTAATTAGCAATATGCCCAAATTTTCCACAGGTATAGCATTTAACATTCATTACATTGATAGACATGCTTTTTTCATTCAATTGACTTATGACCAAACTTATTATAACTAAAACATTGACTAGAAAATGATGGAATGCTTGGATTTCTTTTACTTCTACAGTGAGAATCCATATGACCAAATTTATTGTAAGAAAATCAGTAACCATTAAACTTCTGAGCATTGGGTTGTCTTACCAGATACCTTCTTCCTTTGTTCATTTGATTTCTTTGTCTGGAATCCTTATATTTAGATCTAGAGATTTCTTCCTTCTCATATCCAAGACCTCGCTTATCATTTGCATCCTTATGTCCTTTAGTCAACTCATCAAGCTTAGCAGAACTAGTCCTAAACTTCTCCTTGTACTCATTTGCAGTAGTGAGTTCATCTCTGAGAATAAATATTTGTCTTTGAAGCTCTTGTTCATTATTTCTAGATTGTTGTAGTTCATTCTCCAGTTGAATGAATCCACTATTTACTCTATTGCATTCTTCATATTTTTCTTTTAAAGACTAAGCCAAATTCTCCTCATTCTTCTTCCTTTCTTCAATCTCCTTAGTTAGCTTCATTGCCACAAATTCCATCTCAAGCTTTAGAGTAGCATTATTCCTAGTAAGTTTTTCACATTCTTTAGTTATCTCTTTTAGGGTCTGATTCAGGTGAACATCTTCCCAGCTTTTATTCTCTTTCTACTTCAGCTGATCACAAAGTTCCTCTTTTCTCTTGACTCATTGATTTTATCCTTCAATGATTGAATGAATTTCTCAACATCCAAAAGATTTGCTTTTAATTCCATGAATTCTACTTTAGACTAATCAAGATCATCAAGTGCCACCATAAGCTATTGTTGAAGACCACTAGAGTCCATTTCAATTCAAGATCCACCTCAAGCTATTAAACTTTTGTAGAGGAACCATGCTCTGATACCAATGTTTGGACTTAGGGAGCACTGAGAGGGGGGGTGAATCAGTGTTCAACAAGATTTAAACTTTAATTCCAGATCTTAAACCATTAACAACATTTAAACAAAAGAGAAGTTGCAAGAACAAGAAGAAGATAAACAGAACACCATAACACCAATATTTTTACGTGGAAACCCTATTAGGGGAAAAACCATGGTGGAGATTAGTCCACAATTATACTCTATTAAAAGTATGAATAAAAGGGAATGCACATGCATTCAGGCACACTACCGAGAGCTCACTACTCAAGAAGCACACTTCTTACAGGAAGGCTCACTGCCTTACAAAATGTTTGAGTTACAAAAAAAGGTTGAATTGAGAGGATAACATCTCCAAATGCCTAGATTCAGTTCTAGTGAAGCTCAATAGAAAATCTTCAGCCCTTCTGATTGATTTTGTATTTTTGCTCTTCTTTGGTTTTCTGCCATTCTGAAACTATGCATAGATCACTCAATCACCCTTCTAATAATCACACACACATCTATTCTACTCTTTACATACATTCGCACACTTTTACACACCTTATTTTTTCCACAAAATGAATTACCGATCTCATATATATATCCGCTAACAAATATTTCATCACTTCAACTTAGCTTTAACAAAACATGAAATATCCTTCAATGGTCGACTCAAATCACAAATTAAATTTAATGTGCACCCATCAAAGTCGGCTAAGAAATAGCTAGGACCCAAAACAAAATAACCAACACAAGAAACAATTAAACAATTACTCCTTATACATCTGCGACATGTGAAAGTCACTAAGTTGGCCACAATGAGAAAATAAATAGAAAAACATCTTGCCAGATCTCCAAGCTCATACACCGATTAATGCAACATCACAAATATTGACAATGAGATAACATATATGCTTAACAACATATTCTATGGATCCATGACACAAAATGATGATTCGGTGAAGCATACCGATCGACTAACTAACCGAATACCCTTTTCTTTCTACTTTCTAACGGTAGAACATTGTTCTCTACATTTCTTGCTGATATGAGAAAATTTTGATTTGCGGACCGAAGGGATGCCTTGGGTTGCCAGCAATGACAACAATAGAAGCCACATTCCATCAAACAAGCCATATTCCAACAATCTATATTTCAAGATTGATCATAGTAAAGATTTGATTGTTGAAGTCTTTTTTGATGATATCATTTTTGGAGGAGATGATGGTTTGTGCATGAAGTTTGCTAATGAGATGTAGAATGAATTTGAGATGTCTATGATTGGTGAGATGAAATTATTTTTGGGATTTCAAATTACTCAGTTAGATAAAAGGATTTTTATATCTCAGTCCAAGTATGTGAAGGAATTGCTGAAGAAGTTTGGTATGGAAGATTCAAATCTAGTTGGTACACCCATGGTGACTGGATGCAAGTTGACAATAGAAGATGATTCTCCAAAAGAAAATCAGACAAGATACAAATCAATGATTGGTGGATTGTTGTACTTGACTCAAACTAGGACTGATATCATGAATGTTGTATGTATTGTTGTAAGATTTCAAGCTAATCCGAAGGAATCTCATGTGACTGTTGTGAAGAGAATTTTCAAATACTTGAAGGGAACTACTAATCTTAGCCTATGGTATCCTAAAGATGATGATCTTACCTTGAGTTACTTTACTGATGTTGACTGGGTAGGAGATGTGAATGATAGAAAAAGTACTAGTGGTGGAGCATTTTTCTTGGGTAAGAAGTTAATTTCATGGTTAAGAAAGAAGCAGAATGCCATTTCCTTGTCTATTGTAGAGGCCGAATACATTGCTCCTGCTAATAATTGTTCTCAAGTATTGTGGATGAAACAGATGTTGAAGGATATGAGAGTTGTTATGTAAGTGAGCCTATTGCTATATTCTATGATAACTCAAGTTCTATTAATATTTCCAAGAATCGGTGCTGCATTAAAAATAAGCATATATCTATCAAGTTCACTTTTGGGGAGAAGGTAGAGTGAAAAGGAAGTTAGATTTGAATTAGTAAATGTGTGTGTGCCGCGAATAATGCTCAAATCATTACGAGAAGGTAGAGGCAAAGTGTGAAGAAGTGTGAAAAAAAGAGTGAAGAGAAGAGTGGAGAAGTGTTCATGAGCTTAATTGGAACTATAATTAGGCATTAGCAGATGCTATTTTCTTAGTTCAAAATCCAAATGGATTTAATATGAATCTCTTTGTAAGACAGTGTGTCTTCCTTTGTAATTGAGCAGTGAACTCTAGGCGGTGTGCACGAATGCATGTGCATTCCCCATATTTCATTTTCTTATACTTTTAATAGGGTATAATCTTGTGGACTGACTGCACCATGGTTTTTCCCCTAACAGGGTTTCCACATAAAATTTTTTTGTGTTATGTGTGTTTCTAATGTGTTGATGACTTACGTTTTCATTGTTAATAATCAAATTAGAGAATAAGGTTGATAAGTTGAATAAGTTTTGAATTTCTATGACAAGTAATTCACCCCCCCTCTTAGTTGTCTGCCTTTGTATTGCCAACACATGACTTGGCATAGGGTTTTCCAAGGAAATCTCTCATGTCTTAGGAGTAAACATTGGATACTTTAAAGAAATTTCTCATAACAATGGTGTTAGCAATCATTTTAAAGTGGGGGTATACATCGATGATATCTTTTGAAATTTTACATATTTGATGGTGTGATTTTCTTTTTCTTATGATGTGTCCTTTTCTTGGTGGTGTCATTGGATTTGATGTCCTCCAAGGGTGCGATATTTCTTAGTGTACTACTTTCTCTTAGTGGCTTGATACGATGCAAGGCATCCCCTAAGTTGCAATCTTTCACTCTTGATTTGTCCTCTCTTGGAGACATTAGGCACGATGATCCCTAAGAAGAAGACCTTACAAAAACGAAGCAAAATACATTTAAACAAAAACTTATAGACATAATTTTCATAAGTGTTTGGCATAACACAACCTACTAACCTTATGAATCTTGAATGCAACCCTGATAAAGGTCACCTAGCATAACACACCTTACTTTCCTATGGAGCCTTGCCTAGCATTCTAGTACCTTATTGAAGTTTTCAAGAGTATAGCTTTGATATGGTTGTTGGAAATATGGGAGCCTTGCAACATACGCATGAAGTATAAATAGGATGATTTGGCTATTCCAGTGTTGTCATTGATGTCAACATTGTGGGAAGCATATTTGGTATACTGAAAGCTGATCTATACTGGAAGTATTCTTTACTGATTATGTTATGGTCCAGTGTGTTGGTTTTTTAGTACAAAATTCACTACAAGATGAGATATGTCTATGCTCTCTTAATCTTATTACTATGACTCATTCTTATATTTATATCTAGGATCTTGAGAAGTTTTGTGTTATGTATGGAAAGTTATCAATGACAGAGTTTAGCTTTGTACACTACAGTTGTTTCTATGTTCAGTATATTTGTGTGGGAGACTCCGCATTTCCTTAAGAATAAAATTCTGATGTTGTGTCTCTAATGGTAGTCTCTTTGATGTTAATGTGATGAGAAACTGAAGTAATATCGGATATGGAAGTTGTTTACCTTGAGAAGTGTATGTTGGTTTGGAGTTTTTGTGATTAGGTCCTATTCTTGGCCAACCTAATATATGACATGTACTAAGAAGATTATCTATACTTTGTGGATGTTAGTTGGATCCCTTACAAATCTACGTCCACTTGATACGATGCACCACATAAATAAAAATATGTTTTAAATATTATATGGAACTGAGAAGATTTTTTTTGGTTGATTTGTTTACATCTAATTAGTTCGACCTAATTGATGTGTGAAATATACTTGCATATATATATGAGACTTTTTGGAGTAGAACTCTGTGTGTGTGGAAGGTGTGTATGATGTGAAGAAGATTGAGAATGTGTGAGCTTAATTGATTTATCAGATGTGAGTAATGTATTGTGGGAGAAGTCAAGGATTAGAGTAGAATTGATATGTGAATGATATGCAGAGTAGTACTTCACATTCAAAGCCTCATTGGAACTAAACTCAACACATAGAAGGTCTATCTCATCAGTTCATACTTTTTTTAGTGAGCCATATCTTTTTGTATCTTGGTGGTTAGCCATTTCATTTTTTATTCTAGTTGTGATCATTCTAAGGATAGTGAGTCCTAGGAGAGAGCCTTGTAATATTATATATCTAGATATATTATATTGTGAGCTAATCCTCAATGTGGTTTTTCCCATTTTGTATTTTCCACGTAAAAATCTAGTGTTGATGTGTTTTGTGGTGTCATGTTCATTTCAATGTATTCATTCTAGTTTGTAGTTATATGTGCTTTAATAATTGGGTGGTTTACAACTGAATGATTTAAGGGAATACTGATTCACCCCCTCTCAGTATTCTAGATAATAAAAAATCGATATCAGAGCTTGGTTCCTCTAAATAAGTCTAAAAGCTTGAGGAAGGTCCTAGAATTTGAACACATGGAAGATAAAAGATTTCTTATTCCTTTGAAAGAGATCTCTACTGAGCATATAGAAGAAAATGAAGATTTGAAGGTTAAGATAAAAGAAGTAGATGAGTGCATTAAGAAGCTGAAAGAAAATTAATATGAAGTTAGTAATCAGTTAAAGAAGGCATATGATGATATCATCAGACTACTAGCACAATTGGAAGAGAAGAAAAAAAATAAAAATTGTCAGAAAGTTGAAATTCAAAGGAAGATGGATGAATGTACAAAGCTTGAGCAAGAAGTGGTGATTTTAAAATCAGATCTAGAAAAGACAAAAGATAGGAGGATAAATCCAAGGCAAGCACTACAATGCTTGATGAATTAATTAACTTTCAGAGACCTGATATGGATAGAAGTGGTTTAGGGTTTGAAGAAGGAAAAATTTCAAAAGCAAATCAACTCCCTGAATTGAAGACAACAAAATGGTGAACAATTCAAGGATCTAGGAAGCTATATTGCAAAGACTCCTATCAGAAAACCTAATTCTCAAAGGTATTTATCTTTTAATGGTGTCTGTTATTCTTGCAATAATTTTGGACATAGGGCCAAAAAATGTAAAAGTAGAATGAATGATACTTTATCATTCTCCGGTCAATGTTTTGAATTTAAGAATATTTGACATAGGGTTATGGAATGTAGAAGTCAGAAGTTGAACAAGGAATTTTATTCTTTTAATGTCTATTGTTATCACTGCAACTTATTTGGACACAAGGCTAATCAATGCAAATATAGATTGAATAAAATAAAATCAGGATGGAAGAATGTTGTTTGTTATGACTACAATAATTTGGAACATTTTTCCAGAGACTGCAAAAATAGAAGGTTGAAAAATGACTCTCCGGTAAAGAGACATGAACCTATCATTGATTCAAAAGAATTTAGAAAGGAAATGAAAAAAATTTGGAGAAGGGAAGGAGAATCTAAGAAAAGTGAATCAAAACCATCATTTTATCTGTGTCACCCTCGGTGTAGATATACCCGTCAAAATTTAATTCAAGCAATGCCTAAGGGGGAGCAATAATCAAAAAAATTAATAAACCCCTCTTTGATATGTGATGCCATATCATGATTGAAGTGCATTTAATAAGGTTACGAATTCAAGATCTCATGCAAAAGGAATTTTTAGACATATGTGTGAAGAATGAAATTTGCAGAATTTGAAAGGATGGAATTATACACGAATTTCAAGGTGATCTACTTGTAGTTTGAAGCATTTATTGCAGAAGCAATTGGAATGAAGGAAATAAATTTAGAAATTTTAAGGAAAGCACATTCAACAAAGGGAATTTGTGAAGAAGGAGAAGCGCCCAGAGGAAGCTTGAAGAAATTAGATCATTTCCATACAACAAAGTTTCAGGATTTGGTTTTGGTGGGAAAGAAAGAGGAAATAGAAGAAGAGAAAGTGGACTCAAAGCGTGCTCCGGAAGCTAAACATCAAACCCTACTCTTCATTGAGAAAATTACAAAGGTATTCTACTTAAACAATTCTCTTGTAGAATTTTCAATTTTAAGCAATGGATGGGTTGAAGATAGTGAACATTTCAGAAAAATTGCAAATCAAATTAAGGAAGTATTCTTTGAAAAGTTTGTTAGAAGAATCGGTGGGTACATTTTATAGCATTCCTCTTAGAGTATTACCTACTAAAGACATTCATGCATATATTTATGGGAAAATAGAGGATATGTCACCAATTTAATTAAGTATTTTGTGGAAGAATAAATTGGAAGAAAATTATGATGCATATAAAATGTTAGTTGAAAAGAAACTAGATGTATGGTGGATATTACCGTTGTTTGAATTTGACAAGTACATATGAATGGAATTAATCAAGATTCATGGTGAATCTATTTGGATTGATGAGACACACTTGATAACCATATAAGCTATAAGAGATGTGACTGGTTTGTGTTTCTCTGGACTAGTTCCTAGATGAAAGACTATAAATGATCAAGAGATAATAGAGATAACTAGTGCAACCCTTGAAGGAAAATAAATTTTTTTGAGTACAATTGAAGATTTGGTTATTAGGTATGCAATACTGATTATTGGACATAAAATTTGCTTACCAAGTAATGACTACACAATTTCTACTATTGCCACATACATTACATCTGATATGGTTAGGAATGGTATGAATTATGATCTTTGTGAGCTATTTTCATTACATCTATTAAAGAATTTGAAAGATATCAAAAAGAACAAGAAAAGTACATTTTGGTACGGTACTTTAATAATTTTCTTACTCTTTTACTTTATGAAAGAGTTACCAGTACTTGGAAGGGTATAATGGAAAAACACAGAACCAATAGCTCACAAGATTAGGAATTTCATGACAAATCTTGGTGGTTCGGATGCTCAAGAAATTGCTCTTGCAATATTATTTGGTGTTGGTGTAATTAATTACTTAATTACAGTAGCATAAGTTTACTTAGGCATTATATTTAATTAATTCCTAGGTTGCATTTACTAGGAATTCATTATAATGGGGTCATCCCCCTTTCCATGTATTTAGGAGACAATATTCCTTCTAGAATATCATCTAAAACTTATCTCAATATGTTCATCTTTCCCTAGGTGGTTAGTTAGGGTTTACATTTTGTCACATGTTAGATCAAGACACATGGCAACATCATTATGCATCTTGTACCTCAACCTTTCCTATATAAGGAAGGGTCTTGCACATTTTTGAATCATATTCTAGATCAATATCAATCTCAATTTGCATGCCTAAGTTGCAACACTTTTTATGTGGGAAAATTTCTTCTTGGAAAAGGTCCTCTTGAAGACTGCAGCTTCATAGGGATATTGTGCATCCATAATTTCTACATGGTATCAGAGCTTTTCCATTGAAGATTCATCTCAAGATCAAGAAATTTGGGCTAGAGAGATTCATTGCAAGCTACTTGGCTCCACCTGGGGACCAAGCTAATTTATGGAGCAGATTGAGTCAAATATGAGCTCACCATTGTCTTCAAAGGCCTCATAACCCTAGGATCACCTATTCATTCATCAAAATCGGGTACATCAACCTGAGAGCCATTAAAGGTATTTTTAGGGTTAGGAAAATCAAATAGTACGATCTATACAATTTGTAGTAAAAAATCATCCCTATCAGTTATACTCTGTGGAATTTTTTTTTTAGTTGTAGGAATTTTTTGTTTCAAAAAATTTGGGCTCATATTTCTAAAATTTGGAAAAAAAAAATTGGGCTATTCTCTATAGTTTTGGCCAAAAAAATTTATATTTCAGAGTGACTACTATTTAATTCTTAGTCAACTACTAGGGCTTTATTTTTTCATTGGTGGCATATAATTTTTTCACTGTTGCATAAAAATGGGGGCATAAATTTTTTTTTGGTCGGTGCATTAATTTGCAGGGGAGGTATTATTGTCAGCTAACCATCACATCCATCTGGTCCCTGACCATTCGAACTCATCCACTAGCATTGAACTTTCCTCGTCAATTTCTGAAATCCTCCTATTGGTAGTTACTTCTTACCCTTGCTAGTGATATTCAAGCCCTTGCTCTCAAGTCTTGGTCCCATTGAAGACCAAGGGAACTGCTATACGAAGTAGTGCCACCAAGCATTAGCTATCGCTCCACCTAGGTCTGCTGCCCTGCTACCACCAGAGGTGGTGCTCATTTTTTCTTCCCACAAGTTCCTAATGTCACATAAATGACCACATTTTTTTTCTCAGGGGGGGGCATTTTTTTTCACCTAGGTGTTAATTTTTTGCACATATTTAGCCTGCAAGCCCTAATAGGGTAGTTTTTTTCAAATTGCTATAAATTTTCACCAAGATATCAAAAATTGGCAAACAAGATAACGTCAGAAAGGTGATTTAGTGTACTATCCAATAGTGTAATCTATATTGCATAATTTTGTTGTTATAAAAATCTATAGTGAACTGAAGATAAAGCCCTAATTTGGACTCAAAATCCAATATCTTCTCATTAGATTGTCAAAATTTGGTGATTCTAGTAGCATTAGGAAGGTATTATAGTGCTTTTTTCATCAGTTCTTTCCTTTCATTCAGTTTCAACTCTAGATGATTTGCATTGGTGTTTTTTCATTTTGAGCATTATTACTTAGATATCTTGAAGATTAGAGAAAGGTTTTTTGCATTGAGGGACATCGTTTCAATAACAAATCATATTTGGAAGTTTCTATTTTCTATTAAAGGTCAATATCTTTGTAATATTGGAGATTTGTCATAATTTGTTATGGGGTTTTCAAGTCATCCTTCACTGATATTGTTGGGAAAGGGAAACTATAGAAAATGGAGAGATTTCAACATACATCATCTTCAATCACTTCAATTTTTATCACATTTTTATGGTTTTATATCCCCTCCTGATAATTGTATCCAAAATTTTGTTTGGAATTGTCGAAGGTATGATGCTCTAAGGGTTATTGCACTACATGTTGCTGATGATGTTTTGAAAGCTATTGATCATTGTAACTATCCTCACATTATTTGGACTAAGATTTGGGAGATAATGGAGATCCTGATACTCCACTATTCCCTGATAATCATGTTTCAAAATGTCATTTTCCTCTTCATTCTTTAGATCAGGTACCCAATGATGATATTGTTATGTAGGAGGTTGATTGTTTGGAAAACTTTGAATTTTCTGAAGAGGTTGACAAGGTTTCTTCATATGCTCCTTCTTGTCCATTAGAGACTATTGATATACCTTCACATTCAATGATTCCTTGTCTAGAGTCATTTATTGATGCTTCCATCATTTTTATTCATCAGGACATATTCAGTTTTTCAAACTTGGCATCACATGATGGCTTTGTTTCAGGTATTTCAGACTTGGCTACTTCTACAGCTTTGGAGAACATTCTTGAGGGGATATCTCTCCTCTATGCAAATTCTACTTTGGAGAGTTTTCTTGTGTCTCCACATTCCTTTGGTTGGACCTTGATTGGAGATCATGATCTTGGTAAGACTATCTTGGAGGCACTTCATTTCTCTTTGGATATTTCATATATGAGATTTCTTCCCTCTCATTTCACTATGGAGTCAGAGTTTCTTTAGTATCTACCATTGGATTGGCTTCAATTTTCTCTCAGTGGTTTTGAGGATGCTTCATTTTGGGGGGCAATCTAGTCTCCATCTATTCCTTCAATGGAAGGATCATTGTATTGCATTATTTGGATCTTGTTCAATGTCTGTATTCACATTGTCCTAGTCTATCACCTTCTTCATTGATTGGGCATGTACCTGATGTGATTTTGGAATATTCATCTTTAGTGGAAAAGGAGACACATGAGTAGTTTTTAGATACATCATCATATACATTCATCCATCCTTCCTTCAATTCCTATCTAGAATGGGAAGCATCCTTGCATTTCTACTTGGTTTTGTTTCTTCTAAAAAGGAGACAAGTTGTTTTTTGACATTGGATCATGTTTTTTCTCCAAGAACTTACCATTTTTGCAAGTGATATCATATTGTGGGGGATCTACATAGTCTCTCTCTTTCCCTCCTATGGGGTGGGTATTGAGTGTAGTATATCCATCTGGCAGATGGTGTACTTGGGGGGTATCATGGAGTCCTCCATCCTTCCTCACTAATTATCTACATTTCATCTCCTTTTTGGAGAGGGTTTTTCTTTCCACTGGGTTTTCCCCTTTGCTCCATTTGTGGGAGATTAGTTACATTTCATTCTCATTTGTAACATTTGTAAATGGGTACCCAAAATGGCCATCATGAAGTCGAGACCCGTCATCATTGCATTTTTCATTTCCTCCCTAAGTTGCACTTATGGTGGGGTGTTGGTGTAATTAATTACTTAATTACACTAGCATAAGTTTACTTAGGAATTATATTTAATTAATTCCTAGGTTGCATTTACTAAGCATTCATTAATAATGGGGTCATCCCCCTTTCCATGTATTTAGGAGATAAGATTCCTTCTAGAATATCATCTAGAACTTATCTCAATATGTTCATCTTTCCCTAGGTGGTTAGTTAAGGTTTACATGTTGTCACATGTTGTTAGATCAAGACACATGGCAACATCATAATGAATCTTGTATCTCAACCTTGCCTATATAACGAAGGGTCTTGTACATTTTTAAATCATATTCTAGATCAATATCAATCTCAATTTGCATGCCTAAGTCATAACACTTTTTGTGTGGGTGAATTTATTCTTGGAAAAGGTCCTCTTGAAGACTAGAGCTCATAGGGATATTGTGCATCCATAATTTCTAAACTTGCAACATTTCATATGAGAGTGAATAAAAGATCAAGAATTCAAGAAAATATGGTTGAAAAATTCTCTGAAAACATCAATTTCCCAGTCTCTACTAATTTTTGTTACATGGAAGCAGTTGAATCCAGACTTGTGTGGATTTTTAAATTGGATTATGAAGTAACTGAGGCAGAAATTGATCATTATGCAAAAGTTCTTCTAGGGAGCCTCGAGGACCCTAACAAGATAGATGTGGAAGGAATTTATAGTACTGAAGCCTCCAGTAGTGCAAAAGGAACTAGAAAGAAGAGAAAAAGGAACTATTATCAAGCAAGAAATCATGGAACTAGAAGGAAGTGAATTTGAGAGAGCTTAGCATGAGCATGAAAGCACAAATATTTGAGAAGCATTAGAAGGGTTAGAGGAAGTGATTCTCGGTGCCAAGTTTAGTTCAAATATATCCATTGTGGAAAATTTCAGGAGCATGATTAATTCTCTGAAAGAATACATATCTAGAATGGAAGTACAAATAGGAAATAGGTTTGCACAAGAAAATATAGAAGACATCAAGAAGAAATGTGTAGATTCACATCACAAAGTTAAGAAAGAATTAAAGGATGTTTAGGATTGTGAGAAAGAAGCTTGAGTTAGTATCTTTCTAATTGAATTGTTCCAATAGGACATTTTTTTTTATTCAAGGGGTAAACGCTTTTGACCAGAGCTATGAACTGGATACAACTATTCAACAATACCACCCCAATGGGGTTTGAACCTTGGTGGCAAGAACAACAATGCCACCAATAAACCATCACACCATGCCAATACCGGTGTTCCAATAAGACATTAAATGCAAGAGAACAAATAAGAATTAATGAAATTCGATTGAGTACTCAAGAAAATGTGTATATCTTGGTAGATGATAGGGGCAACTAGAGATGGTCCTACATCATACAACTAAAGGAAAAATTATTTTCTCTACAGGATCAAAGAAAAAAAGTGATTAAGTAGTTTGTGGAACTTTGATATTTGGTAAAACTCGGGCATATTCCTATATCCAGTGCCCTTGACAGTGTTGGCAATCTATCAAAAATAAATCTTAGTCCCAAAACTATGGAAGAAGGTATAGATTCTTTGACTAAGCTTGAATTACTTTACAAGACTCTTACAAGTGAAAAAGGATTATGGGAAGAAGGAAAATCTACATGGGAGGATACCTTGAAGAACCTCAAAGGATCTTCTTCTCTAGGTTGATATTTTTCCAAATCATTCTTTTTGTCAATTTTTGATGCATACACATATTTGAGGAAATATACTAGACCCCTACATGACCTTTTCCATTGATGTCAAAGGGGTAGAGATATATGGTAAAACATTTTTTTCAAGAACAATTTTGTAAGGAGAAGCATTAACCTTGAAAGGGGGAGTACTTTGTTGCTTTATATTGGGATAAAAATGTTTTTTATATGCATGTTTCCATTAATGCCAAAGGGGGAGATTTTCTGAAAAATGGGATCCTTGCAACATGAGCATGAAGTATATATAGGATTATTTGGTTGTTCCAATGTTGTCATTGATGTCAAAATTATGGCAACATTGTGGGAAGCATATTTGTTATACCAGAATCTGATCTATACCAGAAGTGTTCTTTACTAATAATGTTATGATCCAGTGCATTGGTTTTTGAGTCCAAAATTCACCACAAGATGAGATATGTCTGTACTTTCTTAATCTTATTACTATGACTCCTTCATATAGCTATATCCAGGATCTTGAGAAATTTTGTGTTGTGTATAGAAAGTTATCAATGACAAAGTTTAGCTCTGTACACTATAGTTGTTTCTATGTTCAATATATCTATGTGGGAGACTCTTCATTTCCTTAAGAAGAAAATTATAATCCTACGCTTCTAATGGTAGTGTCTCTGATGTTAATGTGATGATAAACTAAAGTAATATTATATTTGTATGTTTTTTACCTTGAGAAGTGTGTGCTGGTTTGGAGTTTTTGTGATTAGGTCTTATTCCTTAAAGACCTAATATATGACATGTACTAAGAAGATTATCTATAATTTTTGGATGTTAGTTGAATTCCTTATAGATCTACGTTGACTTGATATGATGCACCACATAAATAAAAAGATGTTTTAAATATTTATTTTTGGAAAAGTGGCAAGCCACTGTAATATAATATATATAAATAAAATAAGACAAAATTTGGTCCAAAAGAGCATATTGGTAGGAAAGAAACAGAAAGAAAACTTCCAATTGTAGCTCAATTAGGTATAAAATGTTGGACTCAAGGAACACTGAAAGGGGGGGTGAATTAGTGTTCAACAATATTTAAATTACAATCTAGATCTTAAACCATTTACAACATTTAAACAAAAGTAAAGATGCAAGCACATGAAGGAAACAATCAAAACACCATAACACCAAGATTTTTACGTGGAAACCATTTTAGGGGAAAAACCACGGTGGAGGTTAATCCACAATTTATACTCTATTAAAAGTATGAAGAAATTGGGGAATGCACATGCATTCAGGCACACTTCCTAGAGCTCACTTCTCAAAATCAAGAAGGCTCACTGCATTACAACATATTTGGATTACAACAAAGAGTTGAACTAAGAACATAGCATCTACAAATGCCTGGTTTCAGTTTCGATGAGGCTCATAGATCAGATTTTGGACCTTCTATTTGATTTTGCACTTTGCTCTGCTCTGCCTTAATTCGCTTCACAACAATCCTCTTCTGCACAAGTGAAACTATGTAAAATCGCTCAACAACCCTTTTGACATTTGCAATATACTTCACACACTCACCTTCACTCTCTTATAATGAATTAATTGATCTCTTATATATATCTGCTATCAAAGATTTAGTCACTTCATGTCAACTTCAACAAAATAAAAATATTTTCCAATAGTCGGCTCAATCCACATTTAATATTCGATGCGTACCTAAAAAATTTGGCCATGGCATAGCTAGGACTCAAAACAAAATCTTCAAGCATAGGATACCTTAATTAATTATACCTTCTATATCTGTGACATGCCATATTCACTAAGTCGGCCATCATGAGCTAATAAATAGAAGATCATCCTACCGGATCTCCTAACTTATACACCAATTAATGCTACATCACAAAACTTAACAACAAGATAATATAGATACTTAACAACCCTCCCTGAGATCCACAACTCAAAATGATAATTCAATGAAGCATACAGATCGACATACTAATTGGATACCCTATTCTTCATTCTCTCTTCTGGTAATACTCTATTCTTTACTCTGATTGCTGGTATGAAAAAATCCTAATCTATGGACCGAAATAATGACTTAGGTTTCCATCAATGACAACACTAGAAGCCATATGCCAACAATCTCCCCCTCTAGCATTGATGGCAACACTTAGTGAAAAATGACTAAGTGTCGGAACCAATATGATTACGTTGCCAGAGTTCAAAATTTCAAAACACAACTCCCCTTTAGAATGATAAAGCATTTTTCACTGCTCTCTCCCCCCCTTTGACATCAATGAAAAACATATTTTGGATCTCCCCCCTTGCTAATTCAAAAATTGGATCAAAATTTGAAGAAATGCATCTACTACTCGAGTCATAAAATTATCTTGTACCTATCTTTCATTTTCAGAAGAAATTTCCTCAAAGCTTCTACTGAAATACAAATGATTAAGATCAAGTTGTTGTTCTCGGATGTTTGGTTGATAATCTGGATGAGAGATTCCAGAATTGTGATTGCCTCTTCTAATTTCTCTCCTTTCCTCATAACCTTAATTAACTGCTCTAGTCTGTATTCGATTAAATCCTTCACTTTCCAAAAGGTGTCCACAAGGTTGTTTCTGGTGAAATGAACTTTTGTATGCTCATACTGCAACTCTTAAATTCTTTTCTTGACTGAACCATCCTAATCCTAAAACATTTAATAATCTTGACCAATCTTGTTCAGCTCAGTTTCAATCTGCTCCAGCTTATCTTTGTATCTCCCAATTGCATGAGGCCAACAAAGATAATAGTTGTAAATGTTATTTTTTGTATTTATGCATTCCCTCAACTCATTCATTTTCCTTTTTAGTTTGGTAAGAGATAGCCTGAACTGCTCCTTCAGATGTAGAATTATTTCTCCCTCTTTCATGTCTTGGGACTCAGATACCATGGATTCCTTAATGCATTCAATCATCTCTTCAGGAAACACATTATGAAAACTCTCCAATCCAATGTTATTGTGCACAAAAATAAGTACTTAGTGTGCTCTCGATCAGGTCATGCTCATATGAAGGTCTATCAGACCATATGTCAACAATTTTTTGCATCCCATCTTTCTCCTAAACAAGCTACAGTATCTTTACTTTAGATAAAACACCTTCTTCTTCGCTTCCTTCTGCCATTACAATTCATTGACCAACAACATATTTCTCACATCCCTAATCTTCTCACTGCTATATTCATCTAAATTCACCATTCCTTTGATTTCCTTCATTTTCCTTTTCGTGTCGAACAAGTTTCTACTGAGCACCAAATTAAGTGAGAATTCTACAAGCAACTGAAATACCTGATGAATTCACCACTAAATTGACTTTACTCCTTCAAAATTCTGCTATAGAGGCTCTCCTTCTATTCTTCTTCAATGCAAGGTGACAAATGAGGGTTCCAAATACCCTTTTATAAGTCAAAAACCTAACATTTTTACCACATTAAATGTTTTTCCCTAGGTGTTCTAGATACATTGTTTTCTCAGACAACAAAAGAAGGATTCATTTGTGGACATTCTACTTCTCAAATTTTTGCACAAGTGATCATCGATACATTGGTAAACTATTAGCACAACTACTAACAATTTCCTGCATTCCGGTGCCAACTACTGATAGGGGGACAAAGGATTTTCTTGAAAAACTCCCCCTAGGCCAATGGCCTAAGATCAATTTCTGGAGTGAATTACCAGAAGCAGATTTTGGTGCGGGCTTATTTCCTTCATCAGACTCACTCTTCCTTACCCATGTTTTCTTCATCCGATCTCTTATTTCTTCCACAGTCACTTTCCCTTTTCCTTTATCATCTTTCTGTGAAATTTTTCCTTTGTATACCATACCTCTTCTATCCATGCTTATGTTCCTATAGAATCCTACAATGTGACCAAATTTGTTGCAATTGTAACACATAGGATTTATTTGTCTAGACCATTCATTCCATTGATTTCCTCTTGATCTGCATTGATTGGCAATATGCCCAAATCTTCCATAGGTGTAACATTTAGCATTCCTTACACTAACAGACATAATTCTGCATTCAATTGACTTATGACCAAACTTATTACAACTAAAACACTGACCGGGAAATGATGGACTACTTTAATTTATTTCAATTCTACACTAAGAAGCCATATGACCAAATTTATTACAAGGAAGGTAGTGACCATTAAAATTTTGAGCATTGAGTTGTCTTACCAGATACCTTCTACCTTTGTTCATCTAATTTCTTTGTCTAGAATCCTTATGTTAAGATCTAGAGCTTTTTCCCTTGTCATATCCAAGACCTCACTTATCATTTGCATCCTTCTGTCCTTTAGTAAGCTCATCAAGCTTAGCAGAACTAATCCTAAACTTCTCCTTGTATTCATTTGCAAAAGTGAGTTCATCTTTGAGAATAACTATATGTCTTTCAAGCTCTTGTTCATTATTTTTGGATTATTGTAGTTCAATCTCCAGCTGAATGAATCCACTATTAACTTTGCTGCATTCTTTAGATCTTTATTGTAAGGACTAGGCCATATTCTCCTCATTCTTCTTCCTTTCTTCAATCTCCTTAGTTAGCTTCATCACCATAGATTTCATCTCAAGCTTTAGAGTAGCATTGTCTCTAGTAAGCTTTTCACATTCTTCGGTTATTTCTTTTAGGGTCTGATTCAGGTGAACATCTTCCAAGCATTTACTTTATTTCTACTTCAATTGATCACATAGTTCTGTCTTCTTTTCTCTTGACTCATTGATCTTATCCTTCAATGATTGATTGAATTTTTTCAGCATCCTCAAGATTTTCTTTTAATTCCAAAACTTTTGTTGTAGACTAATCAAGATCATCAAGTGCCACTAAAAGCTATTGTTGAAGACCACCAAACTCCATTGCATTCCAAGATCCACCTCAAGCTGTTAAACTTCTGCAGAGGAACTTTGCTCTAATTTCAATTGTTCGACTCAAGGAACACTGAGAGGGGGGGTGAATCAATGTTCAACAATATTTAAATTACAATCCATATCTTAAACCATTTACAACATTTAAACAAAAGTAAAGATGCAAGCACATGAAGGAAACAATAAAAACACCATAACACCAAGATTTTTACGTGGAAACCCTATTAGGGGAAAAACCACGGTGGAGGTTAATCCAAAATTTATACTTTGTTAAAAGTATGAAGAAAAAGGGGAATGCACATGCATTCAAGCACACTGCCTACAACTCACTTCTCAAAATCAGGAAGGCTCACTGCCTTACAACATATTTGGATTACAACAAAGAGTTGAACTAAGAAAGTAGCATCTAAAAATTCTTGGTGTCAGTTCCGGTGAGGCTCATAGATCAGATTTTGGACCTTCTGTTTGATTTTGCACTTTGCTCTACTCTGCCTTAATTCGCTTCACAACAATCCTCTTCTGCAGAAGTGAAACTATGTCAAATCATTCCACAACCCTTCTGACATTCACAATATACTTTGCACACTCACCTTTTCTCTCTTATAATGAATTAATTGATCTCTTATATATATCCGCTATCAAAGATTTAGTCACTTCATGTCAGCTTCAGCAAAATAAAAATATTTTCCAATAGTCGACTCAATCCACATTTAATATTTGATGTGTACCCATCAAAGTTAGCCATGACATAGCTAGGACCCAAAAAAAATCTTTGAGCATAGGATACCTTAATTAATTATACCTCAAATATCTGCGACATGCCATATTCACTAAGTCAGCCATTGTGAGCTAATAAATAGAAGATCATCCTACTGGATCTCGTAACTTATACACAGATTAATGCGACATCACAAAACTTAACAATAAGATAATATAGATACTTAACAACCTTCCCCAAGATACACAACTCAAAATGATAATTTGGTGAAGCATACAAATCAACATACTAATCAGATACCCTGTTCTTCATTCTCTCTTTCGGTAATACTCTGTTCTTTACTTTGCTTGTCGGTATGAACAAATCCTAATCTAGGGACCAGAATAATGACTTAGGTTGCCATCAATGACAATACTAGAATCCATATGCCACACAAAACATTCTTACAAAATCATCCCAATAATAGGGATTCAACATTCCCCTATATGTCTATCATTACCTATTATTTTCCAAAATACAGATCCCTTTACTCTTTTATCAAACTCCATATACAATACTAGTACTTATAAACCCAAAATTCAAAATATCAACTCTGAATTTAGATTATCTCCATACAAAGCTTATTAAAAAGACATTGACTTAAAACCACCTCTACAAGGACCATTTACTAAGCTTTCATCTTGCACTTGCTTATGTTTTGTTGCTTCCTCCTTCAAAGGAATTTTGATATTTATATCAGGAACTTGGTGATAAAGCTACATACCCTTGTTAGCATGTGGAATGGTGGACACTGGAAGATCATGCACACAATTATGACCCTTCAGAAAAGAAATTGCATGGTATTTCCTCTTAAACTGATCTATCTCTTCCATGGTGAAATAAAAATGATGGTTGTTGAGAGCTTGGTAAAGAAATGAATAAGAGTTATGCAGATTCGACAAGAGCATACCCTAAAAAATTTATACATACCATTTCTTATGGTGAATGAGATGCCTAGGAAACAACCCACCAACCAACCCATCACCTTTTGTAAAGCCATATTGTTGAAAATTTTGAAGCAGTGCATCATTCTCTAGGTAGACATGAACTACACTTACTAGAAATACTTCATAGAATATTGAAATTCTACACCAGGTACAATGTATTTGATAGAAAAATAGATAAAATGTTGGTGGGAAATATGAGCCTTTACAACTCTGTATGTAGGATATCTTCGCCAATAATGATTTTAATGCAGTTCAGAAAAAGACTTGCAGTTGATTTTGAACTCATGTTGTAGCTCCTCCTTTTCAATGCACGCCAAAAATGACTCTTCCCATGGTTTCACCGCAACCGACACCCTGTAGTTCCTAACTCAAAACTCCTTAAGCTCCATATAAAATTGCAAACTTAAATCTAGAACAATACCCTACACTACACTTACTCTTAATTCATGCTTTACTAATTATGCTTAGGGTGAAAAAAATGTTTAGAAGCATCCCATAATTTTGTTTTCATGGTAGGTTTCTTGGTAAAGGCAGCCTTCAATTTTGACACGCTTAAGATTTCTTGTGAATTACGATCAACAAAAAAGTTCTTTACTTACACATGCATAATAGTGATTAACAAGCTGGCTTAATACATTTCTCTGCATTCGCACCAATAATCATTAGATTTTTGTAATCATTAGAAGGATACACCTTAGAGAGATTTGTGCCTTAGAGAAGCCAAATTTGGCTAGATTGGAATACGGTGCTTTGCTAAGATTTTTACAATTTTAGCTATGTCCTTTAGTTATGAACTTCGGACAGAAAACCAAGCTTGACGTCCCTTCAAGAAAATCACATAATCTTCCCTTATTATGTGTGCCATTACAAAATCCAAGCATTGTGTTTTTCACTTTATATCAATGGGGATGGTACTTATTAACCATGTAATGATTGTATGAAACACATGTGGAAGATTCCATCAAGTGTCATCTTTGTTAACCCTGAGCTTATGATGATATTGCCTCGTCACATGGCTTTAATATTTGAATTCATTCCTTAACAAGAGGGTCTTGTAAACCTAAGAATTCTTGGATATAATCTTTGAATTGTATAAAGAGGAATGACTTATTTTCAAATGTGAAAAAATTATGCATACTCCCTTGTTTCTTGACATTAGACATATCATCCCAGGCCTTCAAAATATTTCATTTGTTTCCTTGGTTTATTGAAGGCTTAATGCATCCTATTGAATGATTTCCTCTAATTGTGGATAATTTGTAAAATAATTGTTGTCTTGAGCTAAGCAAATTTCTTGTTTGTTGCACCCCATATTTGCTAAGTAATCTGTTAGTTTATTACCTTCTCGATATGTATGAGTGATCTAGTAACTTTGAAGAGTTTCCATCAAGCACCAAGCTCTTTCAAGCACATATTTTAAATGCTAGTTTTTGAATATTTTTAACTTTGCAAGCATTAACAATCACCAATGAATCTCCCTCAATATGAAAATTTGAAATTCCCACCTTCCTTGCAAGTTCCAAGCATATTAACAATGTGTTTGCTTCTGCAAGGTTATTTGAACCTTTTGATAGATGATTTGAACTGAGTGCTATTACCTCCCCCCTTGAATCCCTTTAAGCAAACACCTGCACCCAACTCCCCTGGATTGCCTCTTGAGGCTCCATAAAAGTTCAATTTTACAAAACCTTCTTGAGGTGCCTTCCATCTGACATGTTTCCTATCAATTTTCTCTGCCTTTGGCTGCAAAATATTTCCTGGGAAAGGGAGTTTTAAATACTTCCAATTCTATAGGATACAATTGTCCCAGTTAGTGAAGGATGAGCTAATTTCTTTGTGCTCTTAAACACTTGCATTTACTGCCTCAGAAACTGTTTTATCAATTTTTACATTTACAACATCAATTGAAGAGGTTAATTTCCTGAAAATGCACAAGTTTCTCTCCCACCAAAGGTTCCATACAACTAGATCTAGGACCACTCTCCAGATATAGGCAAAGAAAGAAGATTTGAAAAGAACTGGCCAACTTTGGAATAAGTCCCATAGAGTGTTTGGCAAAGGGGTGCAGTAATTAAGCTTATTAAGAACAAAATCCCAGCTTTTTTGTGCAAGCTTACATCTCACAAATAAGTGGTCTACCTCCTCAATCCCCTCTTTGCACAACGGGCACCTAAATGGGTCTGCAATTCTTAGTTTAGCTAACCGATCACTAGTTAATATTCGCTTCCTCAATGCCAACCATGCAAAGTTATGTGCCTTGGGTAAGACTTTACTATCCCAACAAAAAGAATTTAGGCCCTTCTTGGTTAGAAGGTTACTTGAGTTATGACTTAAAACCTTACAACCTTGTTTAACAATGTAGCTACCATCCCTTGAAGGTGCCTAAAACAATTTTTCTAGTTTTGAAGAGAGATAGACCATTCTATGATTCATCATTTGTTGTAGCATGCTACACTACTGAGTGGTCAAAGAGGGATCCAATATTATTTTCCAGATTACTTTTCCTGAAATGGGCTCAATCAACTAAACATAATCCAACAAAAATTTCCAAAAAAGAGTGTTTTTGGTTGATTTATTTACATCTAATTAGGTCGACCTAATTGATGTATGAAATATACTTGCATATATATATATGACACTTTTTGGAGTAGAAGTGTGTGTGTGTGAAATGTGTGTATGATGTGAAGAATATTGAGAATGTGTGAGCTTAAATGATTTATCAGATGTGATTAATGTATTGTGGGAGAAGTCAAGGATTAGAGAAGAATTGTTATGTAACTACTATGCAGAGCAATACTTCACATTCAGAGCCTCACTAGAATTGAACTCAACACATAGAAGGTGTTTCCCATTAATTCATACTTTTGGCAGTGAGCCATATCTTTTTGTATCTTGGTGGTTAGCCATTTCATTTTGTATTCTGGTTGTGAGCCTTCTAAGGATAGTGAGTCCTAATAGTGAGCCTTGTAATATTCTATATTTAGATATATTATATTGTGAGCTAATCCTCACCGTGGGTTTTCCCATTTTTGGTTTTCCACATAAAAATATGGTTTTTGATGTGTATTGTGGTTTCATGTTCATTTCAATGTCTTCATTCTTGTTTGCAGTTATATGTGCTTTATTTATTTGGTGTTTTATAATTGAATGGTTTAAGGGAATAGTGATTCACCCCCCCTCTTAGTATTTTGGATAATCAACAATGGTATGGGAGCCTAATATGATTCTCTCATTTTTCACCCTTTTGGGATACTCACTTAGTGGACGCCCTGAGGTTCCACTACCTTGGAGTGAGTGTGTGCATCGTTTGCATAGTGGATGTCGAGTTCTACTTGTGAATGTTCTTTAGACAAACAACTGAGATGTGTTCCACATTGTTTTGGACAGTTAAGGCTTGATCTTCCCCCTTTCTCTTAGATAAACAATTGAGACACATTACACATCACATTAGACAGTTAAGGCTTGATCCTTCTCCCTTTTCTTTTTGGTCCTTGATGTTGTGTGATTGTGTATCTTTGTCATTATTGCATACATAAGTGTCTTGAATGTCTACTTTAGTGTGAGTTTGACATGGGGTCATACTCTCACTAAAGTGGGGGCAAAATATAATGACAAAAAAAGTATCCCTTTTTCCTTAGTTTGGGAATGAATAATTAATATTAAAATGAACCTAATGTTGCCCTGATTTAGTGTTGTAATGTGTTTCACACATCCACATTAACTTTAGGGCACTTTTACACTAAATATACTTAATGGTGCCTTATTTATGGTGTTGTAAAGTGTATCTTTACACTTTCACACTAATCTAGGGCTTTATTATTTAATTGAGGTTAATTTGAGGTTAATTGGTCCCTTTAATTCAAATTTAAGCCTAATTAATTATAGATTATGAGGGATAAAATTGGAAATTCATAAATAATATTAAGAAACACTTAATTTTACAAGGTATGTGTCCTAGGTTACTGAACTAGGACCCATTTTCGACCTAGAAAATGGGTCCTCACTAGGTCCTAGGACCCCTTTTTCACATAACATTTCATATTTCCCAAAGTTTGTTCTAGCTAAGTATGCTAGGACCCATTCGCCCTATATCGAATGAGTCCTCACTTAGCCCTAGGACCCCCCTTTGGATATGTTTTTGGTCATATTTCAATGATTTAAAATCTTATATTTGGTTTCGACTTGTGATTTCATCCTAAGAGATCTAAGATTTCAAGTGTTCAAGTCCTAATAGCAAATTTATGAGATCAAGAGCTCACAAGAGCATTCAAGAAGGCATTCAAAGGTAGATTATTAAAGTTTATTGCAGCAATCAAAGGTCATTTCATCATGTCAAAGGCATAGTGCATCATGGATGTTGTTAATGTAATGTTGTGATGTAACATTGGAGATCCTATTCAGGCATTATTTTATGTCAAATTCTATGATCAAGATCTACATACATTGAGGCCACTTCATGCAATATTTTTGATTTGTACTCCAAGGTTTCAACAAGGTTTGATGAGTTGTTACATTACATGTTGTTCATTCATCATTTTTTAATGCATTTTTTCATTTCAAGGTTTAATTACCAAAACGGGGTTTGACCAAGGCAAACCACTATTCTCTAACAATCAACATTTTTCTCCTCCTTTGATGTGTGATTGTAGGTTTTAGGTTAAAGATCATGCAGAGAAAAAAAGTTGTCAAAGTTGTCATCTTTTTTGCAAGATAATAGAATGTTTTCTACATAATTCATTTCTGAATTTTGAGAGCTAAACACCTAGAATCTAGGAGTGTAGACATTGAAGGATATAACCCAAAATTTGAGTTTCCATAACCCTAGCAGGGACCCATTCACCACTAGGCGAATGAGTCCTTTGTGAGGCCTGAAAAAGAACTTTTTGCAATAGGTACACATCATTTTTCCCTCTTAAAACCTTTCTTTTTATTGGTATATCAGTTAGGTTTTATTTTTTATATTCATTTATGCATTATAACCCTCACAATTGAGTGAAATAGGAAGAATATGGTGCATCCATTTGGTTAATCCATCTTGGATCACACACCCTATTTCTCTTTGTTTCAATTTATAATACATAGTATTTAATATGTTATTACATACTCATATAATAATATATTATATTAAATATTATGTATTATATATTATATTACATTATATATATATATTTTTATTCATAAATATATATTTGTATTGATATCATAATAGAATGTACAAAATTCCACCATGGCAGTGAAGAAGTTTAGAAACCCTTACCCCCACCCTACCAAACTACTTATATACCATTACACTAAGAAATAACATACATATACCATTACGGTAGTAAACAACATATATTTCCCTCCATCCGCACCCTTCCAAAATACATCAAAATGTTGATACAATCTGCTTGCAACTACATATGCCATACACCTACTGATAAGGAAACCAAGTATACTAACATAAAAACAAAAAAAATAGTCACACCAAACCAAAGTACAACCATTATTCCAATATCACACCTTCATCTTGTAGATAGTCACGAAATCATTCCTTCCAATTGATCCCTGGTGTCACTTCTAGATATAGCCACACCTTCAAGAAGTTGACACCATGTTGAGCTTGCACTCTATGTTCCATTAGTTCTTTGTTGTTGACATCCAAGAGAAAAGGGTAGTGCTTAACATGGATTTGAAGTAAGAACACTCTAAGCAGGTCCCTTGGGTGAGGCATACCCACACCCAATTCTGCTATGATTATTGCTTCCTCAACACCTCCCAGAAGGTCAACCAAAACTAGTTTCCTAGTTATTAGAAGCACCAAAGCCTTCGGCAGTTGCAAGTCCAACAAAGTCGCGACAAAGCGTGAAGCAATGTCTACATTCATCCTATAACTCTTTGAGGACACCATGAATTCCTTTCCCATTATCAACTCCATAGCTCCCAGCACCAAAGGATCCCAAGAACGTCCAAAGCTTGTGCATGGCAGTCAAATGAATTGGTGTCTCCATTTCCTCTACACTACAAATTCTCTAGAATATTATTTGCCTATTGAGAATGCAAAAAATCTTGCCACGTCATTTTAATCACCCATAAAATGTGCCTCTTTAATGCACTCTGACCTGATGTCACCAGCATATGTCCTTGCCACCACCTTGAAAGGATAGCAAACATCCTTGTTGATGTTTGAAATGACTCGACATTAAAGCTTCTACATTCCCCACCACCTCTCATACTACACCAAACTAGACGCATGTTGGGTGCCACCCTGCCATGCACACCAACACATAGATCCATGTTTCCCACCTAGTTTTCACAAGGTATACATTATATATTATTACATTATATTATATTTTATATATTAAATTATATTATATATTATATAATATATTTAATACATAGTATATATTATATACTACATTATAATATATTTATAGTGAGATAGAGAGAGGGGGTGTGAGATATAGAGGGGTTTGGGAGGGATAGAGGGAGGGAGAGACCTAAGAGAGAGATACCTAAGAGTGAGAGAGAGGCCTGAGAGGGAGAGAAAGAATGAGAAAAACTTGAGAGGGAGATGGAGAGTGAGAGAGACCTGAGAGAGAGAGAGAGAGAGAGAGAGAGAGAGAGAGAGAGAGAGAGAGAGAGAGAGAGAGAGAGATGGAGAGTGGGGAGAGAAGAGGAGAGTTATCTAGGTAGGATTCTGGGGAGACCTAAGAGAGAGAGAGGGTGGGAGGGATAAAGGGAGGAGGACTTGAGGGGAGAGAGAGGGATGGAGAGATCTAGGTAGGGTGTGAGGGATAGGGAGAGAGAGGAGAGAGAGAGAGACAAAGAGAGAGACTAGAGAGGGAGATGGAGAGTGTGGAGAGAGAGACTAGAGAGGGAGATGGAGAGTGTAAAAGAGAGATAAATACCTAAGAGGAAGATGGAGAGTGAGAGAGGTAGAGAGAGATACTTGAGAGGGAGATGGAGAGTGAGAGAGATTGAGAGAGAGACCCACAAGAGAGGGAGGGTGGGAAGGAGAGGGAGGGGAGAGGGAGATGGAGAGTGAGATGGAGAGAAGAGAGAGAGGGTGGGAGGGAGAGAGAGGAGAGAGGGAGAGAGGGAGGGAGGGATGGAGAGAGAGAGAGAGTTGAGAGGGAAATGTAGAGTGAGAGAGACCTAAGATAAAGAGAGAGGGAGTGGGAGAGACTTGAGAGAGAGAGAGAGAGCTGAGAGGGAAATGGAGAGTGAGAGAGACCTGAGAGAGAGAGAGAGAGAGGTTTGGAGGGAGAGAGAGAGAGATAGAGAGTGACCTAAGAGGGAGATGGAGAGAGATACCTAAGAGGGAGATGGAGAGAGATAAATACATAAGAGGGAGATGGAGTGAGAGAGACTTTAGAGAGAGAGGGACTAAAAGATTTTCTAGTTAGGGTGGGAGGGATAGAGGGAGGGAGAGGGATAAAAGAGACTTGAGAGGAGAGAGGAGAGAGAGACTTGAGAGGAGATAGAGAGGAGAGAGAGAGTGTGTGTGTAAGATATATAATATATAATATATAGTGTATATATTAAATATACTATATAATATATTATATAATATATAATATATATGATATATTAATATATAATACATTTATTATATATTAATAATAGATAATATTGGTTTTATGTATTATTTGGTTTATAAAAATTGAAAGCAAATGTATATTCGTTACTTATTGTATAAGATTTGAAGCTTCCCCTATGCATACATGTTAATATATAATATATTTTATATACTATATAATATATACAATATATAGTATATATTATATATTATACTATATATTATATATAATATATATTATATAATATTTAATATTATGATATATTAATATATAACACATTTATTATATATTAAGAATACATAATAATGGTTTTATGTATTATTTAGTTTATAAAAATCTAAAGGAAACAAATATATGTTTATAATGGATATAAATTATTTATTGCATAAGATTTTAAGCTTCCTTTATGCATACATATTAATATACAATATATATTATATAAATATATATAATATATTAACTTAATATATCAATATATAATAAATATATTATATAAATATATATAATATATTAATTTAATATACTAATATATAATAAATGTATTATAGAGGGGTTTGGGACGGATATAGGGAGGTAGAGACCAGAGAGAGATACTTGAGAGAGAAAGAGACCTAAGAGGGAGAGAGAGTTAAGAGTGAGAGAGAGGGAGAGAGGGAGAGAGAGGGGGTGGGAGTGGAAGAGACCTAAGAGAGAGACAAGAGAGAGAGGGGGTGGGAGGGAGAGAGAGAGAGGGAGGGAGAGAGAGAGAGATAGATACTGGGAGATAAACAAAGATAGAGATAGAGAGAGAGATATAGAGATAGAGAGAGAGAGAGGGAGATAGTTGAGAGGGAGAGATAGATAGAGACACACAAAGACAGAGACAGAGACAAAGAGATATAGAGAGACAAAGAGAAAGAGATAGAGAGAGAGATAGAGACATAGACAAAGACAAAGAGATAGAGAGAGAGAGATAGAGACATAGACAAAGACAAAGAGATATATAGAGAGAGATAGAGACAGAGACAAAGAGAGATATAAAGTGATAGAGAGTAATAGAGACAAAGACAAAGAGAGATAGATATAGAGAGATAGAAAAGGATAGAGATAGAGAGAGAGGGAGAGATAGAGAGAGAGAGTTGAGAGGGAGATGGATGGAGAGAGAGAGAGCTGAGAGAGAGAGAGTGGGAGGGAGAGTGGGAGGGAGAGAGGGAGAGAGAGGGACTTGAGAGGGAGATAGATAGAGAGAGAGACTGAGAGGTAGATGGAGAGTGAGAGAGACCTGAGAGAGATAGAGATAGAGATAGAGAGAGAGATAGAGAAATGGAGAGAGAGAGAGAGATGAGAGAGATGAGAGAGAGAGAGAGAGGAGAGGGAGATGGAGAGTGAGAGAGATCTAAGAGAGAGATAGAGAGAGATACCTAAGAGAGACGAGAGAGAGAGTGGGAGAGACTTGAGAGAGAGAGAGTGGGAAAGACCTAAGAGAGAGAGAGGGAGAGAGGGAGTGGGAGATAGCTAAGAGAGAGAGTTAAGAGGGATGGAGAGAGATCAAGAGACCCAAGAGAGAGAGAGGGTGGGAGGGAGAGAGGGAGGGAGAGAGACTTGAGAGGGAGAGAGGGAGAGATCCAGAGAGAGAGGGGGGAGTAGGAGAGACTTGAGAGAGGGAGAGACTAGAGTATCATCGATTGTAAAGGATGTTTTAAAATTAAGAATTGGTAATCAAGATTACACACCGCATCCTAAACACTTCTTGGAATGTAGCCAAATAATATTATATAAACAAGTTTGTGAAGCACATCCAAATTTGTAAATCTCACAAAGGGCTTTTGAGTCTTGCAATCCATTTTAAAGTGTACCTATTAATATTTGTAATACATGTTGTAAACACCATGTTGAGTTTTCAATGTATCATGAATTATTATGCTATATTAGTTCTATTATGCATACTAATGAAATTTTGTAGGAGTGTCATGTAATGCAACTTCCCAAGTCATCCAGGGAATTGTTAGATTCATTTTTATGTGTTAGAGGTGATGGTTGCTTATTTTATAGAAATGATTGTTTAAATGAAATGTGTTTGCAATGTGGGGTTATATCAAAGTTTGTAACATGTTTTCATGAGGGAAATGAACATGATTTTGCTAACAAGACTGTTGAGAAAAAGAGGTTTGAGATAGTCAAATACACATTGAACAGTGGAGGTAAAGGTTCTAGATGTGAGTTGGTTACTAGAGAGGTAAGTATTGTTGATGTTATTTTTTATTTTAAGAAAAATATTTTCTACAAGTATCCAAGGAATAGCCATAGGTCCTAGTGGTTGGATCAACAATTCAAGATGTGTAAGGAATCTTTCCCGATTGGAACTATTATATATTTGGTTGATTTTGCTGAAAATTACATATTGCAACCAAAAAATGAGGTACAATCACAATATTACAATTCTATTCAAATTGATATTTTTTTCCACATAACATATAGAAATGCCCTTGATAGTACATAAGAGGATAGGAAGATAATCAGTGAGTACCATTCTTACATGAGTGATGATAGATCTCATTCATATGAGTTTGTGCAATATTTTTTTGAAAACTTTTTTTAGTTCTTGTAGGAAAAAGGTATTGTAATGGGTCAACATCTCATTTGGTCAAATAACTATACAGGGAAATTCAAGAATGCTTGTATGTTTTATTGGTTGAGTAGGATGCATGTAGAGAGGGGTGTAACACATATTTGGAGTTTTTTTGAAGCTAGGTATGGAAATGGCGAGCATGATGGTGTAGGTGCATGTGTGAAGAGAGCTTTGGTTAAAGAACAAATGAAGATCAAAGGTGGTCTGACATTCACTGATGCACATTCTATTGTTGATTGGTGTACTTATGCATTATCATGAGGAGGGACACTTGATTCACAAGTGTGCAGGTTCTTTTGGTTGGTTGAGGAGGGCACAATGGGAGAAAAATTAGAATTTCAAACGATTAGAGAATCTTCAAAGATGCATTCATTTCAAAGCTTAGATGTGGGTGCATGGACAAATGGACATGAGTCTTGGCTTGTTTTTGTAAAAATTGTATTAAGTGTGATTGGGATCAATGTGAGTCAACTGAGTAGGTAGATACATGGATTCCATAGTACCTAACCCCTTCAGCCATAACACAATCATCTTTAGAAGATTAAATGGAAAGTTCACTTGACTATGACCATCTTTCAGATCTTGTATAGCTAGGACATGTCTATGTAGTTGTAGCACCATAGGGGAATGAAGAGGGATCAGACTATTGGTTGGCATGATGTGTATAGGGAAAGAAGAAGATAACACAACTGATGATAGATGATGATGGGTTCATGTATCCTACATGTTTAGTTGTTGTTTCCAAAACTTGGTTGCGAACATTTACGATTAGAAAGAATGGAATACCTACATTTGAAGACTATGAGAAACAAAAAATCATTCTCATGTATTCACACCTTGTTATAGCAACAAATGTTAAGTTATTGAGACATCACGCTAAACCAAAAACAAAGGAACTATGGAAAATTAGTAGTGTTGATCATGAAGCATTACTCGATACTCTAAAGGTAAGAAATGACCCTTCAGGCACACTTGAGTAGCAAATTGTTTGTTGTATGGGATAGGTATGATATTGTTCATCTTATTTTGATTAATGTTCATAATAATTAAATTTCTTGATTTGCTAAGGTTCATCATTTAGGTTGTTTAGAATAATATAGATTTGTTATTCTAAGCATCTTTTCTAGTTTGCATTAACATTTTATCATCATTTAATTTGTTTAGAATAATATAGATTTTTTATTCTAAGTATATTTAGTTAAACAAAGAAACTAATGAAAGTGATAAAAATTTAATGATCATATAGATTTATTATTCTAAGTATATTGTGATGTTCATGACATGATGGACCATGGAGTTGCTGCAACAATAGCCAGTTCTGATCCTTTGGCAGAGGTATGCGACAAATTAGTAAAATTGACATTAAATTTTCTCTTCTACGATCTATTATTGAAAATTTTCATGATACTTGTATGTAGTTTAATTGCTATCTTGATAGTTGCTACATGTGCTTGTCACTCTAGATCATCAATGTGCTACTATTTTGGAAGAGTGTGATGATTATTTTTTTATATGCCATTCCACAATTCAATTTCTATATATTAACATATATACTTCTTATTGTATCAGTTGCATCTCCAGATGAGTGAAGAGAGGAGGACTAGTGGGAACATTCAAAAGATAAAAGAATCAATAGAAACTCCATCCAACCAACCATGAAGGAAATGTGTAATCTATTTCCTTCCCCTAGTAGGAAATGACTATGTATTAGGGTTGTTTGTTGTATGCCTAGGTGGCATTTTGAAAATCCTATATTTGATAGCAATTCTTAAATGATAATATCATGCGTATTGTGTAAATTGTATCTTGAATGTTGTAGGCATGGGTGCTGATTATGATTTGCAACTTATGACTTACCCGTATTCAAGTGTATACTTTACAACTTACGTGTATACTTTGTGACTTATGTGTATTCCAATGTATACTTTGCGACTTACGTGTTTTCATGCATATACTTTGTATTCATGTGTGTACTTCATGAATTACATGTATTTAAGTACATGCTTCACTTATTCACTAATTCCTAGCATAAATCTACCAATTGAACATGTTGGAACTATCATTTTAGTCGCACAATGAACAGAATGAAAGTTACACAACCTTGCAACTTTACGCTGCATGCATTTGACCCTTTTTCCGTCAACTGAAAACATGACACCATGAGAAAATTCCTTACATATATCAAAAAATGTGAGAGGTTATTGTAGAGGGGCCCTCAGTGATCTTGTAGCCTCAAATAGATTGTTTCTAAGTGACATGTTTTCCAAGTAATAGCTCATCAAAGATTGCTTCCTTTTTGCACTTTGGACTCTTAAGGGATATCATTGATACAATGTACCTTGGACTATTTCTATGTGTTTGGGTGTGAAATAGAACCATGCCTAGCATAAACCCACCAATATGGACAAGTTAGAACTGTTGATTTGGTTGCATAAGGAGCAGAATGAAAGTTACACCCCTTTGGAACTTTACACTACATGCATTTGACCCTTTTTCCATCAATTGAAAACTTGACACCATAGGAAAATTCCTCAGATATATCAAAAATTGAGAGAAGTTATTGTAAAGGGGTCTTACACGACCCCATAGCCTCAAATAGAGTGTTTCTAAGTGACAATTTCCATGTAACAACTCATCAAAGATTGTTTCCCTTTTGCACTTTAGACTCTTAAGGGATATTGCTTATACAATGTAGCTCAGACTTTTTTGACATGTTTGGGTGCAAACCAGAACCATACCTAGCCTAAATGTACCCTTTCGAACATGTTGGAACTGTCGGTTTAGTCACACAAGGAGAAGAAAAAAAGTTACACCCCTTTGCAACTTTACATTGAGTGCATTTGACACTATTTCCATCAACTGAAAACTAGACACCATAGGGAAATGCCTCAGAGATATCAAAAACTGAGATAGGTTATTGTAGAGGGGCCCTACATGATCTTGTAGCCTCAGATGGATTGTTTCTAAGTGACATGATTTCTGAGTAATATCTCATCAAATATTACTACCTTTTTGCACTTTGGACTCTTAAGGGATATCATCTGTACAATGTAGCTCAGACTATTTCAGTATGTTTGGGTGTGAAACATGACCATTCCTATCCTAAACGTACCCATCCAAATGTGTTGGAACTTTCAATTTGGTTGTATGAGGAGAAGAATGAAAGTTACATCCCTTTGCAACTTTACACTGCATGCATCTGGCCCTTTTTCCATCAATTGAAAACTCAACACCATAGGAAAATGCCTTAGAGATATCAAAAACTGAGAGAGGTTATTGTAGAGGGGCTCTACATGATCCTGTAGCCTTAGACATAATGTTTCTAAGTGACATGGTTTCTAAGTAACAACTCATCAAAAATTGTTGTCTTTTTGCACTTTAGACTCTTAAGGGATATTACTGGTACAATGTAGCTCAGACTATTTCAGCATGTTTTGGTATGAAATAGGACCATGCCTAGCCTAAATGTACCCATCCATATGCATTGGAACTTTCAGTTTGGTTGCACAAAGAGCAAAACAAAATTTGCACCCCTTTTCAACTTTACACTACATGCATCTAACCCTTTTTCCATCAATTGAAAACTCGACACCACTAGAAAACACCTCAGAGATATAAAAAACTAAGAGAGGTTATTGTAGAAGGTCCCTATGTGATCCTATAGCCTCAAAAAAAATGTTTCTAAGTGATGGTTTCCAAGTAATAGCTTGTCAAATATTGCTTCCTTTTTACACTTTAGACTCTTAAGGGATATTGTCGGTACAATGTAGCTCATATTGTTTTGGCATGTTTGGGTATGAAATAGGACCATTCCTAGCCTAAATGTACCCATCTAGACACATTGGAACTATCATTTTGGTTGCATGATGAATAGAGAAGAATCTATACATGCATCTTCCTTAACTTCTCGAGAGCAAGAAAAATATCTTCATTGAATACATTATCTATCTCTTTCATTTTGGTCTACTTATTTTTTAATTGTTTTTAGATTAGACTAACCTCCTTTTCATTGACTATAAAATATTCTTCGTATCTTTTAATTCTTTTTCTAAGTGGTTAATTTTAGTCTTCAATTATTTTGCTTAAATTTCAACAATTCCAACTATTGCTTTTGCATCTGTAACTTGACCATCCACACGTTTTCCTCATCTCTGCTGCTATTACTTGTTAACACCCCCTATTATTCCTTTGCAAGAATCTTTGATTTCATTTGTTCAAATCCACCTATAGCATCATCTCTCACTTTCTTTTCTTGCACAAATTCTTACCAAATACAAAACCTCTTGAGTTTTTCCACTTCCCCATTTCCATTTTCCCATTCCATATATTGCATAGGCACCTTCCTTGAAACTTCTTGAGAGCAGTAAGAATCTCTTCATTCAATACATTATCTAACTCATTCACTTTGGTCTAATTTTCAAGTGTTTTTAGAGTAGATTATTTTTTTATTTCATATACTCTTGACAAGATTGATTTTGATATAAGATATCATATGGATTATGATTGGGTGATGAGATAGGATAAAATGTGATAAAGATTGGATATGATATGATAGGATATATATTGGATAGGAAAATAAGGATGGTCATTGATGAAAGCAATGATGATGACAATGATAAGATGATAAGGGTAGGCTAATGAATGATTAGGGTTAAATGGTGTAGATTATAATTCCATCATACATAAAACTTTGATGCCATTTCTAATGCATTTTTTTATGCATCATAGTTGAATGAAATTGACTCTTGTATTTGATTGTTCAAATGGAGTACGACATATGTGTTAGGTTGAATGGAATATATGACAAAATCCTATCAATTTTGGATTTTGTGTTAAGCATACATCATAACTAGTGTTCATTATGGTGTGCCTAGTGTGTTTATTCATGCATGTTGATTATGACTTTTTGAGTGAAATTTCTAATAACATATATGCCACTAACTTAAATGGATTTGAGTTGATGGCTACAAATTATTATGTATGGATTTTTTTTTAAGTTTCTTGTTCATGCATTATGGTAGAGTGACATTGATGCTTCTGCATGACTGTAGGACATTTGCATGAAGGAATTGATGATATATATCATTTTGTTGTATGTTGGGTTTTGTTGAAAGGTTGCATTACATTTGTATTACATTTATATATTCTTATTTGAAGATTGCATCAAACTCATATAGAAAGTTTAGTGTAGGTTAAGGTTGATTAACATATATGAAAATATCATATGAGTGTTATTTTTTTTGTGTGAAGTGTGCATTATGACTAGTGTGCATCAAGCCCATATGGTTTGCCTAGTTTGCTTATTCATGCATTAAGGTTAGCAACATTCATTGTTGTGCATTACGATAATAAAAATTGCATACGGAGATTCAAATAACATGCATGTCATGGAGTTGTATTTGGTTTGTTTAATGGTTGTATCACACTAATATGGTGTGCATATATAGTGTTTGTTTATGCATCATGGTTGAGTGATGTCTTATTTTTTTATCATGATTATTGTATAGATTTCACATGAACAATCTAATGAACATGTATCTTGTTTGGTTGTAAGGAATTTTTTTGAAGGTTGCATCAAACCCCTATGGTGTACATAATGTGCTTGTTTATGTATCATGGTTGAAAGATAGCAATTCTTATTCATGATGATTTTATATCTTTTACATGAAGGATCTGGTGACATGTTATTAAGCTTGAAGGTTTTAATGGCATGAATGTTGAATTGAGTTGTAATGGTTTTGTTTAATGATTGCATCACTCATATGGTTTGTATAATTTTTAGCACCATTGAGTGACATTGATTTTATCAAGATGATTATATTACTTTTGAATGAACACTGTAATGACATATATTTCATTAAGTTGTATGAGATTTGTTTGAATTTTTTAATCAATCAAAAGAATCAATGCCTTAAGACTGTCATAAGCTGATCTTTTCATCTTTATTGCCTTGTCTATGAGACCATAATTCATTGAGAATTTTTTTCAAACAATTCTTCTCAACGAATATTATACAGTGCTTCTCATACCATTTTCATTAATTTTAGCTTCTTTTGAAAAAAATCAACTACTCACTTCATTAAAGGAGTTCAAAAAATAAAATAATGTCAAAGGTAAATTTATTCAAGAGAGCTTAAAATCATGTGTATTCTCAAATTGAGTGTTCAACATACAACATATGGAGGTAATCAAATTTTTGAAAACTCTATTACTCTTCCTCTTTGTTGGTAGCCCTATGAAACTTTTCCTACAGTCACATTGGTAGTCTTAGCTCATGTCATTATATTATGTTGTTAATGTATATTTTCTTGTTCAAAAGCACCTATTTTAGGCTTTTAGCCATAGAAAAAAGGAAGTAAACTATTTGATAAAATGCTTTGGTAGACATGTATGAAAATTGTAGTGCAATAGAAAAGGTTGTGAATTGTTTGAAAAAATGCCTCAAAGAAATGTGGTCTCATGGAATGTAATGTATGTGAACCTTAATATGAATGAACTCTAACATAGATGGATTACCAATTGTAATTCATAAGTTCAATTCAAATGAAATTTCGTTAATCTATAACATGTTATTGATCATAACTTTAAACCATTCTAAAATAATTATACATTCCATTTTGAAGTTTCAAAGTAGAAAGACATTGTATGAGGAACAAATTAGATCAAATATCAATTCTTATATATCAAAATGTAGAATAATTGTATTTGTGCAAATTTGGCATAAATTCCTACTCAAAACAAGTTTTACAAATTGTAACATATATGCCATCTCAAGATCTATCAAACCCTAAATGTATCAATCTCTATCAAATCCTAATCCTGTGTTGAATCATCAAAATCAAGCCTCCTTGAAGAACTTAGTGGCTCTGAAGTTTCCTACACAATAACAATTCAAACCAAAAATTAGATTAATTATGTGAATGGTTGACAAGACAGACTAGTAAATAGAAACTTATATAATATAATTTATAAATTATCAATTTAACATCAAAATCACCATATTGAACTATATTATATTAAAAATGCAATTCTTGTTTACCTCAAGTCTTTTTTTTTTTCTATAAGACATTTTACATATGATTTTCCCTTAAGACAATCAAGAGTCCTCTTATAAAAAAATGGTCCCACATTCGTCACATTTTTGAATCAAGTAGAGGACTATAGCTAGTAAAATAAAATTGATACAAATTAACATAGACAATGCTAAAAAGATGGAGCTCTCCTTAGGTGGTAGCAATGGCAGTGGAGCAATTTCAAATTTTGAAAAGGAAAGAAACTTTGGAGGTGTAGCATGTGTTAATGGTAGAAAACTTGCTAATGGGAAGGTGATGCCAGATGGGTCCTTGGCTTATGGTAAGTGGAGTGGGTCCCCTATTGTGGAAAATGAATATTCTAGTGGGAAGGGTGCTCTGAAGGTTGCTTGTCCTTCACATTCTTTGGCATCCTTCTCTGAAAGGGGGAATCTCAGTGCTGAAAAGTCTAGGCCCAGTTAGTCAACTAATGGATTGGGTGTGACTTCTCAAGGTTTAGGTCCTAGGGTTGATAAGACAAGGGATGATTTCTTCTCAGACTCTTATTTCAAATGGTTGAATCTTTTTGGTGTGAATCCCAAAGGTAAAATCTCTTCTCCTATGGCTTTCATTTTGAATGCGAAGACTAGAGAATATTCTATCTTTGTCCAAGATTGTATTGTTGAAAAAAGTATTTCAAATATGGATGTCTTTGTTGGGTAAATTTGTTGGGTCACGTTCTCATTTTGAGCTAGTTCGTAAGATCACTTTGAACCATTAGATACCTATGTGATAGGTGGATGTGGCAGCAATGGCCAAAGGATTTTTTTCCTTTACGTTCAACAATGAAGATGATTTATTGGTGGCTTTGATAGGCAGCCTTTGGTTTATTGGGAAGTCCTCTTTGATGTTGAAAAGGTGGGAACCAGGCTTCAATCCTAACTCATGCTCCTTTTCAGTGGCCTTGATTTGGCTGAGACTTTTAGGTATCCCTCTTGAATTTTGGGATGAGGAAGTTTTGAAAGGGATAACAAGTACTTTTGGGTGTTTGCTATCGATGGATCAAATGAAAATGTCTAGGAAGCATATTGTTTATGCTAGATTTTGTGTGAATTTGGAACAGATTGCAGACCTAACCTCTATGGTGAAGATTAACTCTAAGTTCAACATATGGGAGCAAGCGGTGGAATTTGAGTAAATTCCTTTCGCTTGCTTCCATTGCAAGAAAGTTGGCCATTGGGCAAAAAAATTTCCTCTTAAAATGCAGAAGATGATGATTAACCAGTGGAAAGAAAAGGACAAGGCTCTTGAGGTGATTTCTTCAGAGTCTATGGAGAAAGGGGGGTTTGCTCTTGGAGGTGAGGCTATCCTGGAAGTGAGAAATCTATGGAAATGAAGTTGGTAATAGTTGAGGACATCTTAATTCTTGAGGGCTAAGTAGAATCTAAAGTGCTTAATGTAGTCTAGGACTAGGGTGGTGAGGATAATGTACCCTCCCCCCTTCTCAATACCAAATATCCTTGTGAAGAGATTAGTTATGGGGTTTTGGTTAAAGACAAGGTGACTGCAGATCAGGGTTTGGGATTCTCTCCTTTGGGGGCTTGTGGTAGTGGGGTTTTGAAATTGCCACATGATGAATGTTCTAAGATTGAGGGGTTGGAGGTTTATTCAATATCTAAAATGAAGGATACTGGGGATTTGGATGATCTTAATAATCCTCCTTATATTCTGATGAAAGGTAGAAATAGAAGGCACTTTCCTTCTCTAAGAGTTGTTACAAGAAATAGGAAAAGGTCTTATTGTGGTTCAGAGCTGAGAGGTAGAGGTCATCCTCCTTCAAATGCTACTAGGGATGAGGAGAGTCGAATGGACATTGCTGATGGAACACAAAGAACTTTGTTGGAGATGTGCTCCAAGAGCACCTCCCATAAGCTCTTATGAAGATCATCTCCTAGAATGTGTGAGGGTTAAATCACCCTCATAAGCATGATCTTCTTGCTAACTTCATAAGGGATCATCGGCCTGATATTGTCTTAATTCAAGAAACTAAAATGGGAATGGATTTATTATCTAAACTTAAGCATAAGTTTTTTAAGGATTGTGGCATGCATTTATCTGAAGTGACTGGTGCCTCTGGAGGGATTGTTACTCTTTAGAATCTTAAGTTGGTTTAGGGAAATGAGGTGTTTCAGGATTGTAACCATCTAGCCACTTCATTTTTTACTATATGGGATAAGTTCTCTTGGACCCTTTCTAATATCTATGCTCCTAATAGTAAGAGTGCCAAAAAAAGTTTTGGGAAAATCTTGGTTCCTTCAAATCTTTGCATCCTATTGTCAATTGGTTGGTTATGGGGGATTTCAATATGCCTTTGCATGATGCTTATAAGCTGGGAGGATCACAGATTGTGGATGATAGTAGATATGATCTCATGAATCTTATTAATGACAATGCTCTCCTTGAATTGGATCTTAAAGGGGCCTATTTCACTTGGTATAACCAATGTGTGGGTGATGCTCTTATCTAGGTTAAGCTTGACCATGCCCTTATCTCACCTGATTGGATTGTTTCTTATTCTTGATCTCTTTTAGCCTTGACCAGGTTGGGGTCTGATCACTTTCCTTTGTCTTTATTGGTGGATTTGTTGGTGAGAAGAAAAAAATTTCCATTCAGGTTTGAAAAGATGTGGACCTATCATCCTGATCTTAAAAATATGGTTCAATATTGGTGGAACATTTAGGTGGATGGCTCAGCTATGTATAGAGTGGCTACGAAAATTTACAATGTGAAGAATAATGTTAGGAAATGGAATAGGTCTTCATTTGGGCACATTTTTTTGGAAAAAGATGATGTTAACCAGGAGCTTCTTGCTGTGCAGTAGTCTATCCAAGTGTTTGGTTATGATCAAGATCTGGCTTTGAGGGAGAATGTCCTTCTTTCTAGGTTACATAATATTGTTGCTAAGGAGGAGGAATTTTGGAAGCAAAGATCTTGGATTATGTGGTTAAAAAGTGGGGACAAAAACATGAGGTTTTTTCATCTCTCTACTTTGAAACACTAAGCTTCCAATTGTATTAATGCTATTAATTATAATAATCAGGTGCTGGAGAAGGATGTTGATTTGCAGAGTAGGCTGCATTTTCTTACTTTTCTAACTTGTTATCTATGGAAGGGAAGCTGGATTTGGATTTTTAGGAGGATCTTCTTCAAGATATCCCTCATGTTATCTCTAAAGATATTAATCGGTAGTTGGTGTGTACTCCTTTAGCAGAGGAGATTAGAAGTGTTGTTTTCTCTTTTGAAGGTGATAAGGTGTTGGGGCCTGATGGTTTCCTGATGTTCTTCTTTCAGTCTTTTTAGGATATTATTACCAAGGATGTTGTGGATGCTACTAAGGAAGTTTTTGGTAGTGGCAATATTTTGAAGGAATTAAATTCTTCCTTTATTTTTCTTGTGCCTAAGAAACCGGGTGTTGCTTCCTTCAATGAATTTTTCCCAATTAGTTTTTGTAATTCAATTTACAAGATCTTCTCCAAGGTATTGGAAGTTAGACTACAAAAGGTTCTTCCTCTCATCATCTCTCCTTAGCAAAATGGATTGGTGGCGGGATGGAAAATTCTTGACTCCATCCTTACTATTCATGAGAATATTCACTCTTTAATTGTTAATAAGTGTGTTGGTTTCATCCTAAAGCTTGATTTTCTTAAAGCTTATGATAGAGTTGATTGGGGTTTTCTGTCAAAAATTCTAGAAGTTTTTGGTTTTGGGGAGAAAATGGTGGTTCTGGTCCTCCAGCTGATTTCCACCCCTCCTCTCTTTGATTGTTCAAGGGGATTGAGACAGGGAGATCCTATATCTCCTTTTCTTTTTATCATCATGGTGGAATCTCTGGGTCGCCTCATTTAGAGATTTATTAACTTTGGTTAGACATATGGGTTGTCTCCTTCATCTCAAAACCTTATTTGCTCCCATCAATAGTTTGTTGATGTTTCTCTCATGCTTGGGGAGTCATCTATTAAGGAATCTAAATCTATTAAACTTATTTTGCAAAGATATGAGGCCACTTCAGGGCAGAAGGTTAACTTACCCAAGAGTGTTATTTTCTTCCTTAACACTCTTTACCATAGGTAGATTAAAATTGCTAGAATTTTGCAATGCTAAATTGGTGAGTTTCCTACATCTTACATGGGTCTTCCCTTGTGCTCTAATGTGGTTCTTGAGTCCTTTTGGTGGGATTGATTGACAAGTTCAACACCAAATTAGCTGGCTGGAAGAGTGTGTTATTAAGTCAAGTTGGGAAAGTGTAATTGATAAAGTCTACTTTTCAGAATCTTCCAGTTTATGCTCTTAGCCTATTTTTTATACTGAGGAAAATTGTGGATAAGCTGGAGGGAATTCAGAAAAATTTCCTTTGGTCTAGGGTTGAAGACAAGAAAAGGATTCATTTGGTCTCCTGGGATGATGTTTGTAGGCCTAAAAAGGTGGGAGGTCTTGGAATTCATAAAATTAGAGGATTTAATTTAGCTCTTCTTGGAAAACAACTGTGGAACCTTATTTCAGCTAAGAGTGAATGGGATAAAATTTCTCTGAGAAAATATCTTCATGGGGTGGATATATAAGGGATTTGTTGTCTTATGACTTCCGCCCCCCCATCTGGTTCTACTCTCTAGAACTATATGGGTAAGGCTCATAAGATTGTTTCCAAAGGTCTCTTTTGGTAGCTATGAAATGGTAGGAAAATCTTGTTTTGGGATGATTGTTGGTTTAGTAATAGGCCACTCAAAGATGATCCTTGGGCCCTTCCTTTCATGGATATTTGTGTGCGGAGGTTTGGAAGATTTTTTGCTAACTATATGGATGGGGTTCATTGGAAAAGGCTGCATGAGGTGGAATCGAGGCTGGAGGGTCTCTTTAATGCTTTGTCCTAGTTCATATTCCTTATTATGATCCTGCTGATAAGATTGTGTGGAGGCCCTCTTCCAATGGTAAATTTTCTATATCCTCGACCTTTCATCTTCAAGTTTCTTTTGTTGGCCCTGCTCCTTTTGGTCTTCCCCATGGTCCTCTAAACTAATTCCTAAGGTTAACTTTTTTTTTTCTGGCTTTTTTTCTAGAATAAGGTTTTAACTACTAATAATCTTGTCAAGAGAGGTTTTGTGATGCCTAACAGATGCTTTCTTTGTGAAGAAGATGTTGAGTATTCGTTTCACCTCTTCATTGGCTATAGATTTGTTAGAGAGGTGTAGGCCCATGTTCTTTCTCTTTGGAATCTCAACTGGGTGTTTCCCTCTTCGATTGGGGAAGTGTGGTCTCAAAGGGTAGGACCTTCATCCAAATCCTGCTCTATTTTTTCTTTGGTCTCACTCTCTACCTCATATTGCTTGGGGTATTTGGATGGAACATAATAATAGGATCTTTAGGAGTTTGACTCTTCTTTCCATCTCTTTGGTTTTTAAAAATTGCATTGCTATCAAAGAGAATTTTGTTTCTAGGGCTTCCTTTCTGAATGGTCCTAGGATTGTGCTCAAACCGGGTGATATTTCTATTGTGCAAAATTGGAAGTTGCCTTGTGATATTTTTTTTCCTTTGATTAAAGGTAAATCCTCTAGAGATGATGTTGTTTGGAAGGCTCCCCTGATTGGATGGGTGAAAATTAATTTTGATGGAGGTGCTAAAGGTAACCTAGGACCTACTGGTTGTGGGAGAGTGTTAAGAAATTCTAATGGTAGGTTCATTTTTGTTGTGGCGCTCCCTTTGGGAACCCAGGAAAACCACTTCACGAAAGCATCTATAACCTATCATGGCTTGAAGATGGATCAATCTAAAGGCTATAGGAAGGTGTGGCTTAAGGGTGATTCTTTAAATATTATTAAAAACTTGAAGAAGTCTTATGTCCCCTCATGAAGTGTTGAATCCCTTATTATGGATGCCATTTAAATTTTAAATTCCTTCAATGAATTTTATATCTCTCATATTGTTAGGGAAGGGAATGGCCTTGCGTATGTCTTTTTCTAACTTAGGCGTTAGTGGTTCTAGGGTGTGGGATGTGGATGAACCCCTCCCCATTAAGGTTCTTGCTTGTCTAAATCATGATTATTAAAATTTCTAAGTTGTATGGCGACCTCATTATGTTTTGGGCTCACATGATCATAATCACGTGGCAGTTTATTGTTTGGAATGAAGGTGAGTTGGATCATGCTTGGGTTTATGGTACCTTGAGTAATCTTCGTATGGGATGAATTTTAAGGATAATTATATCTCTTTGCCACCATGCCATTATGACACAAATTATGGGTATTTCCTAGCCTTCCTTCTTGAGGCTTCTCTTAATCATTTGCAAAGTTCTCAAGCTCTTGATTTCTACTAAGATTATGAGCATGGGCAGAGATACAAGTAGAGTGGAGCCTTTCTCTTGTGATACCTTGAAAAAAAATAAGGAGGTGTGGCAAAGACTACATAAAGGTGGGTTGACACCATACTTGGAGAGGCTTCATGGGAATAACTCATAGGCTACAACCTCATTTTTCAAAGGATGGAACAATGAGATTTTGAAATTGGGTGGCACTAAATTTTATGTCAATGAGGACTTCATTGTGAATATTACTGGTCTCTCAACATAGGGAAAGAAGGTGTATAGAGATAAGAAGGAATCTAAGGTAGCAATGCATATTTTCTTCAAAGGGGATGAAGAACAAAAGCTTAAGCAAGCTAAGAGTGGTGGGTACCAGTGTAGTTCCATCAAAGCCATGTGGGGTAATGTTGAGGAATTGATGAGGTGCATTACTTTAGAAGGTTAATTTTCTGCTATTAATGCTTATCATTTTGTTCTTTTGAATCATTTTCACCATAAGAAGAAAATCTCCTTTCCATTCTATCTTTTGGCTTCTCTAGAGTATGGTCTTAAGGATCATAAAAGGAACCATAAGAACCCTGTGTTGCATGTTGGTCTAATTCTTCTGATTATGGATTATGCCAAAGCTTTTGTGGTTCCTAAGTAGCCTACAATGGCTCTTAAGGTTAAGAAATAAAAGTTGGCCTTGGAATATTAGACTATTTTGGAAGAAGAGCCAGTGAGTTTGAAAAGGAAAAAGAAGAAAGTGGTTCTGGAGGAGTCTAAGTCAGATGAGGATGAGGATTATGTTCCAAATTCTCAGGAATCTATGGAAGTGATATTGCAACCTCCTGCTCCAACGAAGACTTGTAAAGGGGACTCTTTTCTTGACCTGAAGAATTATGAAACCTATAGTGAGGAAGAAGATGGTGAAAAACCTTGAAAAACTAGTTCTACCACTCCTTCTAAAGATATGATTGATATTTTTGAAGATATGTCTCTTCCACCCCCTATTTCGGGGACTAAGAGAAAGAAGGGTTTGAAGGAGGGTAGAAAAAATAAATTGGATATAAGCTATGGTAGCCCTATACAGGAGGAGCATGCTATTTCTCCTCCGAAGTTGGGTGGTGGGTAGGATACTTTAGGATCTCTGGGTGTGGATTTGGAGAAGTAGAATAGGAGGTAGGTGGCTAAGGACATTGTTAGCTCTCTTTGTAAGATTCAAATTTCAGTGGATGGGGTTAAAGGAAAGGAGGTTTGTGAGAGCCAGGATAAGAATAGTATCTCCCAGGAGGGTGATGCAGAGGATAAGGATGTGTTTAACTTTGATCGAGAGGATTTTCCCAATGTTTTGAGTATGGCCAAAGAGGGAACCATTTCCCTATTAAAACTGTTTAAATGTGCTTTCCATGAGCTCAACATGACTAATGTTAGGGTTCAAGGTGTTGTGAAAAAAGTGGGGGAATCTTGGTAGTCTTTTGTTCAGACTCAAGTTGATGAGCTGTTTGATTCCTTGAAGATTGTTGTTGAGGAGATGCTAAAGATGAAGCAAATGTTTGAACAAAGAATTCTGACCTTGGAAGAAAAAATGGAAAGGGTTAGCATGAAATTGGATAAGGTTGGGGAAGGGACTAAATATGCTATGAGGTATGAGGCTAAGGGCCACTCTACTCTTAATGAGAAGGCCAAGAAATAGATGGAGGTAGCTCCTGGTGAGAAAGATGTTGCTGGTGAAAGGAATATGGTGGAGGAAACTCTGGTTGACAAGGTTGCTAGTTCACAAAATGTTTTGGTTAATGAGGTAAATGTGGTTGGGCCTGGTTATAGAACTTGTAATAAGACCAAGATGCAAGTTGGGGTCCCTGCTAAAGAAATATCTAAAGTCATGGATGCACATCAGAAGACTATTAAGAGTGACATGGAAGCTGCAAATATTCTAAAGAATATGTAGTTATGTTATTTTTTTCCTTCCTTTTTGGTTGTTGTCATGCTAATGGTTTGCTACGTTTTGGCTATTGTTTGTTCTATTTAGTTATCTTTCGCTTCAACTATTCTTTTTTGTAAAGGGTTTCAGGGCCCCTTCAAAACTTGTTTACCTCTAATAAAAAACATATAATTGTTGACAAATAATCATATTTACTAAACATATATCTACTCCTATATAAACATATATATCTGCAATATAAAATAAACACACACCTATTGTGATGGTTGTACACTAAACAGGCTCATGATGGATGAATCAACTATGATAGTTTCCTATATAAAAATGGAAAGAATGTAACACAATTTAAATGCACATGCACATATAATCATAAGTTCAAGAATATAGAAAAAGATATATACCTATTGTGCAACTTCTTCCAATGTGTCAGGGTCAGTCAAAATGGGTGTAAAAGTACCAGGTTGATACATAAAAAGACAAGATTACATTAGACTATCAATCAATGTACATGTATTTAAACATAATATATTTCAAAATTTAGCATCTAAATAACAATTTAAATGATACCGTATACTGAGTCTCTAGGCCAAATGAAATGGTTGATTACATAGCCTCTTGCACTTGTGAAATTTGGTCCTCCATTAGCAACTGTTAAAGATTTTGGCACATAAACATATATTAGTACTAATATATCTTATAAAATATGAAAGAATTTAGATAAAACACACTATGAAATTACTTTAAGTCTTACCGGTGTTTCCACATCATCTCTTCCATCCGACATCTCTCCTAAAAATGGTCCATTTTGTCCTCTCTCAACTCCTACATTTGACATATCGTGGACCTGATAGTTGAATGTGTTTATTGGAGCCTCACTAGACTGTCGAAGAGGACCCAAACATATATTGTGGCACATGATGTAGTAATGGGGCACACAAATATGTGTTGAAGAGGAGGGCGTACTAGTAGGAACTGTTGTATCAAGTGCATCACCATCACAATGGGATGTAGCAGGTGCATCACTATCATAATGGGATGCAGCAGGTGCATCACCATCATGATGGGATTCACTATCATGTGGTTGCGCAACATATGAGATCTACGTGATCAAATGATCACTCAATGCATGTATGGCCAAAATGCTTTGACTCCCTGCATGTACAACAATCTTGAGGTAAGGTACTAGATTCGGGAAAACAATAGGTGGAGAAAGAATCTAAGTGGGGTGACTCGATATGCTTTGGGTCTATCCTATAGCATCCCTCTACCCACACCCTGAAAATCTCACATATCAAAGTAATTGACACGTCCCCCTAGGAAAAAAATTGGTATATAATTTTCATAGAAAAGAATGTGGGATGTCAATATTGTTGTTGGGTAGTTTATCAAAAACCATCCACCAAAATTTCCAAAAAATATCTAATATACCTCAATGTGTGCATCATTTAATTGAAAATTTAGGCTTCCACACATCTACGAGTTGTCCTATTTTTGGATTGATGAATGGCTGGGGTAATTTGGATTTTTCAATATCAAGTCCCCTCACTTCATCATATGATAAACCATTGGCATGATGTTTCCTTTGGGACTCTCACCACTCTACAAACCTGTTATGTTGGTTTTTCAAAGTTTTAACATTTGAAATTACTTTTTCTAAAGTGTTTTTCATATCAAAGAGCTCAGGGAGTGTCTCGTAAATTTGACATATGTTTCTTAATTGATTTAAATTCCTATGGATAGATTCATGGATTGTGGGAATGTTTTGTAATGGAGAAATTGGTGGTGGGGGAGGATTTGTAGGGTTTTCATCTTGACCAAGGTTGGGATCATCCATTCTTAAGCCTATTTGATGATGAAAATTTTAAAAATTAACAATCATTTCAATGCAAAAAAAAAACTATTCAAAAACCTATTTTTGACTAAAATTCTTAAAAAATAATGCAAAAACTTAAAATAAAATTGAAAAAAACATTACAATTTATAAATAGTTGTGAATATTGGGTTATCTGAGCAAAAAAATCCAATGCCAAATGGATATCCGAGTCACTCAAATTCTCAAACATGCAGGCAAGCAAAATGCACAACAAAAAATGACTCTCAGGTTTTCCTTTTTGTGATTTTAATACACAAGAAACTTATATTCATTTAGTTTACATTGTTTTTTGAATTTTGTCAGGTTTGGGGACCTGACTTATATGGTATGAGCATAAATTTATATGGTAATATATATTATATTAAAACATATAACATATATATTATTGCTCTTTTGGCTTAGATTTCATGTTGTTGGTATCTCTGCTTACCTTCTCTGCAGAGGTCTATTGTTCTCTCTGTCTTGTGGCAGATGGTGGCTTCAGGGCACTTTCCCTATCTCCGTAGTGTTTCTAGGTCCCTCGTCTATGGTGATTGTGTTTGAGGGTGTGGTTAGGGGTGTTCTTCTCTTGGTTCTTTTCATTCAGTCGGGGTTTGGTTTGTGCCCCTTTTGGGGAATAGTGGTTTGTTGCCTTTGGGGCAGATCTATGAATGTTGCAATCTATGTGATAGCTTGGTTGAAGTTGCTCACAAGAGTGGTGGTCCTGCTTGTTGTTTTTCTCTCCTTTACTTTCATCTAGGTGAGATGGGGGTGAGTTGTTGATGTGATGCTTAATGATATGGGCTGGAAGAATCCCTCGTGGTTTGTTGTGGTGTATAGAACAGTTTTTGTGTTTGGTACTACTCCATGGCAGTCGTTGTCAGGTTTTTTGAAGGGTGGTATGGTTACTTTTTCTTTGGGTGTGGTGGCTTCCTCCTTTTTTCTATAGCTTGGTCCTCTAGAGGTGGATTTCTTTTCTATCAAGGTGAAGATGGGTGTTGTGGGTTTGGTTGGATGCTTCCTTTCCTAGTTTTCTCTACTGCTGTCCCTTTTGAGGTGAGATCTACTCCTATGGAGGTGGAGTATTGGGCGATTGGAGATCTCTGGGTTTGGTGGGAAAAGTTCTCGTATGATCCTCTCCTATAGAGGCAGAGTTTCAATTGGCTTCTTAGTTCAGCTGGTGTGTGATGGAGGGCTTCATGTTGCCTTTCTCGTGCTATAGGTGGTTTGTGGCATGGTTGTTCCTAGAAATCTCTTGGGACCCATTGTTTGTGGGTCGTGTTATGGCTTTTTACCCCTTCGTGGTTGAGGATACATCAAGCTCAGATTGGGCTATCTTGACTGGAAGTTTTGTTGCAGATCCATTGTTGCAGATGATTTGTAACCTTTTGTATGGAAGGTTTGTTACTGCCTTACTGCTATAGGGTATTGATTCTATGTATTGGGTTGCTCCTAGTTTTCATACCAGGAATGGGCTTTATGGTTGCTATTGGCTTGGACTGCTCTTGGTCATTGGTGTCCTATAACTCTTGGTCTTATGTGGCCAGGTGTTGGTTGTTATTCTGTTGTGTGTCTACTGTTAATGGCCAGTAGGGCCTTGTTCTTGTGGGACTACACCCTTGTTTAGCTAGGGTGTTTTTCTGCTGTTGGTGGCCCATAGGGCCTTGTTCTAAGGGTTGACCCCTTTTTTTGCTGCTTTTAATTTCAAAAACATATATATTATTATATTACAATATAATATAATATAATATAATATAATATAATATAATATAATATAATATATTGTATTATAATATAATATAATACTAATATATATTATAATACAATATATTATATTATATTATATTATAATATAATATGATATTATATAATATTAAAATATATTATAATATAATATTATATAATAATATAATATTATAAAAAGCATAGTGAAAATGACTCTCGAGTTTTCCTTTTTTTGGATTTAATACACAACAAATAGATATCTATTTAGTTTATGTTGTTTCTTTTATTTGGTCACGTTTGGGGACCTAACTTATATGGTATGAGGGTTTTTATATTATAATATAATGCATATATTATAATATAATTTATATATATATATATATATATATATTATATTATAATATAATATATATATATATTATATTATAATATAATATACATATTATATATATTATATTATATATATATATTTATTTGTAAGAGTGGGAAGAGGGCCCACACCCATTTATTAAATCATAGAATAAAGAAATTACAAAAATTCTGCCAAACAAGAACCATAAGGTAGAAAAAATCCAAAAGGGATTGAAGAGGACATAAGGTCCCAACAACAAAACAAAAAATTACATCAGAAAGGATCTAGACAAATATGAGAGACCACATCAAAAGATCGCTAAACAAGCATTAGCCTTGAATAATTTTTGTTGTTTCGAGAGAAAAGAGAATCCATAGTCCTTTGGGTGCCTCCCTCCATAGCTTCCGTGCCTTCAATTTGAATTTTTCAGCATCAGTCTTCCTTCCCTTCTTCCTCCTCACACCACAATTTGGTTTGAGTTTACCATTAGTTGTTTGAGCAATTCTAAGTTTCAAAGGTAGCTTCAGAATCAAGTCATCCTTGAAACAATCATGATTTGGGCTATCCAATTCATCCATAAAGGAAAAGGTGCCATTAGACTTAGAATCCACCTCAATTGGATTGAGAGAAGCATCTCTCAAAGGATCATGGACAACAACAATCAAAAGAGGAGAAGTCACCAAGGGGGGATAGGATCCTACCTAGAAGTTTGATGGGAGTCCTGAAATTGGTCCTGATTACACCATATGAAGTCAGCAACAAGGGAGCCAACCATTTTTACCCATTTTTTAAGGCTAACAAACATGTGACTCAGTTTCCATTGGGTGGGTCAAGCCTCAATTTTGTGTCCCAAATTGTTGTAGCAGAAAGAGTGAAAGGGTAGCCCTTCGAGATTTAAATATTGATTCCAGATGCCATGGGAATACTGAACACGAATAGCGTGGGAGAGATGTTTGGAAATATCAATCAAAGCGCAAACCCTGTAAAATATACGGTTAGAAGAAGCCCCATCCAAGTCAAGTTTGATGAATGAACCAACTTCATTAATCAACTCCCTAGTTAAATCTTTGTTTCACATCACCAGAGGAAAATTGTAAAGTCTTATCCAAACTGGGATGGAAATGATTTTAGCAGAGATTGAGTCAAAGAAGGGGGACCATAGAGAAATGAAGATTCTAGAATGTCCAAAGAACCAAGGGACATTCTAGAAAACAAACTTGCAATCCACAACAGAGCCAAAAGTGATCAGAAAAAAACCAAAGTCCAACGATTCGATGGATGGGGTGGGAAAGTTACCCTAGTTGAATTGGTTCCATTCTAGGAGCGTTGTCGTAGATGAGCACCTGCACAAGCAAGACAGAATGAGGGAGCACTTTCCAATATCAAGGGAGATCCCATCAATGTGGTTGTCGATAATGCAAAAGTCTTTGGGATCATCAAAGAAAAACACCATAGAGTCCCAAATAGAAAGACTATGGTCTTTAGAATGAAGGTCTGACACATTAATGGGGGAAGAGTGCTGAGCCACCGGAGCACTAGAGGGAGGAGCAGAAGGAGAAGATTGCTTGATTTCCTCTAGAAATAAGGTTGAGCAAGTGTGAAATGGGTTTGACCTATTTTTGCACTCAGCAATAACTGAAGGATCCAACATAGGGGGCACAGATTGCTTTAGGAGGCACGAAAGATTTCCCAAGGGGATCAAAACCTAGGGTTTTCTCAAGAAGGAATGAGCGAGCCTCAGAGGAACTAGATTTGAGAGGGTACCAATGATGCCCATCCCCAACCTCTGTTTTGTGATCTCCCAAAACATTCTTTTGCTACTTTTCTTTGGCCATGGGGTTATGCTCCTTCCTATGGTCACACCCATTCTTTTCCTCCACACAATAGTCAAGCTTCATGCCTAAGATTTTTTCACTCATCTTCAATTAGTTTGACTGTATATGTTTGAATCATTGTACTTAAAGATGTTAATTGTTAAGATTTATATATTATATTATATTACTATAGACACGTAAAATATACTGATTGACATTATGCATCTGATCCCGACCTACTAACATCGTTTCATTCTGAATCATCCCTCGGTCTAACCATTTAATCAAATCTCCTTATCTAATTAAATTCATCAATATTCTTCTCTTAATTAAATAAACCAATTATCTAATTAAGTCTCTCTTTTGTTAATTAAATCAATCAATCTGATCTAATTATCCCTATTTAATTAAATAATCAATTTTATTTGAATAAATCTCTAAAGTCTATCTATTAAATTAAATAAATTAAAACCTTATTTAATTTGATCTAACATCATCTCTTTTAATTAAATAAATCAAAATATTTATTTAGTTATTCTCTTATCATATTCCTCTCTTATTTGATTTAAATAAATCCATAAATTTGAGTCAAATAGGTCACATCATCTAATCTCTCATTAAATTAATTAACCCTTGATTAATTTAATCTCTTGTCATGTCCCATCCTCTAGATTTTGCAAGTTGCACATGAAAATAGATTTAATTCATATTAAATTCTATTTATTAAATCTCTTTTCCTGCATTTTGGAATAAAGTTTGGTGGACAACACAACCACAAGGCATTGCATCTTACATGTCCTTTGCCTTGAGCCAAGTGGCATTTATTGCATTTTCCCTTCCTCTTACAAGTCATTTCAACAAATTTGAAATTCAAAAATAAGCATTTATTGGCACAATCCTCAAAACTTGCACATCCTCCATCCACTCATAGATTGACAAGTGGCATCTTGCCATTGGATGAATGTTAGTCCCACATTGCTCAAATTTGGACATTCATCCATCTTGGAATTCTATAAATAAAGAGCTCATATCCTCATTTGATCATCCACAAATTATGCAAATTTATTATGCTAAAATATTTAGCCATTTCCATCCATCACTATTAAGTTCTTAGCTAGGTTTTTGCAAATTTTTGGCTTGGAGCTCTCATCCTTCATTAACAAAGTGGATCAATCATCATCAACATATCAAGCTTGCATCTTAGGAATTGGGAAAGGGCCAATTTTCACATCAAATTGGCACCAATTCCCCCATGGGATCATATGTTTGCTATTCTAATTAGGATTGAATCTATATTTTCTTGTTTCATTGTGTTCTTCACTGTTTTCTTTCATAATTTGAGTTTTGTAAATAGATTTTATGGGGAATTCTTGTTCTTACTTGCAATATCTAACTTAATGTGTTTATTCATTGTATTTTGCAGGTATTAGGATTGGGGTTTGCACAATTACTATATAATAGAATATAATATATTATAGACAATATATAGATTAGTATATAATAATAACTTTCAATAATTTTTTATGATTTGAATATTATACTATATATTATAAAATATTATATATTATAAATGATTTTTGTTATAATATAAAAACCCTCATGTTAGACTTGACCAAATAAAAAAAACAACTTAAACTAAACAAATATGCATTCCAAAACAGATATCCATTTTAGAATGGATATCCATTTTGTAACATGTTGGTTGTTTTTAAAGAACCAAGCAAATCCCACCAAGTATCTATGAATTTGCTAGATTCAACTCTCGAATACTTAGGAGACAATTTTCCAATGAACAAGAAGAAGCTAGAATGCTTCATCTCTTGCACTTTGGGCTCTGGAAAACCTGAGAGGGTGATCCCACAATGTGTACCCTGCAATTCTTCTAGACAATTATTTCACACATTGTATAACAAAGCAGATGTATTCCCATCATAGGCTAAATAGATGAAATCCTTCAAGAAATTGGAAATTCCTTAAAAGAATTAAACACCTAAAACCGAGAATACCATACAACACTAAACTTCAACAAAGGTAAATCAATTAAGAGTTTATTTATGAATTTTTTTCTCAAATTGAAAGAATGTGATGCAGAGTGGCAGGGGAAGCAACTTCATTTTCAAAAGCTTCTCTCAAATACTCTATATGCACACACCAACTTCACTATTCCTCTCAACAAAGCAACTTGACCACTCAACTTGACTCACACAACTAGACATCTCAACAGGACTTGGGGATGATGTAAACACTCTTCACACAACACAACATGACCAAACAAATAGACCTTGCACCCAAAAAAATCCATTCTTCTATTGCTCCTACACAAGCCCATGAAACTTTGCAACATTCACCAATAGGACAGTCAAAATAAAAATTGATTAAAGGCATTAACTAGAAAATGAAACATGGTTTTAGACTCCTAACACCATCCTCCACAAGTTCCCAAAAGCACAGGATCAAACACCCAAAAAAAATGTAACAAAAGATTGATTTACAAGCCATAAACAAGGCTTAACTAGGCCTGTACAAGGAAGCTTTCAACTTGGCAAGGCACACCCCAACACCCCTAATTCCTTTAAAAGACTAAAACAGGTTCCCCAAGACCTGTTCCATGCTTTCCATCCATTAGTATTGCACAAATAATAAAAAAAACTATGAAAAGTGCATTCTAAGGACCATTTTCATACATTTACAAGGGAAAAATTAGCCTAGGGCATCAGATAACTTTTGTAAACCTCCATCTTTCACTCTGAAAAAAAATTCAGCATGAAGAGGACCCTTAAATCCACCATTCCACCAAAAATTATAATTTTCCTACAGTGGAATGGTGAATTATGAACATATTTGTGAACAAACCCTTGTTTTGTAGGATTTCAGGCCCTCTGGTAGTAAAATGGATGTAACTTACTCAATTCTTAATGAAATTGACTCAAATCACTGCCAAAAGAAAGAATAATCTCCCCTCTATCAAACCATATGAATTAGAGGGCCGTACAATGCTGCTACAGGCAGTACCAATTGAAAGAACAGTAAAAAATGCTGTAAAAACTGGAAAAATAGAGTTTTCTTCTTATTAAAATGCTTCAAAACATCAAAAACCTTTATGCATCGACCCCATGGAGGCTTTATAAACATTTTCCCATCCTCCCCAATGGCCTTTAACTATTTTTTGAATAAAGGATGCGTTGTTAAGGTGTTTACAACTCTAATGATGAGTTTAGAACAATTTGCATTATGACAACATTGCATCTTTTTGAAGCAGTTTTGATTCCTATCACCTAAGACCTCAAAAATCATTGAAGTGGCTCCTAAATAGCCTTATTACATGTTCATGACACCAACCTTTCCTTTACATATATAAATTCAAGTTTGTGCCTTTCAAGGCTACAAAGACAACAATTGTTGCAAGATTGCAATTTTCTACATTTTGACTCAAAACTCAAAACTTCAACTTAGATCATGCTTGATGGTCTTGTTAGACCTTATTCATGACAAAAAGACTAAAAAATACTCATTCTAACCTCCTAACCACCTTTTTTCATCAAATAAGCAAAAAATGGAGGAGAGGTGTAGGTTCTCCTGCACCATACACCCCTCCTAGAAAAGACTCATGCCTCATGAGTTGGTGTTGATACCACTACCTCCAAACTTCATATAGACTCCATTGGTTCAAAAACGCACTCCATTAGTTCATATATACAGGTCTTGCAATCTTCCTTGTACACCTAGCATTTTGGAAGGTATTGTTACATGCATTTTCTCTCTTCTCTGTCCTCAGACCTGCAAACAATCCTTCAACCCTTCTTTCACCAAGATTTGGTTGTTGACTCTGTCCTACACCTACAAAAAAAAAATTGTCAGTAATCTTTTGATTTGACTTCACTTGCTTTCCATGCACATTTCTGCAACTATCTTTTCTTCCCTATTTTTCTTGTCCTTCACACATTGCTTGCTTTGTCACTGTCAAATCAGTCTTATATACTTCTGTACCTACAAACTTTGTTTGTCTTTCAATGGTGCTCTTAACTACAGGGCATTCAATGGTTCCTACTAACACATTCTCATGCAAACTCACTATCCTCACCCTCTTTACCTCTGTATTTTCCTTTACATCTATTATCCCTACATTTTTAGTCCTAGAACTGATTACATGATCAGAATATTTGTTCTCCTTTATCACATTTATAGGTTCCTTCTTGCCACACATTATTACCTTTTCCTTACCTTTAACATCTTCTACAAGAGGAGTCAACACAAAAGAACAACCATCTTTAACTATAGTGTAGGTATTTTCCCTACCATCATACAAAGCTCTCTTGTCATATTGCCAAGGTCTACCTAAAAGCAAATGACAATAGTCCATTGGAAGGACATCACACACAAAACTATCATGATAACCACCAATTTGAAAATCCACAATAGCCTTTTCATTCAACAATAAATATTGGTCATCATTTAACCATGAAATTTTATAAGGACATTCATGAGGAATTCTTTTCAAGCCTAACTTGTTTACCATCTCACATGACACCATATTTTCAATTGAGCTAGAATCAATCACCACTCTACATACCTTGTCCTTTCACTTAAAATTTGTCTTGAAGAGGTCTTGAAGAGGCTTTTTCTTTGCAAAAGTGCTTCCTCTTTTAGTGCTTTCAAGATTATCTTTCTCACCATCAACATTTCCCCTACTTTAGGATCTACCTTCTTACTTGCAGAATAATGGCTTTCACACTCCTCTTCTTGAACCAACTGTGCTCTCCTATCAATCTTCTTGTCTCCATTGGATGAACTACCAACCCTCTTAGGAAATTTCCATGAAGGATGGCCAAACTCATTGCATGTGTAGCACCTTCCTACAAAATCACTAGTACCTCTACTAGTACCAAACCTTCCTCTACCTCTAAAACCAAAACCACCTCTAGAATCAACACTTTTCTCTGTACCTTTGTTTGTTCCTTCATGATCTTCACTTGGCTGCTTTGATGTAGAAGGTATTCCTCTTCCTCTTGCACTAGGACCACCTCTTCCTCTCACTGATTTCTCTTGTCTCCTCTTAAGCTTCTCCTCCACCTTTATTTCCATTTGATAAAACTCCTCTACACTCCTAGGGTTAGCCAAAACTAATTCATCTTGTATATTAAGCCTCAAACCACCCACATATCTAGCAACATTTTCATCTTCATTCTCATGATGACCAGACCTAAAACTTAGTTTATAAAATTCCTCAATATCAGACTTAACATCCATTTCATTTTTGCTTAAGCTTTGCAATTTCTTAAACATTTGAACTTGATGATCCTTAGGTAAGAATTTACCTTTGATTTTAGATATCATCTTGTCCCATGAGGTGATTTTAGACTTTCCTTACTTTCTCCTTTCTGATTGAAAGTAGTCCCACCATACCAAAGCATGGCCTTGCAAATTTGTCTTTGTAATATTTACTCTTTGAACCTCAGGAACCTCATCACATTCAAAATCGTTATCTAATGCAACAATCCAGTCAAGTACCTCTTCATCATGTAGACTTCCACCATATTTAGGAACATCAATCTTTACCTTAGGCTTGTCATTCTTCACTGCCTTTAGCAACTTTGCAATTCTTTGATCCTCTAGAGTAAGCTCTTCTTCCACATATTCAAACTCATCATCTTCCTCTTCATCTGACTCACTCTCTTTAGCATCCCTTCTTTTGTTTGTCTTCAAGGCTATGGTCCTTTCCTCCAAATCTCTGAGTTCCTTAGCATGTTTGTCTTTCATCTCCTTCATCTCTTTAGCCATATCATTCTTCTTTGGAGGCATCTTGTCAACCTTGCCTCTTCACCTTCTTCTTCAACCTATAAAATGAAAAAAAATATACTCCCTGATGCTCTAATATCACTTTGATGTAGAGTGGAAGGGGAAGCAACTTCCTTTTAAAAAGCTTCTCTCAAATACTCTATATGCACACACCAACTTCACTATTCCTCTCAACAATGCAACTTCACCACTCAACTTGACTCACACAACCAAAAATATCAACAGGACTTGGGGATGATGTAAACACTCTTCACACAACACAACATGACCAAACAAACATACCTTGCACCCAAAAACATCTATTCTTCCATCACTCCTACACAAGCCCATGAAACTTTGCAACATTCGCCAATAAGAAAGTCAAAATAAAAATTGATTAAAGGAATTAACTAGATAATGAAACATGGTTTTAGACTCCTAACACCATCCTCCACAAGTTCCCAAAAGCACAGGATCAAACACCCAAAACAAATGTATCAAAAGATTGATTTACAAGCCATAAACAAGGCTTAACTAGGCCTGTACAAGGAAGCTTTCAACTTGTCAAGGCACACCCCAACATCCCTAATGCCTTTAAAAGACTCCAATAGGCTCCCCAAGACATATTCCATACTTTCCATCCATTAGTATTGAACAAATACTCAGAAAACTATGAAAAGTGCATTCTAAAGACCATTTTCAAACATTTACAAGGGAAAAATTGACCTAGGGCATCAGATAACTTTTGAAAACCTCCATCTTTCACTCTAAAACAAATTTTAGCATGAAGAGGACCCTTAAATCCACCATTCCACCAAAAATTAGAATTTCCCTACAGTGGAATGGTGAATTATGAACATATTTGTGAACAAACCCTTGTTTTGTAGGATTTCAGACCCTCTGGCAGTAAAATAGATGTAACTTTCTCAATTCTTAATGAAATTGACTCAAATCACTGGCAAAAGAAAGAACATTCTCCCCTCTATCAAACCATATGCATTATAAGGTTTTACAATGTGGCTACAGGCGGTACCAATCGAAAGAACAGTAAAAAATGCTGTAAAAATTGGAAAAACAGAGTTTTCTTATTAAAATGCTTCAAAACATTAGCAACCTTTATGCCTCAACCCCATGGAGGCTTTATAAATATGTTCCCATCCTCCCCAATGGCCTTTAACTATTTTTTCAATAAAGGAGCCATTGTTAAAGTTTTCACAACTCTAATGCTGAGTTTACAACAATTTGCATTATGACAACATTGCATCTTTTTGAAGCAACTTTGATTCCTATCACCTAAGACCTCAAAAATCATTGAAGTGCCTCCTAAATAGCCTTATTACATGTTCATGACTCCAATATTTATTTTCAAGGCTACAAAGACAACAATTGTTGCAAGATTGCAATTTTCTACATTTTGACTCAAAACTCAAAACTTCAACCTAGATCATGCTTGATGGTCTTATTAGATCTTATGAATGACAAAAGACTCAAAAATACTCATTCTAACCTCCTAACCACCCATTTTCATCAAATGAACAAAAAATGGAGGATGAGGTGTAGGTGCTCCTGCACAAGAATGGAACCATAAGAAATGCATTCAACACCTCAGATTAGTGCCATATCTATGGAAAATGAGTCAAAAAAATAGTAAATTGAACTATAAGGTCACTTTAATTCCAAACAACCATAATATTTATGAAATTGCATTACAATTCACCTATCAATACTTAGAATCTATGACTACTTATCAGATCCACTCAATATGTGTATGAATTTATGTTTTAATCAAAGCACTTTAACTAATTCATTGAACCGGAGCCAAAATTAAGACATACATAAAAAAAAAATGACCATGAAGATTAATGAAATGATCATTGATTGAATTTTCATTAATAATTCACATTCAAAATTAAAGATGGAGACACAATAGACTCAAAAGATCTTCATTATTATTCAGACATGCTTGGAAACCATATAATTGACAAAATTCACTTGCTCGACTCAAAACATAAGATACAGACTTCAAATGTACTCTCTATGTGTTCTCAATTTGCATGTTTGGATCCAAAATTCAACAAAAGTCTTGTATTAATGGCCCTAAATTCCCTTTTATAAGAAAAAGGGAGCAAAATAAGCCTTAGGCTGAAAAGTACAATTGTCCTATTTTCATTTGACCGCTATAACACATATTCCCTTTACAGTTATATTTTCACTCTTGGAGGGAGGGAAACATATATATGAAAAATTTTATTCCCATTGGTTGAAGAAGATACAATTTCCTTATGAAGGCACTTTCACATGTTATAACAACTCCATAAATTATTCTCTATAATCCAAAAGTTAACCATTCCTACTCCTAGTCAGCAAAGATACAAAAAAGCACAAAAAGAAATAGAAAGAAAGTGATTAACTCATCCACATCATCACTCATGTCACCAACCTTTCTAATAAGGAGTAAACAATATTCTACAATACCTCAACAAATTCCTAATCTGCACTATTTACATGCTATGTATTGTTTCTCTCCTATCCATTATTCACCACGTTCCTCATCATCCATGCAAATAAGCTTACTCAATAAAATTTTCCAACCATGAATTATATTCATCATCAGTGGGCCACTTTGTACTCAATAAATTTTGCACTTTTGCATTATGTTGAGTGTACCTAGCTTCAATCAGTGCTATGGCCACCCTAATAAATACATCCATTCTCATTTCAACTCCATCCATGTTGTCAATGTGGGAGTTCAACATGGAGTAATCAACTTCAGTCAACATATCTTTAGTCTGAGGCAACCATCCTTCAAATTCATGCTTCCACTTGGAAAATTCCAACAACTCACCCTTATCATCAAATATTTTTGGCATACCATGCCCTTCCATGTCCCTAAACATTTCAATTTTTTTCCAAGTTGTATTCCTAACTTCCCATTGAAGGTTGTTATCTCATTGATCAAATCAGTGGCCTACAGTATCTCAGAGATGTGAGGAGGGACCTCAAGATACTCATTCACTTTAGACATTATCTCTTTCTAATCTAGTGCTCCATTGACTCCACTCAGCTTGTAAATCCCATTGAACCTACAAATATTTAATGTTGGCATCATGAATACTCTTGTAAGATGCCCATACATCATCAACTTTGTTGACCAATTTGGTTACTCTATGCATTAGTACATCTTCAAAAATATCATTTTCCACCTTAACTATTTCCAACTTGGCCCTCCTTGTGTGTTCCTTTTCTGACTTCAGGGCCTGATTCAAATCTTGAATTCTAAAGGACAAGGTTTCTCTATCTTGTGTAGACAAATCTAAGGTAGAACTATTTGGGGATGGTAAACCTCTTTGTGCAGTATCCAATACCTTATTATGTTCGTCCATTAATTTATTGTATATGTCAAGCAAATTCCTATAGTTAGCCTTTGTAATTTGAGTAGTATCTATAGTCAGCATTACAGTGTGCAGCTATAGTAGTAGTCATCTCTATTTCCCTCCTGAAAATTGTTGCTCCAATCTCTTTCTCTACAGATTGTATGAAATTAGGCTTTCCCATGTTGGGAGTCATAGACCAAACAACTAGTGTATGCAATTTAGGACTAAAACTTGAGTCAAAGATTTTATTGTCAAAATCCTCCTTAGAAATAGAGGCTTCAAGGTCTTTTCTCACTGCATCTAATTCAATAGTAGATGATATGTCACATCTAGGCAACAAAAGTGCACCACTTCCTTTCACTAATGCCCTTTCCTCTTCTATTAACATTTTGGCTATTTCCTATTTTATTTTATCTTCCTCTTCTTTCTCAGCTTCTTCTTGCAAGGAAGGGTCAACCTTCTCCTTCACTTCTTCAATCCTTCTTTTAATAGCAGAACTTCTTACATGGATGAAAAACTCCCTAAATTATTTCAACTTGATAAAAGTGTCATCACACATAAATTCAGCATAGGCCTTTATTCTGACATCATCATCCTCAGCCTCGTTATACACCCACTTCATAATCCTGCTATGGGGAACCACAATATTCAATGCATCATCTCCTTCCTCATGGAAATCTTGATCTACTTCCTACTCCATTGGGATGTACTCACCAGATTCCTTTGGGACTTGAGCCTCACCAATTTGCTCACTTCTTGAGTAAGCCACTAATGGAATGACAGTAGGTTGTCCACTAGTCTTACTTGATTGTACATGGATGCTTGGAGTGGAAGATTGAGAAGGATGGCTCCTTATCTGAGCATCAAGGTTTTCTTTAGCAACTTTAGCTTTAGTCTCAGCTTGCTTCACCTTCTCAAAGAAACTTCTATCACTAAAGTCACCAAGCATAAATTTTGCCTTTACGAATTTATCTTTTATCTCTGAGTAAGGGCTAACATAGAAAGGGTTTTCCTTTATCATCCTATCCTCAATTGCACATATCTTCATCCATGCACTCTTCCTTGCATTAACTTCTTCATTAGTAGATAAATTCCTAATCACAACTTCTTGAAAAATGAATTGATGGGGTTTTCCTCCAATTCCTTTGTCTATTCTTTGAGCTAAGATCACCGCTTCAGGATCACTAAATCTAGTGACATCTTGATTTAACCTGTAGTTTTATAGAAGAGAGCCAAACCTCTCAATACCCTCCTTTGAGGTACAACTGAAGTATGAAAATGTACTTCAGGGTTCACAAGAGAATCTTTTCTTGGACACATAAAACACTCCCTATCCATGGCGTCCATCTTCCACATTACTTCCATAAATGCTTGTCTATCTGATACATAAATGATCAATTTGTGAGGTGGCACCAGGGTTCCATAAACCCTGATTGTAGTATAATTGGTATGAAGATACCAATCTCCCCAATTGAATTTGTGTTTGGTGTCATGTTCATATTCTAATGGCCTTATCATCTCCTTGACACCTTTTGAAATTATTTGCATAGGTTTCAAACCCAACTGTTCTAGTACCAAGAATTTGAAAACATTACAAAACATGTTATAATCAGAGTCTGGACAATGCACATCACAAATATGTGTCCACATCTACACCAGTAATCCATTATCCATGTCATCAAATTCTCTCATTCTTATATAATTTCTCATCACCTTCTTACTCTTCCATAGTAATAAATACATCAATAAAGAATAATGTCTATAGGACAATGGACAAGTGGCATCCTTCAACTTCACCAGGTCCTCATGCAAGTGTTCAACAATGTAAGCAACATGATACCAAACCTTGTTTTGATACTTATGTTTAATATCAATTACCAAATTCATTAGGGAAATGTCCATATTTATATCATAATCTTTATGCAAAACCTGACATATTGCATAATAGGTATTCTTGAAGTAATCTTCAAAGTCAACACAATCAAATGGTTCCACCCCAAGAGCGGTAAAATGCACACCATTATTCTTCAAGTCACACCTCCTATGTATAGGAAACACACCCTTTATGTAAAAAATTATATTCTTCCCATACTCGTTGTATAGCTTGCAAAAATTAATGGGTTCAGAGGAAAATGAATTCAACTAAAAAGCTTCCATTATCTAGCTCATAGAAATTTCCAAAATGGGAGAGAAATCAGGGAACCTCTTGATTATTCTGTCACTTTGATCATAACACTTGGCCAGTGCTAACATTAAGTCTACCTCCACAAAGACATTTTGGCACAAAAACTTTCCTATGTCACATGCCCATATGTTACAAGCAGGATGGCTGGCATCTCTTCTTTTGAAAGCATAGTAAAAGAAATCCCAACCACTTTGTGGCACTACAATATCACAAATACTAGAAGCACCATCCTCAAAATGAGTAGTCAAGATGCCATCACCAGTCTTTCTCTTTCCTACCTTCTTCTTTACTTCCTTATCTGGGTCCTTAGGGGGTTCCTCCATAAACCTAGGAGGATCCTATTCTTTTTTTTTTAGGTGTATTTGCATCATCAAGTTGGGGTTGGTCACTCTAAGGTTTGGGTTTGTTAACCCATTTTCGAGTAGGTTTTGTTTCAATTTTAGCTCTAGAACCACTAGGTTCACTCATTATTACTCCACAGTAAAACTAGGGTTTTCAAGATTATGAGAAATCACACCCTAAGCTCCTAAAAAGTACAAGATTCATAAACAAAAGAAAAAATTATATCCCCTCTACTTCAAATCCTATGAGTAACTACTTCAATTCCCTCTTAGCAGATGAAAATAACAATTCCAAACACAACCCTAGTCATTTATACCATTTCCCAAATTACCCATACACGAACTAGCTAAGGGGAAAGAGACTACTTACCTGAGAGAAAACTAGTTATTCTTCATAGTTCACCTTATATGGAGTCTTGTTGTTGTCACTTCTCCGCTCAATGAGTTCCTATGCCTGTGTCGATTGCAATTGCAAAAGAAAATACTGAACAATCTGCTTAATACCCTAGCATTGAAGTGAATTCACCATTAATGGTTGATGGATTTTTCACACGAGTGAACCGACAAATAGTCGTTCAAGTTTGAATCCCAACCATTGATATTCTAGATTTAAAACATAATTAACGATCCTCCTTCACCATTTTCCATACCTTTTACAATGATGCTTTAAAATAGTGAGGAAATCCTAAGAGTTTGCCATGTAACCACCCACTAGCCCATAAATCACAGACCCTATCGCTCCTCACAGAAAAGTGTTTGAAATGCTTGAAGGTTTCGGTGAGGGGAGCTTCCTAGTGATGCCTCCAAACAACCTAAACCATCGCATATCATCGTAATGATCTTGAAGTTGAAAATGTCTTCAGCGATGATCCAATCAAGTGATGGTGTGAAAATATGACACATGGTGATCATACTACTCACCTTTCATTCCCTTCCATCACTCATCACTGAAACTAGGAAAGATCTTGAAATTTTTTGGCAATGGTGCAATACAACACACCATAACACTCATCACTTTTCACTGAAGTGATATTGAAGGTTTGAATAACTTCACCAATAGGTGATGCTAAGGGAAACCATAGACCATCGTGTGTCACTGAAATGTGCCCACCAACAAAGGTAACTTCAATGATGGATGATCACTTAAGTGAAAGAGAATTTCCATGTTCAAATAAGATGTTTTTTAAAGGGGCCACATGAGGTCTATGAGACTCAAACTCTTAGGAATAAAAATCAAGACTTAAATCCTTCACCATGAAATATTTGTGCCTGACTTATGAAGTAGCAAGGCGATGGATTGAAAAATGGGAATCGATGAACCAAGACCAAGGGGTTAGTAAAAACATGATTTAGATGGCTGAAGTTGTGACTCATGTGATTGTGAACCGAGTAGGATAGGTCAACAGAGGATTAGAACATTCGGGGTTTATGACTATGTGAACTTTGAAAAGAGAACTTTTAACCTAAACCATAAACCCTACTCATGGACATAGAAGCTCAAAACCATGACAAGGAAAGATATCTCAAAAAATAAAAAAATTCAAAAGCTCTACCAGTGGCTCATGCTCAGGGGTGCATACCCTTGGTGGGTATGGTGAGAATTCAGATCTCATGGTGAAGCAGACCAACACAGAGAGAAAAAAATCCAGGAGCTTGCCCATACAAGGCAAGCAGACACAATCGAAAGCAAACACACCAAACCTATATACACTAATTACAAAGCAATATAATGTACATGGAGAATAACCTATTTTAGGAGAAATAGGAATTCAAGAACTATACATGTACTGGCAGTATAGAATTTCACCTTTCAAGTATTGCAAGAAATATGAGTCCTCTCCATGTGTATCTACAATCAAATATGGGCCAAGCCATAGAGGATCAAACTTCCTATGTTTTCCTTTGTCTTCCATCCTTGCATTCCACATTAAGACCATGCATCCAACTTCAAATTTTATTTCAATGGAATTCTTATCATATAGGTGTTTGACTTGAAGTTGCAACCTCTCATTTCTTTTATGAGCTTCTCTTCTAGTTTCGTCAAGCTCAACTAGCTCCTCCATCCTGTGTTGCATCTCATCACATATGTCAGTATCATACTCTTGAACAAACTTGTACATCTTTAACAATTTTATGAGCTTTCCTTGCTTCTATCCCATATACAAGGTTAAATGTTGATTGTCCAATGACCTTCTTGAATATAGTCCTATCTGCCCATAATGCAAGCTACAATTTTGAATCTCATGCTTTCTTATTCTTCTCGATCACCCATTTTATGATCTTCACCAAACTCTTGTTGTTGGATTATACTTGTCCATTCCCTTGAGGATGAAAAGGAGATGAGTAGGAGATACATATACCATGCTCTTTGCAAAAATCAGTGAACTCCTCATATCTAAAACACATGGCATTGTCAGAAATTATCTTTACTAGGACTCCAAACCTGTTGAATATGTTATTCATCAAAAAATCAATTACTACTTTGCTTGTTGCTTTCCTTGTGGGAATTTCCTCTACCCACTTTTTAAAGTAGTATATTGCAACAAGGATCCAAGAGTGTCCCCCACTTGACTTCTCTGACATTTCACCAATAAAATTAATTCTCCATTGTTGAAAAGGAGCCTAAATTGAGATTGGCCTAAGAGGAAAATTACTTGAGAACTTTAATTTACCAGTGAACCTCGAGCATGCATTGAATTTCTTAACAAACTTGTGAGCATCTTTAAACAAATTTTGCCACTAGAATCCTACTCTTAGTATTTTGTGAGTAGTTTTTTTTTCCATGTAGTGACCTCAACATGCTCCTTTGTGCATTTAAATTAAAAGTTCTTCTTCCTGATCTCCATCCACACATCTAAGTAACACACCTTCTGGGCTTCTCCACTAGAGTTCACCATCAATAATGATATATTTGATAGCCTACATCTTGAGAGTTCTTCTTTCATTATTGGGCATGCCTTCAAGGAATTGCATAGTTTGCAGGTATTCCACAATCCTTTTGTACCATCCATAAGTTTTCATGTCGCTTATGGGCACAACATTTTCATGTTCAGCTTGATTTATCTAGTTTGCTTCTAAGTTGGTCTCATCCATCAACTTAGCAAGACCCTGACCTCTTACTAGCTTTGTAATATGGATATCAATATTGAAATATTTTTATTCTATTGATCCACTTGCATCTTTGACCTATGGTCTCCTATTCAGTAAAAATATCTATAACTGTTGTACTTGGAACATATGCTACCACAATTGCTCCCATCAAGTATGTCCTAAAATTTTTTATAGCCTTGACTAGTACATTGGCTTGCTTTTCTGTGGTATCATACTTAAGCTCAACAGCTTGCAAAGACTTGCTGAAGAAAGCAATAGGCTCCTCAAAGCCTTCATCATTCTTCTGTAATAACAATCCTACCATAATGTGGAAAGAAGCAAAAGTGAACAATTGAAATGGCTTAGAATAATCAAGGGACTTGAGCACAAATGTCTCTTTGATGGCATCTTTTATGGATTGAAAAGCTTTAGTGGGTTCTTCTGTCCATGCCACCTTCTTACTTTTCTTCAAAATTTGGAAATTGGACTAACAATCTCAACAAAAATTGTGATAAACCTTCTCACAAAGTTAGATTTTCTAAAGAAAGATTGGATTCCCTTTACATTTCTTGGCCTTGGAATCTTTTCAATTTCTGCTACATATTTAGGATCAAACCTAACCCCATCCTTGGAAACAATATGCCCTAGCAACTTACCTTCCTTTACCACAAAAGTCCACTTCTTAGGATTCAAGGAAATCTTGTACTCCAAAGCTTTGACAAAATATTTTTTCCAAGTGAGAACAATGATCTTCTACCTTCTTGCTATGTGTAGTCAAGTCATCCTAATATATATCTAGGAATAGATCAATAAAATCAGCAAAAGCCATGCCCATGGCTCTTTGGAATGTAGCACCAACATTGATTAAGCCAATGGAATGCTCACATATACATAAGTTCCCCATGGTGTAGTGAATGCAGTCTTGTATTGTTTTGATTCTTTCACCATGACCTGATTGTAGCCTGAGAACCCATCCATCATTGACAATAATTCACATCCTATCATCTTTTGTAACATAGCCTCCATATTAGGCAATGGATAATTGTCCTTTAAGGATGCCACATTTAAATTCTTGAAATCTACACAAAGTCTCAGGCCACCATTCTTCTTTCTAATTGGAACCAAGTTTGAAACCCATGAAGAATGTCCTATTGGTTTAATTATTCCAGCATCCCTTAACTTCGTGAGTTCTTCTTGCATTTTTGGTTACAATGTGGGATTTATTGGCCTTTGCTTTTGCTTAAAGGGTTTTACATCAGGCTTTAGAGGTATCTCATGCTGAAATAGATCTTCCTTGTAAGACTTCAAGTCATCATATGACTAGGAAAACACATGTATGTACTTCATTAACAAAGCAATCAACATGATCTTGACATGAGGTTTCATCTTCTTTCCTATGTAAACCTTCTTGGGAGAATTCTCAGTTCCAAGATTAATTTCTTCTAAATCTTCCTTATGGGAATATGTCTACTTAGCATTTGCTTTATTAGGGCCATCAAAGACCCTCTCCAATGCAACTAATCCTCTAGGTAGCTTGTTGGTTTTCAATTGAATCACTTCATTCCCAAATAGTGTTTCTTTACCATCCACTTCTACCACCAGTGAACCAAAATAAATCTCTTGGCTTTCACATTGATCAATATAGTGCAAACATTTCAAAATATCATTGTCATCATCAAATACTTTCTAGTTGAAAATATTTTCAAGCACTGTAGGCTGAGTTTGCACCTCTATTTTTGAGATGCCATCAAAAGTGACATCATCTAATCTGACAACAATATTGGCTAACAAATCTTCCCTAACATTCATCCCCACTTTCTATCCAGTCTATGTTAAAAGCATAAAAAACCTCAATGGTATCCCAAACTGCATTCCTATATTGCTCGAGCCTTTTATTTTTGGAAACAAATTTGGATCTAACTTGGGAAACCACTAATTTAGAATCTCCCAGCACTTTTATCTTAATACCATTCTTTGAGGCTATTTTCAGACCAAGCAACAAAAGCCTCATATTAGGCTACATTATTTGTGCAAGCAAATTTCAACAAGAAAGAGTATTTGAATGTTTTACCTTGTCGGGAGATGAGGACAACTCCTACACCTAAGCCCTCCTTAGAACAAGCTCCATCAAAGTACATAGTCCAGAGAGCATCTTCTTGTGGTGCCTCTAGGACCTCTCTATCAATTGGTGTAGGCTTAACCTCTTCCTCATGTTTGAATTCTTCAACTTGAAAAGTATCCAAACCAATATCCACAAAGCTAATTATTAGTGGTTCTTTTGGCTCCTCTGTATATTCAATCATATAATGGGCTCTTGGTTCCTTGGGAATTTTGACATCCTTTTGGTCAATGGAAAAGGTAGTGAAAGATAAATTACACTAAATGCTTCCACCCATGGATACACTCCATTCTCTTGACAACAACATCCCATAATTTGGTGGGATGTCAACCACGATGATACTCAAGTACAACTCCTTCTCAGGGAATGTTGCAAGCTTGTATGCAACTCTATTAATCACTCCTATGATAGGTACCTCTCTTGATTCCATAGAAAAACACTTTCCATAAGTGCTATCAATCTTTAAACCCATTTCCTCCATGATTTTTACTGACATCACATTGTTTGAGGCCCCTGAATCAATCATGCAGTTTTTTAACAACTTCCCATCAATGTGTTGCAAGTATGAGCTAGTTTGGTGGTGTTGTCATTGATGTTATCATTGATTTCAACATAGTTCAATATGTTTCATATTGTACATATATGGTTGAGATGATGTTGAGATCTTGTGAGTACATGGAGCTATCTTATATAGCTACAGATGTGTTGTGTTGATGAGCTTCCAAGTGCTTTTGAGAAAATTAATAAAGAAGTGAAGTCAGAAGAAGGAATGTATCTAGATTGAGCTCTACTATGTGCTGCACATTTCTCCTATGTTGATCCTATTCTTGTGCAGACCTGAAGGTTTGATAAAGGTGATTTAGTGGTGATAACTCCTAATTTTTAGCTTCTATTATGATGGTATGTGAAAGCTACATTCACCGGTATGTGAACTATTCTGGCAGAGTTGGTATTCTGTGGACTGAGAGAAATATTGTTGCTCTGCAATTTTTCTCTGTTTCATCTCAAATCTTGCAGATTTGGAATATGCTTTGTGAAGTTATTTTATATTCTCTAGTGAAGAGGTTTGAATTCTGAAGGTCCATAAATCATGTTTCAATATTTATGTGTGTGTCTGCATAATCCGAATTGTCTAATGAAAGAAATTTAGTGATTGAAGCCTATTGTTCTTGTTGCAGATGTATTTGGAAGGTTCTAAGATGTATTCTCATGCTTAAGGAATTGTTTTTTGGCATTGACATTTCATCTTCTAGTTGGGAAGCGTGTACATCAATGATTATTTGTATTTTCATTAGGTTTGGCCAACCTAGTGTTTACACTTTATTCGAGGAATAAAATTTAATTAAGAAAGTTTGTAGAAGATTCAAAAATATTATTTGTGGTCTTGGTTATATGTTTTATTGGTTCACTCTTATTCCTTTCCACTGTGGGAATTTGGAGTTTCTGACCTAATTTGAATTTATGAAACGATGTATTGTGGCCAACCTTGGAGAAAATTTCTAAGGTTGAGAATAGTATAAAAGAAAGTTGAGTTGTAAAGAATGGTATGAGAGTGAGATGCAAAGTGATGAAAGCGTGCCACAAATCATAAGAGTAGAAGTGTGTGTGAGTGAGTTGTGATAGCTATTTTTCAGTTTGTTGAAGGTAGTGAACTGAAGGTTTTTGTAATCCTACGAATGTGCTTTAATTGCAGTGGTGGATCTTTTGTTCTCTTTTGTATCTATAGGCAATGAGCCTCTCTATGTGATAGTGAGTCCTTTGTAGGTAGTGATCCTTTGTATTTGGACAGTGAGTCCTCTTTTGGGAAGTGAGCCCTTGGTAGTGAGCCTTTCTATTCAATTTATAATCTTTATATTGTGAGTTAACCCTCACCGTGGTTTTTCCCTTATTGGGTTTTCCACATAAAAATATGGTGTTCATTGTGTTGATTTAATTTTTGTTATTTATGTTTCATGCTTATATTTAATAACATAATAGTGTGGTTGAAGATTTGATAAGTGATAAAGTTTTAAGGTTGAATTTGTGTGACAATTGATTCACCCCCCCCTCAGTTGTCCTATGCATGTTTAACAATTAGTATTCGATCTTTTGGATCCTTGTGTAGAGCTTAACCACTTAAGGAAGATATGATGGCACACAAATTGGTGATTTCTATGTTTGATGAAACTGACTACAAAGATTGGAAGGGACAGATGAGAGGATATATTATCTCTCTTGGTTTCAAGACCTGGAAAGCTGTTGAGAATAAGTATACACTTTCGTCTGGTGGTGTTAATTCTATATATAAGATCTCTGCTTATGAAGAAAATGAGAAGGAAAAGTATGCGATTTGCAGTGGTTTATCTAAAAATGAGAAAATTAAGTTTAATTATTTGGATACTGCATATGATGTCTGGAAGAAGTTGGAAGACATGTATGAAGGAAATGAAAAGGTGAAATTGACAAAGAGACTGGTGGAAAAGCATAGATTTGTGAACCTGAAGATGGAAGATGGTGAAGAATTTACAAGTTTCTTTCATAGGGTTGAACATACTGCAAATGAAGTTAGAAATCAACGAGGAAAGTTATCAGATGAAGAAAAAATTGAGAAGATCTTGATCACCCTACCAAACTGCTACAATGATAAAATCTCTGTGATTGAAGAAATGTATGATCCTAAGAAGTACACCTTGGAACACTTTTTCAGCACCTTGCAAGCATTTGAATTGAGAAAGTTCCAGAAAGATGACAAGATAGAAGAAAAGACAGAAACAACATTTAAAGCAATGAAGATTGAGGAGGAACTAGATAGTGATGGTGTTGATGAGTTGGAAGCTAACTTCACCAGGAAGTTGAAGAAAGGTACTGGAAAGTATAAAGGTGTGTTACCCTTTAATTTCTTTAGTTGTGGTAATATTGGTCATTATGCTTCAAGATGTCTGAATAGGGATACAAATAAGAATAACAAGGATTGTAAAGATAAGGATAGAAAGGATAAGAAGTATAAGAAGTTGTACTATGTTAAGGAAGAGGCAGGTATTTCTGATGATGAATTTGACAATGAAGTTGATGATAGTGAATGTTTATTCTTAGCTTTGGAAAGTAAATATGTATCCACTAAATCTAGAAAATGTGTAAGTAAGAAGGCTTTGGAGGTTATGAAGAATAGGATGGAAGGTATTTTTGTTACCAATTTTCATGCAAGGCAAGATGAAGACTACTAGGTAATCAATATTGGATGTTCAAATCACATGACCAGATATAAGAGTAAGTTCACTAAACTCGAGAGGTATGATAGTGGTTTAGTTATGTTTGGTAATGATTTAGGAGCTAAGATCTATGGAAAAGGTTCAATTAGTTTTTATGGAGTGCATAGTACTAATGATGTGTATTATGTGAAGGTTTTGAGGCATAACCTTCTAAGTGTTGGTTAGATGTGTAGCAATGGCTTTAAACTTGTGTTTTAGAATAATACATATGAAATCAAAAAAGGATCCAGAAATGGAGATATGATTGCTACTGGAAGAAGAACTCATGGAAACATCTATCAACTGAAAGTATTTGATGGTCATTGTCTTGTATCTTAGTTCAGTGAAATTTGGTTATGGCATTGGAGAATGGGACATGTGAACTTTGATAACTTGCTCAAGATTGGTGCAAAAGAGATTGTTTGAGGATTTCCTAGAATCACAAGACCTGCTAATGCCATCTGTAGAAGTTGTCAATTAGGGAAGCATAAAAGATGTAGCTTTAAAGGAAAGGAACATTCTACTACCAAAATGTTGGAATTAGTACATACTGATCTTTGTGGTCCGACTAAGATTGGAAGCCTGAATGGTGATAGATATTTCATGTTGCTTATTGATGATTACACTTGAATGACATGGGCTGCTTTTCTCAAAGAAAAGAATCAGGCCCTGGATAGGTTTAAGGTATTCAAGGTAAGAGTGGAGAATGAAGTAAATCTGAAAATCAAGTGTTTAAGATTTGATAGAGGTGGTGAATTCACTTCTGGTGAATTTAATGCATTCTATGAGGAGCACGACATAAAAATATAGTTTTATGCTCTAAGAACCCCTTAGGAGAATGGAGTAGTTGAAAGGAAAAACATGACAATTTAGGAAGCTTCTAGAACTATGATGAAAGAGTCTAATGTACCGGATGTATATTGGAGAGAAGTGATGCATACTGATGTTTATGTTCTTAATAGAGTTCAGATCAGGCACAACAACACAAAGACACCTTTTGAGTTATGGACTGTTAAGACTCCTACTATGAAATATTTTAAGGTATTTGGAAGCATATGCTACATTAAAAGAGATGATAAAAATCTTGGAAAGTTTGATGGTAGATGTGATGAAGGAATATTTCTTGGATACTATACTACTAGCAAGGCATACAAATGATTTAACAAAAGATTGAGAAAGATCATTGAAAGTGCTAATGTGAAAGTTGATGAAGAAATACACAGACCTATTGAGATAAGTGAAGTTGAACCTGATGATCCTATGTATGGACATATACCTAAAGAAGAAGAGAAAGAAGAAGAAGAACAAGTGGAAGAAGAAGAAGAAGAGAATGAACTGGAACCTACTGCTAGGACTCCTAAATATGTATAGAAGAATAATCTAGAAGATCAGATAATTGTAGACAAGAGTGAAGGTGCGAAGACAAGAAGAAGAGTTACAGCTGAGGTAAATTTGTGTTTACTCTCTAAAATAGAACCTAAATTTGTAAAATAAGCATGTGAATATGAAAGTTGGATGAGAGCTATGAAAGAGGAACTACAACAAATAGAAAATAATCAAACATGGGAAATAGCCCCTAGACCTGTGAAAAAAAATGTGATTGGATCAAAATGGGTGTTTTGGAACAAACTGAATGAAAGTGGAGAAGTAGTAAGGAATAAGGCAAGACTAGTATGGAAAGGATATTCACAAGTTGAAGGTATATATTTTGAAGAAACATTTTCCCATGTGGCCATAATGGAAGCTATAAGAATGTTTTGGCATTTTCTACACACAAGGAATTCAAGTTATATCGGATGGATGTTAAGTCAGATTTTTTGAATGGCGAGTTGGAGGAAGAAGTGTACATGGAGCAACCTGAAGGGTTTCAGTTTCCGGACAAGTTAGACATGGTTTGTAAATTGAATAAAGTATTGTATGGATTAAAGCAAGCTCCGAGAGCTTGGTATACAAGACTGGACAAATATCTGACAAAGCAAGGATTCAACAAAGGTTATGTGGACAACAACCTTTACTTCAAAGTGAAAGGTAATAAGATGTTGATTGTAGTTGTTTATGTTGATGATATCATCTTTGATGGAAATGAAGGCATGTGTAAAAAGTTTGTTGAAGAAATGCAGAAAGAATTTGAGATGCCTATGATTGGTGAATTGAATTTCTTCCTTGCTCTACAAGTGAATCAAACTAATAAAGGGATATTCATTTCACAATATAAGTATGTAAAAGAGTTGTTGAAAAAGTTTGGGATGGAGGATTCTAAAGTGGTTTGTACTCCTATGGTAACTGGATGTAAGCTAAGCAAGGATGATGAATTTGCTAAGACTGATAAGAGCAAATATAGATCCATGATTGGCAGATTGCTATATCTTACTACTACAAAACCAGATATTATGCATGCAGTGTGTTTAGTTGCTAGATTTCAAGAAAACCCTAGAGAAGCACATCTTATAGTTGTAAAAAGTATATTTAGATATCTTAAAGGCACGTTGGATTATGGACTATGGTACCCTAAGAGTAATGATTTCACTTTGAGCACCTATACAGATGCTGATTGGGCTAGATGTGTAGATGACCATAAGAGTACTAGTGGTGGTGCTTTCTTTCTTGGTGGAAGACTAGTTTCATGGTTGAGTAAAAAGAAAGAATCGATTTCTTTATCCACTACAAAGGAATAATATATTGTTGTAGCATCTTGTTGCACACAAGTTCTGTGGATGAAGAAAACTCTGAAAGAAATTGGTGTGGTATGTGATGATCCTATTCCCATTTTCTGAGAGAGAAAGTGTTGGAGAATGAGGTCAGAGTGGAGTATGCAACAAAAAAGGAATGAATTGCAGACATATTTACTAAAGCTCTTTCGAAGGATAATTTTGAGCATCTTAGGGAGAGGTTGGGGGTCATTGACCCTCCTAACTAGGTGCACATGAAGGTGCATCAGTCTAGTGAATTCACAAATTCTTCATTTATCTGGACTGATAGATGGTCTACTCCACAGGGGGAGTAGAAAAGGTTTTCATTGTTGCAGTATGAGTGTACTCCTAAGGGGGAGTAATCAGAGCAGTTTTTATTTTCCATTGATGTCAAAGGGGGAGAAAAGGTTTTGTGTTGCCATCAATGATAAAGGGGGAGATTGTTGCAATTCTGAGTTAGTTTGGTGGTGTTATCATTGATGTCAACAAAGTTCAATATGTTGCATATTGTACATATATGGCTGAGATGCTACCGAGATGTTGTGAGTACATGGAGCTATCTTATATAGCTACAGATCTATTCTGTTGATGAGCTTCCAAGTGATTTTGAGAAAATTAATAAAGGAGTGAAGTTAGAAGAAGGAATGTATCCAAATTGAGCTTTGGTATGTGCTCCGCATTTCTCTTGTTTTGATCCTATGCTTGTCTAGACCTGAAGGTTTGATAAAGGTGATTTAGTGGTGATATCTCCTGAGATTTAGCTTCTAGTGTGATGGTATGTGAAAGTTACATTCACTGGTATGTGAACTATTCTGGCAGAGTTGGTATTCTATGGACTAAGAGAATTGTTGTTTCTCTGCAAATTTTCTCTATTTCATCTCAGATCTTACGGATTTGGAATATGATTTTTGAAGGTATTTTTCTATGCTCTAGTGAAGAGGTTTGAAGTATGGAGATCTGGAAATCATATTTCAGTATTTCTATGTGTGTCTGCACAATCCAAATTGTCTGATGAAATAAATTCAATTATTGAAGCATGTTGTTCTTCTTGTGAATGTATCTAGAAGGTTTTAAGATGTATTCTTGTGCTTAAGGAAGTGTGTTGTGGCATTCACATGTCATCTTCTAGTTGGGAAGCATGTACATCAATGATTATTTGTGTTTACATTAGGTTTGGCTGACCTAGTGTTTACACTTCATTCAAGGAATAAAATTTAATTAAGAAAACATGTAGAAGATTCAAAAATATTATTTGTGGTCTTGGTTTTATGTTTTGTTGGTCCTATCTTATTCCTTTCCACTTTGGGAATTTAGAGTTGCCGACCTAATTTGAATTTATGAAACAATGTATTGTGGCCGACCTCGGAGAAAGTTTCTAAGGATGAGAATAGTATAAAAGCAAGTCGAGTTGTGAAGAATGGTATGACAGTGAGATGCAAAATGAGGAAAGCATGCCACAAATCATAAGAGCATAAGTGTGTGTGAGTGAGTTGTGATAGTTGTTTTTCAGTTTGTTGAAGGTAGTGAACTGAAGGTTTTTGTAATCCTACGAATGTGCTTTAATTGCAATGGTGGATCTTTTATTCTCTTTTTTATCTGTAGGTAGTGAGACTCTCTGTTGGATAGTGAGCCCTTTGTAGGCAGTGAGCCTTTGTATTTGGACAGTGAGTTCTCTTTTGAGCAATGAGCCTTTGTATTCATTTTATAATCTTTATATTATGAGTTAACCCTCACCGTGGTTTTTCCCTTATTGGGTTTCCACATAAAAATATGATGTTTGATTTACTTTCTGTTATTTATGTTTCATGCTTATATTTAATAACATAATAGTGTGGTTGAAGATTTGATGAGTGATAAAGTTTTAAGGTTGAATTTGTGTGACAACTGATTCACCCCCCTCTAAGTTGTCCTGTGCCTGTTTAACACAATGATCAAACTCATAAAAAATGGATTAGTATGACTTGCACTTGTAGTATTTGTGGTTCCCAAGTATATCTCAGGATTTTCATTAACCACCCCTTCCACTTTATCACTCTTTTCTTGATTCTTGATCAATTTGGGTAGATCAACCACCAATTTTCACTAGAAGCTGCAACTACACTATTAATGAGGGCAACTGTTTTACTTTTATGTTCATCAATCCTCATCATTTCCAAAAGTGGTACTATAAACTTGAATTGAGACAAAACTTGAAACATATCCACAAGAGTGCATTTTAGTAATTTAGGCAAGACTACTTCCTTATCCATCATTTTATCAGTTTATTTCTCACCATTTTCAACAACATGCTCTTGCTCTTTAGCCTTTATAGCTAGGGAAATGACTTCACTGTCTATCTTGGCTTTACCCCCCTTCTTGGCCCAAATTCTTGCTCCTTTACTCTCTTTAGGTTTTGTTTCATCTTTCTTGGTTTCTATATTGGTCCCTTTGTTATCTACTTTCTTCTTTTTAATGAACATGCTGTCGGGTTTGCCTTGATCACCATTCACAACTTTTTTTCTCAAATGATAACTATTCATTTCTTGATTAGACAATGCAATTATCATATTTTGAATTTCTTCACTTGTGGGTTTTTCTCAAACAAATATTACCTACTTCAAGATTATAGACATGGTAGTCATTATCTCTCTCTTCATCAAAGAATACTTGTTGATGATGTGCACTTGCTTATCACCTTTGCATATCAGCATCACCTCTGCAAGGCTCATCATCAAAAGAATAATCATCACAAGCAAGATTAGATGTAGTCATGAGTACATTTACTATTTCATCCTAATCTTGAGGGGGTTCAAAATCTCCTTGATCATCTTGTAACTCCTCCATAGATCTTGGAACTACACATTGTTGTGGTGAATGAGGTAATTGGCATACCATGCACCATGGTAGATCATCAGTGACATTTGTAGAGTGCTTTTGTAATGGGTTTGGTGTACCTTGTGCCTGAACATTTCTTTGGTTGTTGTGAACTATCTTCCCATTGTTCTAATTAGTATGGTATGGGTAATCTTGTAACCTTGGTGGGCTTTCATTTCTTTGGAACTGAGGTTTATCATTCTTTGTTTCCTTTTGCAACAAACTAATCACTTGATCCAATTTCTCCTTGGGAGCTACAACTTTACCAGCTTTCTCATTATGATCTCTAGGATTCTTCAGGGATTTAGGATCATCTATTCTTCCTACCTTTCTTGATGCTCTCTTGTTGTTCTCTATGTAAACTACCATCTTATAACCTTCTCTTAGATTATGTGGATTTTTGTCTCTGAGCAGGTAACACATCTTTGAATCATATGCATTATAGTATACCACTAAGCATGCATTTTCATCAGGCCTTAATAACTAGGGACTCTATTCATAGCCTTCTAGAACCTTGCATTAAATTTAGTTGCCATTTCATTATGTCCCTTTGTGATATTGTTAAAATCATTTAACCTAAACCTAGGATCAATTTTATCTCCATATTGTTCTCTGAAAATCCTATAGAAAGCATCTTTTCAATCAATTCTTGCATTAGGTAGGCTCCTATACCAATCTCTAACATCTTCAATTAATGATTGCATAAAGTATTTCATTGCAACATCATCATCCCAAAGATCAAATTCCTCAAAAAAAATTTGAAAGGATTTTAGATGATCTTCACCACTAAGAGCATAACACTCTAGATTTGTGGGTAAGTCTTTGCAATAGAGAGAATCTCCATATCAGGGCTGGTTCCCTCTAGATAATCACCTAAACTATGAATTTTCTGAGGAAAAGGAGAGAGAGAAAACTAAAAAGAAGAAAACTAATGATGATTAACTAGAAATTTGATATTTTGACCAAAATTGGGTCACAACACCACTCTCACAATTCACTTTAGAAAACCTAGCACATTAGTATTTTGCATAAATATTCCTGAACAAAGAATACAATATGCAACCTACACTATTTGTCACTCTTGATTACAACCCACAATAATAAGACTAAGGAAGGATCCACTATATTGAATCACAAACAAAATTAGATTATTACTATAAGCCCATGACAAGCAAAGTGGAAGGAAAACTCAGGTGATTTTTATTGCAAATGAAGGAGCCAAAGCATCAAATTCTGATTCAAAAGTTTACAAAACTCTCTTTGCAATGCATAGGAGAGTAAGAAACTAGAAATGTGAACCCTGAGAAATTGAAATTCCTCAAATTTATAGCCAAGTTGTGACCCTATAGTGCCAAAATATAAAAATCAGGCCCACTGCATCATTAAAAAGCAACCCATTTTGCATTTTTGAGCTCAAGGAAAAATCCTGAAAATAATGGGCTCGAACTGCTCCAAACAACTTCACCAAAATGGAAACTTCTCACCTCAACAAGTTGATTCAAAAACTCCTCAAAATCAGGTCCAAAACTGCCCAGGACTGAAATTAGAAAGTTCAAACTGCCACCTCTTTTCCAAATTGACCCAAAAACTAAAACTTAGGATAAAATTTTTCTCTATACTTTCCTTTATCAAAACTACATTTTAGAATAGCAAATACTAAGAAAATTTATAGAAATATTATCTTGATAATGCTTTACAATATCCAACTATTTTTATTTTTACAAAAAAGAAGCTCAATCTGATCTTAATTTGTTTTTTTTTTACAAGGCAAAATATATGATTTATTTTTTTCTAATTTTTCCAAGTACAATGTATATCCATCTAGGCATTTGATTTTCTCCAAAATCATATGGAAACTAAGGCATGAAGTCTTCATGATTTCTCTTTGCAAAAGTAAAATATTCCCCAAGGCCTCAATATTTGATTCTTCTAATGAAAATTAAAAGGCTCCTAAGGCACAACAAATGTTTTATTTTCCCCTCCAGATATTATGAAAAAAATCTAGGGCATAAGGCCTATATGATTTCTCAAAATCATAAGAGTGTGCTAAGGCATAATCTAGGCATGAAAGTTGTCATATGCAAAATAAAATAACATAGAGGTATTAATGGGGCATTTTGATTTTAAAATCAATGGGGTGAAAGGACCTAAGGTCAACCTAGGTCTATGAAAAATTCTTAAGGGACATTGGTGATGGCTTTGAAGGTTTAATTCAATGTGATAAAAACTTAGGCTCGAATTAGGGAAACAAGGCGAACCCTAAACACAAAACTACCAAGCCCTAATTTTGTGTCCTCATTTTCACTTTGGACTTTTGGAGAAATCAGCTCTCTCTTCCAAGCTACCATTGAGGGTTTTGATCTTGAGCTACTCTGTAGGTTTCATGGAGTTCCACTTCAAGAAAATGAATGGTGAGTATCTCCTTTTGTCAAATATGCAGCCAATATTTATATTTCCATCATTTTGCAAGCATTACTGAGGCTTTTAGCCATGACCTTTATCCATTTTCTAATGCATCTTCTCTTTGTTTGTTTCCTCTATTGATATCTCATTACCTTGGGCTGCCATGGATGAGCTTGGCTTGAGTTTTTTGGAGTAAAAGTCATGGAAGAACCCATGGCCCAAATATATTTCTCACAAAAAAAAAATGAAGGCAAGATTTCCTCCATCAAATCCTACATTTCTTTCTCCATTTTTCACAAAATATATACCCAATACGAGCTCATTGAGCGCAAAATTATGAGAATATTTATGTTTTTTTGTATATTTGAATTCATTTGTAATGAAAATTTCTAGGTCCTATTGAAATTAAGGGCTCTCTGTGTTTTGAACCCGCAACTTCATAAGGGCTTTTTGGTTCTTAATTTATGCAAAATAAATAATTTCATGCATTCTCAACTTACTATTCTCTATTAAAAATTCCCTATTTGAGCTTAGGTAACTATAAATTGAAGGGAACTTTGTCTGTTTTAATGTTTCTTTATTTTCCTGAAGTTTCACCAAACTCCATAGCCATGACCTCATGGGGTAATTCTCTTATTTTTCTTAGGGCTCTATCACTTGCATTTGCTCAAACCCTTAATGATCTTCAGTATTTGATCCTTTTAGACAAAAAACCTGAGTGGGTTTGTGCTTTGTGATGAGAAATATTTCTCTCAGGCTACGGCCATGAGAGCACCGGCTGCATTTTAAATCTCTCTTACATTTTCTTGAATCTATAAAATGCAACATCATCCTTCAATTTTTGAAATGAGAACCAAATAAAATAACATTCCAAGCATCGCCAAGACTTGAAATTTCTAGGGGTTTCACAGTCGAATGGGAGAAATTTTTTTTGTTTACTTGTTTCGAAACCCTAGCTTTATTTTAACATTGCCTCACTATTCTGAAAAGAGAAAAAATGATTTTATTCTTCATTTTTGCATTGTAACTTCACTTGTTTATCTTCAAAATGCAAACATCCACTTCACTTGAAAACTCTTCTTTGTGAAACAAGCTAATTTTACCGTATCGTTTGCTTTCAGAAGAAAAATTTGCTCCAATGGTATTGGTCTCTTCTTTAAAATCCTTCATACATAGATCCATCATGATGCTTGACAATGCATTATATTTAACAATGTTGTCTCATTTTCTATCTGACTATATTCCTATAGCAATGCACTCCCAATGCACCTCATTCCATTTATCTTTGATGCAAGCTAGGTTATTCTTCTACCATTGAGAACTCTTGCACTGAATGCCTGGTAATTACTCCACTTGGCACTTGTGAACAATGTGTTTCTTTGTTCTTTCTTCAATCAAGATGAATTTGGCTACCTTTATTGTATTATTCATTTCTTGCGCTGTTTGGGTCTCATGCACATGCTATAGCAATCTTTGGCTTTCAATTTGCTTGAAGTTCATAGATGTAGTGAAGCTCCATTTAATCGATACTTTCTAGTTACTTATCAAAACATGTTCTCTATTCCATGCAATTTCAATTTACTACTTAGCAATATTTTCACAATTTCATTTGCACATACTCTTGTCAAATGGAAACACATAGAAGCTCCTTTTTTTTTCAAATTCATTGTAAATAAGTGATTTTATTTAACTTACTTTCCCATAAGTTGTATCCAGCCAACATGGTACACCCGTAGATTACTTTGGCTGCTTATTTTCACTTATATTATGCACTTAGATGCTTCATAAATTCCTCTCAATCTTTCACTTCCTTCATTGCTTCATGTGAGAATGCAAAAGATGGCTCTTATAGCATCTATTATCTTATAACCAGCCTTTGGTTTCTTATATTCCATTGCACTCAATGATACTCCTGTAGGTTACTTTTTTACTCTTTTTCATTCAATTTATGCACTTGAATATTTCAAATAAACATGCACATTCTCACTTCTTTACTATTTCAGTTTTATGCTTCATGAGATCATTGAATTGTGCAATTAGGTTCCGTTTCATAATGGTGGCAACATAATACTAAAATAAGCTTAAAACTTGCAAATTACCTTCATGAGACATGTTGTTTTACATTGTATTTCCCCCCCAACACTTGATGTGTTGCATTCTGGTTCACCATGCTATCTTTGCATTCAATCTCCACCTTCAGTAGATCGTTTGCAGCCACTTGTCACTCTGTTACTGATGGAGCCAACTTCTCTTCTCTACTCTTCATGCATTTTTATCTCTTAAACAACAACATGATGATGTGAAATTTATCCTTGCATAGAATATTTTGAAATATAAGAGTACCTGATGTTGATTATTAGAAGCTTCATTTCATTTGCTTCAGTTATCATTGCTTGATTTGTAAACAAGACATTACATATGCCTGTTCACTATCTCACTATGTGATGATGCACTTGATTACAGTTCACTTGAGTAATGGATCACCTATGATTTTTATTTTATTTCTCTTGACTTGACTGTCCTAGGTGATCAATTTCTTGAGTCTTCATGTCACTTGATGCACTCCTTCAAATACATGTTTCTTTGAGCATGTCGGGTCTCAACCCTTGTGGAAGCCTATTTTACACCACATGCTTTATGATATTCAAATCGGATCAGCAACATGACTTGTCCTATACCTGCACGTGGAAACAAACAATGTTAGATTAAAAAAATATATTATTATGATGTTTCCTCCTTAGCTTCTGTCACACTTGTACTTATTCAGTTGCTTCAATGTATCATTAGCAACATTCTCCATTATTGTTGATAATTCATATAGGAATGTTCATAGTCAAAGCTCTAATAGCTTTTGATATCTCTTGCATGTCTATCAGGAGCTCGAGGACGAGGATGGTGCACCATTCCAGAATCAATTGAAGACCTTACATGCAATGATGATTATGTTCTTTCTTATGTGCCTTCTTTTCTTTCATCTTCAATAGTGTAGAATGTTCCTTTTGATACATTGTCACAGCTACTCCCACAACTTGTGTGGGACACTTGGTTCTTTATTACCCAATGAATATAAATACAAAATTCAAGAAACACTTGTTCAATTATGTACTTTTCTCCTTTATGCAAAACAATATTTGAACATTGTAAATGAATATCAGAATGAAAGCATCTCTTTTCCATTTCATGCAATACTTAATGTTGTAATTGTTATCGGACAATTTTATCATGTTTCATTTCAAATCCACAATAAATCAAAATAATTACAATGGTTAAACATCTGCAGAGGTAAAATAAAATTTCCACCTTAAAATGAATCTTTGAACACAAATCAGCTCCGTCAAATTGAGCTGTATTGAAAATTTGATAACACTTTTCTTGCATTATCAGGAACATGATTTGGGTACCTTGGGATTATATCAAAACATAATTTCCTATATCTGTTAGTATGCAATAGTATTCTTCCAAAGGTTCCCTCCTCATTTTGATTGTCATGATTCCTTCTCCTAATTGGATAATCAACATTATTGGATTAATTCACCTCTTTCATGCTAATTTTCATCCTATTTGATAGAATAATACAAATTATTTGGTTAAATCCCTTAATTCCTCTCATTTGATTAAGTGTCATTGATCCCACCCTTTTTAATTAAATGAGCTAATTGTTTAATTAAAATCCTAATTTCTCCCATCTTGCACAATTAAATAATATCTTAATTATTTTAATTGACTAATATCTTCTAATTCCTCCAACTTGTTCCACTTGCAAGAGAATATCTCAAGAATATTCCTCCAATTCAAATTCAAATATTTTCCTCCAAATGGAAATGTCTTCCCAACATTCTTCCTAAAATTAAGGGACTTGCACATTCTAATTCAATTAGAGACCTTGATTAGAATCATTGATCCATGTCAATATTCAATCTCATTCATGGATTGGAATCCTTGATCCATGTTGTACTCTATCTTTCAATTTCAACCATTAATTCACCTAAAAATCTTATAAATAGTCCTCATTTCTATGAGTTATGGATCCAAAATCCATCAAGAAATTGAAGTATAGCCAATTTAATATCCATTTTCATCATTTGTGAGCAATTTTGTGGTTCAAACTTCATCAACATATCAAATGAAAGTTTTGCGTCAATGGGGTTAGGAAAGAGTTGACCCTTCCACATCAAGTCAACACTAATCCCCTAATGGGATGAGGTTTACTTATCTAATTGGGTTTCTTTTTATCAATTTGAATGCTATTTCATGTTTCATGGATTCTTAATTAGCTTTGCAATAATTTCATTGGGAATATGACTTAGTTATGTTAATTGATTGTTCTACTTGTTTAATTCAATTGTGTTTAACCTAGTTATGATTCATGTTCACAGTAGTAGACATGGGTCTATTGATATGTGTTAGTACATAAATAGTGTCATTATTTACCTAGTTAGCTAATCATCTTTCTAGGATTGACCTTTTCATATTCATAGCTTAAGTTTACTTAGGTTTCTTTTTCTTTTTATCTCACTTCATATGGTTCAGACATGTTTCATCATCATTTGAGACACCTAAAACATACCTATTGACACTTTCTCACACACTTATCAAGTGAGGTTGCAAGTGACCCATCTTTGGAAGGGTAGTCAAAGTTTCAATCCTACCTTCTCACCTCTTCATCCTTTCCTATATATGCAAGGCTTGATCATTATATTTGCACACTCATTATTTTATATTAATAGACATACTTTTGTGCTTATTTTATTAACTTATGGAATTTTATTTCATGCTCTTGATCTTGGCATTCTCAAATGTGGTATTAGAGCCATGAGAGAATGTTCCTTCCTATGTTGAGGTTAATCTCACACACATCCCTATCAATGAAGCATCATGGAGCCAAACAAATATTTCCATTACATCCACGAAGCTCGAGAAATAAAAATATACCTTTCATTTCATCAATTTCGGTAATTCAATTTTTGCAATTTTTTGAGCCTTTGTGCTTATTGTATAAAAGTTGTAAAAAAATGAATTGAATATGGGAAAGATGAATAATAAGGTAAATATATGAAAATGAATAATAAATAAACATAATAATTTTATACGTTCATAGCTCCTTCCTCTTCATGGATTGAGCACACAAGATGCACCCTTGTCTTGTAGATTTTCTCCAATGATTGAAGGGATATCATTGCTCACAATTTTAGCATGATGATGGTATGATTAAGATGTATTTTATGAAGATTTGAGCAGCATAAGGATGGGGTGAATTTGTGTTGAAAGAATGAGAGTCAAGGCCTCATTATATAGGATTTTGGTGAGAGGAATCAAGGGCTAGGATTGATTGGCTAATGGAGGGTTGAGATTGATTGAGAAGGTGAGGTTTGGATAAAGGATGAGGATTGATTAGCATTGTGACAAGTGCCACAAGATGGATGAGGGTGAAATGGGGAGGTTTGATCACATGTGTGTGAGCACACATTGGGAAGAGAGGCATTAAATTTGTGTAAGAGATAGGGTGGCTTGTAGGATGGCTTATGTGAGAGGTTAGTGGGGTAGGTGAGATGTAGGAATTTAAAATTAGAAAATAAGGGTAATGAGGATTAGGGATGAGGGTTAGATCAATTAATCAAGGATTAACTGATTAATGAGGATGGGTTGGAGGGTTTATTAACTTAGATGAAGTTAAAATTTGGAGAATGGGATAATGATGTTTAGGATGGGGATGAAGTTAATTAATAAAGGATTAATTAACTTAAGAAAAGGTTAGGGGATTTAGAGGAATAAGGGTAAAGGTTATATTTAATTAAATAAATATGGATTTATTTAATTAGATGTGGTAGAATGTAAGGATAATAGGGAAATTAATTAATTAAATAACAAATATCTATTTAATTAAGTATTAGGATAAGGGATATAGGTTAAATCAAATAAATAACAAGTATTTATTTAATTAAATATTATTTTAGGTGACTAAATTTTTCCCCTCTTTGAGATGATATTGACTAAGAGAAGTAACATCATTTCAAAGAATAATAAAACATAGTGTGTAGGCAAGGGATAAGGACTAGAAGCATGATTCCCTAGACACTAGGAAGGATGAGGAAGGATTATGAGGAGGTAATGGTATGCCTCCTCGAGAGGAAATGCAGGTTAGGAGAACGTGGGTGTGCTCTCAAAATGGATGGGAAGGGTAAAGGATGAAAGATAAAATGATGAAAAACATAAGGATGGATGGGATAAGATAAGGTTGATGAAGACATGGATGGAGAGGGAGGGTGGATGATCATCATGCTGCAATGATAAGAGAAACCTAGATTTAATATTGTTCTTTACATTATGCACCAAGGTATAAGGAACCAAGATGACAATGTGTCAAGTACATGATCAAAAAGGTCAAGTGAAAACATATGCTTTATGACACCATGATATGGAAGACCATGATGCCCTTATGGCAATAGAGTGTAAAATACTGTAATAAATGGAAAGAATGATCAAACATACAAGAAACAAGAAAGCATGCACATAAACCAAAAGCAAACAAGGACTATCCTCCAAGCCAAGCTAAAAGATGATGGATTGATGGGTTGATGGATTGGTGATGATGATTATTAAGGATAGAAAATTTAACCATAAGAACAATGCATACCCCAAGGACTGTGTTGTTAATGATAAGAACAACACATGGATTGGGAAGGATACATCCCTATGATGATAGTTGGATTAAAGTGGATCAATGAATTTTATCTTGATTTGGATTAAGATGATGGATTTATTAAGGATGATGTGCTAGATTGCAAGGTTGGATTGCATGGATTATGATTTTATTACATTTGATAGGATTGTATGGGAATGGTTGGACTAGATAAGATAAGATTGGATGGAGGAATGGGTGGGTTCCAATGACAAGAGAGAACCAAGGATTGGAAAATGGTATGGAAGGATAGATGAATTGTTTGGTTAGGAGATAAATGGATTTAGTAGATGGAAGGTAGGTGATGGGGGATAAGAGGATGTATATCCAAGGACTAGTTGAAAAGGACTAAGATTCCCAACACTAGAGGTAGTGAAATCATGGATGGAAGGATAGTGCATAAGGGATATGAATGGTAGAGGACTAAAGGTTGAATTGTCCAAAGCATGCATATATATTTTCCCCATAACTTTATCAAGATCAAGGGTGAAAATAGGGGGTTAATTGAAAGGATGGGTGGGATGGAGATAGGATAGGGATATGGATAAGGATAGGATGATCAAGGTTAAGTGGATAAGATATGGATGCATGGATATGTGACCCCTAGGCTCTTCATCAAGATCAAAGATGGGAAGGGAAGATAGATTTGGATAGTATGAGGGATATGTGATGAATAAAATGGATAGGATAAGATGCATGGTGATTATGAAGATCCTTAGCCTTGTAAAGATAAAAGGTGGAAAGGGGTGATGGATTTAGATAGGATGATGGATAGATGTTTGAGGATAGTGGATGGTGGATAATATGTGGTATGGATGAAGCTTGCCCCCAAGTGTAGAGTACAAGCGGATGGAGAGGAAGGTCTCAAGCATCTAGTTCCATAGATGGTATCCCTTAATTATTTTCTACTGTGCTCATAGACATTGCTATAATGATGGTAAGGGGATAAGATGGATTGAAAGATGGAGAGGGATATGGATTTATACAAAGGATTATATAAGAGGGATGGAAGGATGGAACATGGATGTTGGATAATGGATGGATTGATGGAAGACATGTGGATGGGAATGTTGGAAATATCAACATTGGAACACACCTTGAAGGGTTTTGGAGTTGTGGAAGAGAAGTAGATTTTTAATTTGGAGGCTTAGATGGAGGAGTGGGTGTAGATTTTGGGTCATAAGGACCCAAAATAGATGGAGAAGATGAAGGATTATTAGATTGATTGAAAGACTTAGGATTAGATGAATCTTTTGGATTAGAAAGTTTGGATGCCAATTTTTATTTTTCTTTGGGATGCATTGATTTTATAAGTATTTTTTTGGAATTCACATGGTTTTTAGCTTTTATTTTTTCTTCATGGGTCTTTGTATCCTTTGGGATTTTTGATTTTGAATCATATTTTTCTTTGTTTTTGCATGTATTTTTGATGGGGCATGTTGATCCTTTGATTTTTTTGGATTTTTGGCTTTATGCATTTTAGATTTGGCAACCAAATTGCTTCCAAGAGTAATGGGATTGGTGGATGTAGTATGGATGGGTTGGTGTAAGTAGTATGATGGAAGGATTTCAAAGTTGTGTACCTTGGTTGATCTTGACTTGGGATATGAGGTGATGGATAAATAGGATAAGGATATTTTGGAATAGAAGTGATAGGTGGTGGAATGTAGGGACCTAAAATGGATGGAGGGGATGGAGGACTTTGTTTTGGGACATAGGGACCCAAAATGGATGGAAGGGATGAGGGTTTGGGATTTGGAATATAAGGGCCCAAGATAGATTTGGGGGATGGGGAATATGGATATTGGAATTTATATGGATGGATTTTGGATTTAAGATGGGTGGATGGAATTCCAACATTTTGAGCTTGGTATCCAATGCCATGATAATTTTTTATTTTCTTTGATATTAAGGGGTTCTAAGATGCCTTTATAATGGAGGCCTAACCCTTTGCCTTGATAATGAATGGCTTGGAAAATATTTTTTCTAGTGGGATATTTATTATTTTGGAAGCAAGATGTGAGTCCATTTTGGGGGGGATATGACATGGAAGGAATGATAGGGTCTTGGAGTAGACCAACATGGATGAATGTGGAGGAACCCAATTGGTAAGTAGGGGGTTCATGGGTAGCTTGGATAAGAGTGATGGGATCTTGTGGGGGATTAGGCTCATGAGATGGAGATGAAGGGATGCTTTCATCTTGACTTGGGGTAGGATCATGGGATAGGGTGGATGGTTTAGTGTGCTCTTGGTTATGAGATGGAAGGGGATCATGACATGGCATGGGAGAGGTGTTTTGATCATGAGAGGGGAGAGAATCATTAGATGGAGTGGAAGGTGCACTTTGATCTTGATTTAGAGAGGGATCATGCAATGGAGTGGAAGAAGTATTTGGATCTTGAGATGGAAAGGAATCATTAGATGAGACGGGAGGGATATGTTGTTCTTGATTAAAAATGGAGTCATGAGATGGAAGGGGTTCATATGATGGAGGAGAAGGGGTTCCTTGGTCTTTATATGGAAGGGAATCTATGTTAGCATGCTTTGGATTAGGAGATGGACATGGGTCATTTGATGTGAATGGTGTGATGGGGGAGGAAGGTTTGAAAGATGCTTCAATTTGGATGGATGGAGTAGTAGAGGATTCATGAGACTTAGGGGATTGAGATTTATCTTGATGTGGAGGTGATGAAGGTGGATGCATGACATGGGAATATATCACAACACTATTTTTTAATGGGGAATTAAGCACCTTTGAAAGTAATCCTTGGATCAAACCATTGTGAGGGACATGAGATGAATTTGATTGGTAGGATTGGGGTGATGTGGATTGTAAGGATGTGGGAGATGAACAAGTGGAATAAGAGTTGGAATTTTCCATGGATTGGTAAATAGATGAGGAGCTTGAAAAGGATGTGGAGATGGGGATTTGGGATGAGGATTTTTTGGCTAAAGGCTTGGTCTCCATTGTCAAAGGAAGGAGAATGGTAAGCAAGACGGGATGGGTTGGGATTGGATGAAGGTGGGGAGGGTGGAAGTTTAGCACCAATTCCAAGGAGATAGCTAAGCATTGCATCCTTATCATTATTAAAGTAGTGAATAAGAAGATGATTGGTGATGGGATACCATGAGGATGGTATGGGTGATGAGGGTGTGGATGGGGTTTGAGGGGGACATTAGATGGTGATTGGGGAAGATTTAGATAATTTTGTCTAATGGGTTAAAGGTGATTCACAATATTCTCACTATCATCATAGGAATTAGGATATGGGTTCATGATATTAGATTGGGTTAGAATGCATGAAGGTGGATTAGTATAGATTAGGTTGGATGGAGGATAAATTGGATGATTAGACATGGTAGAGGATTGATTGGAGGAGGAAAGGTTGGGATTGATTTTGGATGAGGATGGAAGTTATGATGATGAATTAGAAATGAATTTGAGGATTTAGAAGGATAAGATATTAGAGATTGGATTTGAAATGGATGATAGATGGGTTGAATTATTATTTGATTAAAATGGGATTAGGTGAACTATCACACTAATTTCCAAATTGACAATTAGTGCTTGCAAGGGGAGACTTTTTTGTTTTTGCATAACCTGCAAATGGGGGGTATTTTATCAATTGTGAATAATCGACAATAAGTTGGTTCTATCACTAAAAAATTAGTGTCAAGATGATTTAAAAATTATATTTTTAATCTATTTTTAATGTCTAAAAATTAGTGTAATTTGTTCAATTTTTTACGAGGCATTAATTTCACCTTGTTTGTCAAAAATTGACAAACTTTTTTTTTTAAGTTCATCAAAATTTTACAAGGATTATAGATTTTTATTTAAAATAAAGTTTTGAGAAGTTCATTCTTCTATATTTATAAAAAACTTTGTGCATTATAAATGGGTTATTTGGCTTCCAAACTTTACAAAAGCTTGTAAATCTTGTCTTGCATCTTTTTATGGGTGTCCATATTTAGATATAATATAATTTTGGGGGGATTGATAAGGCACAATTCAAGTTGTGCATGGATCATTGATCCAAAAATTAATTTGTTAACACCATATAATTTCCACACATGGAAATTAAAAGTACAACAACTACTTGAATATAATGGATTATTGTTAGAATTGACTGATTCAATCCACAACTCCCATGAAACACATACAAGCGATTACCTATTACAATAGAGAAGATCAAAAGAGAGATTGTGCTCAATAACCTGAGAATTATTATTGATGTAAATAACCTAGATGAATCCATGTTACCTAGATGAATATTACAAATGAATGTGCATGCTTATATAATCAATGCACAATAAAACCCTACATGTGGATTTGGTAATATAAGACAAGTGTTGTAATCTCATGCAATGAGATAACTTGTCCTAAATTTAGTCCAATCTAATAATAAGAATCAAACTAAATATTAAACATCAACTCCTAATTTTAGCTTAAGTGAACTAAAGTAAAAATGTCTCTAATAATTAATTGATGATTAATTAATTATTAGATAATGATTTTTTTACTCCAACACCCCCCTTAAGATCAACTTAGGGAGAAACTAAGCAACCAATAAAGGAAGCTAAAAATGAATGCAGAATGAGTCCTGACTATAAGGCCTGATGAGGTACCCATGTACATAAATCAAACTCTCATAACTGGAGAAAAGGAGAAAACCACATGGGAAAAAATCCTCTCCAAAAGAGAGTAAAAGAAAAAATACACTAGTGAGAGAAGGATAGAAGGAGGTCTCAATGTGACCTCCCTAGGACTGCTTTTGTCTTGCAAGTACAATAGATGTCCCCCCGATAGGAGAGAGAAACAGAAGATATGAATCCCCCCATAATGAAAGAGCTCTAGTGACAATGATGAACACCCAAAGATAGAATATGATCCACTACCTTCAAACAACATTTCTCCCCTTAGGAAGAAAGAGAAACACTGGTTATTGGAGAAGCCAATCCAAAAGAATGGGTGATTCTGGAATCCAAATCTAGTTGATGTGTGCCTCTAAAAAGTGCTCATGTATCCACATGTTAGAAAGTGATGATGGTGATCCAAGATCCTAGAAAGACTGATGTAGAACAAGCTACAAAGGAGATGAAGATGGTGGGCCAATAGTGTTGATGTGGCTATCAATAAACATGAGATGAATGTCCTCAAAATAATCCTCTAGATTTGCAATATAGGACTCCAAAAACAAGGATGATATGTCTACGAGATACAAATCCCAAGTAGCTATTTTTGGAAGATGTATGATGTCTTGATGTACTAAACCAATAGGGGCCAAAGATGTGGTGATGCCAAGCTGATTAGGAACAACATGAGATGATGTCATCTAAATCTAAAGAGAGGGAACATGAAGACAAGTCTTTGAACCATCAAAACATGCAAGACCTGTGATATACTCAAGCTCCTCTAAAGTATTATCATAAAAAGGTATGGAATCTGCATCTGCAAGAGGGTTGAGACAATCTGCAATAGGATCCTCTAGGTATGGAGATATATGAGGATCTCCATGGATCTCCCAAAGTCATGTCTAAAGTATGTGGGGACATTTAATGTTCGATACAAAATACATAGTGTGAAGATCAACACTAGAACATATGATCCCTACAATATGATCTCTGATGACCCCATGCTGATAAACTCATTGGTGTGTCTAGTGTAGGTATGAGTCCATACAGACAAGGAAAAATATCAAGCCACCTGAGATGTGTTAGGATGCCATTTCACTAAGACTCATAATTGTCTTTGTCCAAGTTGATCACAAAAGGATGAATAGAAAAACCCATGATACTCAAATGAAAAAAAATAGAGACTAATAATCTTAGTACTAATAATGCAGATCAAATGATACCATCTCATACAAAAAAATCCTTTCCAGGTGCCAAGACATCCAAGTAATTAAGAAAAGTGTGAAAACACAAAATATTGAATCAAATGTACTTGGGGAAGATTCTAGAAAAAGTGCATGAATAGATATGAAGAGCTCTAAAATACCTTTCCAACACCACTTGAATCATGAAAATTAGAGATATAGGCAAAAATTTGTGAGCTCAGAAGTGCAAAATGAAGATCTAACTTTGACTAAAAATAACAAGAACTATTGGAAAAATATGATGATGAGATGTACACCACTAGAAATTTTGTGAAACCAACTTTCCGACGATATCTTATTTGCTTGATTTTGATACCGTATGGTCAAGTCATGCCAAAAAGAAAAAAATGCTCCTTTATGGAAAATCAGGGCTAGGATGGGGGTAGCTAGGGTCGGTTGTATGATGACATCATCATGACATCATGATGACATAAGCAGTGCATGAGCTTAAATTTGATAGTTTCACGATTGTCACTGCAAAAAATCATCCTCCCTACTAGAAAAAGTTTCAATTCATTGGAAAAGCTAGACTTGTTGGAGAAAAAAATCATTGCTTGAAAGGTGGGTTTTTCACTGAAACATTTTGGAATCGTCAGATGGAATATTTTGATGAGTTGCAGGGAATATTCCCTAAATCGCCATTGTTGGGAGTGAAATGGGCCATCAAACTTCTAAAGAAGAAGGCTACTGAAATTTGTTTCAACCATCAGTTGTATTGGTCAGTTGAGAAGAAAAATCCAACTGTAGGGTTTGGTACACCTAAATCAACATACTATGTACCAGGTGTAGGCTTTAAAGCTTGTGATTTAAAAAGAAAACTTTTTCCTTTGATTTTTTTTCTTTGACTTTTGAATTTGTTTATTTTTTATTGATTTTTTTTAATAAAAAACTTGGAAAGAAATTGAAACCAAGAAAAAAAATATTAAAAACCATTTGGTACCTAGATGTATGTGCAAGTCTGAGAGGCGAGCATACAGTCGTATGGTCATATGTATTTTTCCTCGAGATCTATGCAGACTATTTTTTTTTTCTTTTTTTCAACTACACCAAAATCAACAAAATGGTAGGTGATCTTAGAGTTTTTGGACGCTCCAAACATGATAGTGAGGTTTTTTTTGGTCTAGGATGTACCAAATTTTTTTTCAAGGTCAGATCCCTCCAAAAATTGAATAGGGGGTTGCAGATCTGGGCTCTGATACCATGTTAGAATTGATTGATTCAATCCACAACTCACATGAAACACCTACACATGATTACCTATTACAATAGAGAAGATCAAAAGAGAGGTTGTGTTCAATAACTTGAGAATTATTATTGATGCAAATAACCTAGATGAAACCATGTTACCTAGATGAATATTACAAATGAATGTGCATGCTTATATAAGCAATGCACAAGAAAACCCTACATGCAGATTTGACAAGATAGAGACAAGTGTTGTAATGCCATACAATGAGACAAATTATCCTAAATTTAGTCCAATCTAATAATAAGAATCAAAATAAATATTAAACATCAACTCCTAAGTTTAGCTTAAGTTAACTAAAGTAAAAAGGCCTCTAATAATTAATTGATAATTAATTAATTATTAGATAATGACTTGTTTACTCCAACAATTATGACAAATGATCAATTGATAAAAATGTAATTTGCTAGGGAGTTTGTGTTGGAATCTTGATGGTGTTTCCATTGATGTCATCCCCTAGCATTGGAGTTTCTAGAAGCTTGGATTTGTTAGTGTTGTGAGCACAATGTTGCTGGTGTTTTCATTGCTATCAAATTTTTAGTATAGCTATGGAGATTGTTGGAGCCTACTTGTTTTGATGACATTGTTGGTTGTATTGATGTGTTGTGGTTAATAAGAAGTGTTACAAATGTTGTAGATGTGTTGAAGAGGTTTTAGTAGTGTTGTAGTTGTAAACACTAAAAATTGGTCTAGGCCTACAACTATAATTTTCTTCATAATTAATATCTTCATTGTCATAATTAAATAATGTTAATTATTTAATTATTTTCTAAAAGTCATTTTTCCTCTATTAATTAAATAACTTTAATTATTTAATTAATTCATTTTTACCTTTATTCAATCTTGATTAATTAAATAAATACAATTTATTGAATTACGTCTCTAATTAAGTTTATCCTCTTTCTAAAATTAAATAAATGGTTATTTAACTTACTCTCATCACATTTTTTACTATAATTAAATAATCATTTAAAATTGTTTAATTATTCTTTAACCTTTTCTCTAGTTAATTAATAAAATCTTTGTTTATTTAATTTAATCCTCAAATTTTGAATGTTGAATTAAATTATTACTTAATTAATAAAAAGGTTTATTCTTGGCATATTCCTTTATAATTAGACAATCTCTTTGTTATCTAATTAGTTGTTCACCACTTAAGTTAAGATTTAATTAGATCAGTTAGTCATCTCTTAATTTAATATTTGATTGTTTCTAATGAACAAACTTTCTAGGTCAATCGGTCAGCTATCTAGATTTATTCCTATCTTCTGCGTGCAAACTTCTATTAATTAAATAACTTTAATTATTTAATTAATTCATTTGTGTGTTCTAACTAAATGTTTCCTCTATGCTAATATTTATCCTTTACATACAAACCTTATTCTTCTGAGTTTCGAATAGTCTCAACTAAAGACTAAATTATATTTTAATTTAATCCCCACCTTTTATGCTTTATCACTCACGTTATTACTGACACTAATCTGAATGCATGTCACATCTTTCAATCTTAATCATTGGTCTATATTTCAATCTAATCATGTCATTCAAAAGTCATATTTTCTATAAATTGGCTTGACCTTCATCACTATTACTCCTCCCAAAATCTTATGACTTTTGGAAGAAATCAACTTTAGAATCTTCAATGTTTTGCTAATAACACTATCATGAGGCTATACTTGCACACTTAAGAGAAATCTGAGGGAAATTATCATACAACGATAAAATGGAGAAGTGCAATCGAGGTTATTCATGGAATTACATAGACTTTTGGTGAGATTGTTTTGTTATTTATGTTTTTTTACATTCCATTGTTCTTTGTTGTTAGCCTAGGTTTAGATTTGAGTTTATTGCATTGTACTTGCTTAATCTTGCTTGTTTTTCTATGTTACATTGGTGAACCTGACATGAAGACATTGTCTTCAAAAAAATCCATAGATTTTTTTTTTGTAGGTACAATACGGTTTGATGCGTATGATACACAAAATGACACATTTGATCTCGTGAAATACATATGAAGAATCAAACGACGCATTCGACTACACGCAACACATTTTATTGGTAAAAACAATGACGCATTTGACTAATAAAAAAAATACTTTTCTGATATCCAAGATTCTGAATTTTCATTTTAATCATTGCTATTTTTTGTTATGACTAATTTGGTGTTTGCAAAATGTAATCTTGTGGAGCTCATATAGTGTTTGTAGGATGATTTGTAGAAGAAAAATATACAAACTGTGTTTGCAGGATGATTGAGGAAGAAAATAATCAAACTATTAATGAAATTTCGTACAGGACGCTCATTGAAGACTAATTTTGAAAAACATTATCTGATTAGATTAGTTCATATTTCATTGGACTTTAAAGAGAATCGCTATTCTTTGTGTTTGGTGAGTTTGCACATTCTGTTAGATTAAAACCCAATTCAATAATAGAAGTATCCTCTCCCCTTGTGCACTTGTGTGATCTTGAGTGTAAGAGAAACTATTATTGGCTCTAGAAATTGGGAAAAAGTACTCACCCCAAGGTGACTCAAACTATCAATGAAGCTTTTTAGCCAAGCTACTCTCGACTGGTATACAAATGTGAATCCTAACGGAAATCTTAGGATTACAAGTGCATATTTTTTATGCAGACAAGTTTATCTTGCCTTATGCATAGCCACCTGAATGGGTTCCCTTACTAAAAATTCAATTGTTTTTAGTTTTAACCAAATCCTTTTATTTGATGGTGCAAGAGGTTAGACCTCTAAAGCCATCCCACGTTCATGTGGTTCTTAGTAGAGATGAAAAGTTTGTCATGGGAGATTCATGAGAAATGAAGCTTGGCTGACCCATAGAAGTGAGTGTTGTGGAGGGGAGCCAGTGTGGTCAAGCTTCTAATCATCCACTCTGAATAAGTGCAACTGGAGAAATCCAAGTGGGAATTCAAAAAATATTGTCTTTGCCAACCATAGGAATTGTACTTGTCTATTTGGATTTAAACATTTTCACGTCAAATTCAAACTAGAAGAAGCTATTTTTTTGTCTTCTATTTTCAAAAATTTGATCAAAATTACACTAAGTCAAACCTGCAAATTTACAATAAACTACATTCATTAACCAGAAACACGCATCTACTGTTGTGAGTCACATTTGTTAACCAGTCAACCGTATTTGCTAAACTGAGTCACATTTGTTAACTAGAAACACACATCTACTATTATGAGTCACATCTGTGAACCAAAAAATTGTATCTGTCAATCTGAAAACCACATCTACTGTTATGAGTCACAAGTGTCAAACCTATATCTGCTATTCTGTTGGACTAAAAATTGCATCTAAAACCCTTTGTGATGCATTTTCATTATGGAACAACACACTTTCCTATCATAGACCTGAGACATAGTTTACTATAAAAATTGCATATGACACTGAGAACTGCATTTGTTAATTTTTGCGACGCATCTGTCAACCTGAACATCAATTTCCTGATTACTAGAAAAAAAAAATCACTATCATAGTTTGTGGTCAAACAGTCACAACAGTCTCTGATTTATCCTTTCATAGTGATCTTTGTACATAAACTAGAACGATTTGCTGATACTTTTCATAGTTGCATCCTTTAGGTATCATTTAGCCATAGCGATAGACATACTAGTTGCAAACTTTAGTTACATTTTAGGAGTCTTTATCATCTTCAGATCAATCAGACTTTTAGGACAATCACCTTTGTAGATTTTAGAATAGGCCAACTTTCCATACTTTGAATACACCCTTGCTTCAATGAAAATTGTCATTGAGCCTAGTCATTTGTCACACATATCTTTTGTCCTCTATGTGAGTCCTTCCAACTCATTAGTCTAGTTTGGGAGCTCACTTTGTCTTTTTGTCCTAGTCCTACAAAGGTCCCTTGACAAACTAAATTGAAGTCTTGGTTAAACTTTAGGTGTTTGGTAACCTCTTTTTCAGAATCTCCAAAAATTGATTACCTAGACTTTTACATACTTAGACACAGTCATCCTAAGATAACATCATTTTAGACATTCCTTATTTTCTAGAAAATACCAAAAATATAGTTGCATTCATTCCTTATATCTAGAAAATCTCAAAAACATAGACTAGAATCATACCATCCATAGACATAGTTTTTGCATCACTTGCATTTTGCGCTTATCTTACATGGTAGAAACAAGGTCCAAAAGGAAAGAAAGAGAAAAGATGGCTGATCCAAATGACTTCATCAATCCATTTTCAAATCCCCCATCAGGGACATCGAGACCTCACAAAACTTTGTTAGACAAACTTGTCACTAGAGACCCATAAGGATACATTGTAGTTGAAGACTTAGCTGTTGTTGCATAGGACCCCGAGTTTTCCTCTTTTGTAGATGAGTACCTAGCAAATGATCCTCAATTATACTTAGAAAAATTTCTAGCAGAAGGTGCCACGTTACCTCCTGAATTTGACATTCACACATTGAAAATTGCATCTACCCAAGGGACAAACACGATGACATCTAGTGCCACTATCCTTCAAATAACTACAACTATACTATTTGGAGTTCCTACATAGAGTGCCACAATAGTACAAACATCCTCATTTGGTACATCAAGCATGACACAAGGCCTAAATTTTACCGTAGGAGCATCATCATCAAATTCCTTCGGTACCAATACTGGAAGCAAAAGGCCTAAAGTTGGTGCAAACATGACAACTGCAATACCAAGCATCAAGATCACTAGTGCCATACCATAGATAGGGGTCTCAAAAACAAGATAGATACCTCAAATACAATTTGGGAACTAGCCTAATCCTTCACAAAACATTCACATTCCTATTCAAAATACACCCTTCATTCCAAGATTGAACCAAAATCCATCACATAACGTTGGATTCCAAAACACTTACATAGACCCCAACAATCCAACCAACACATCATTAAAACAAGTGGATGTTTTGCAAACACAAATGTAAGCCCTTCAACACCAGATGGATAATATGGCAATGTCTAGTAAAAGGAATTTTTCAGAAAAAGACTTATGCCCATTTCCCTTTTACAAAGCATTATACATGACGCCTTTCCCACATGGGTATGCTATACCAAACTTGCCTAAGTATAATGGGAAACATAATCCTATTGAACATATAAAGGAATTTTTCACAATGTGCATAGACGTCGCATATGACCCCACATATCTCATGAGACTATTTTTGCAAAGTCTTATTGGAATAGCACTTGAATGGTTTGCTCAGCTTCCATATGGCATAAGATCATGGGGTGAACTTGCTGAAAAAATTATTGAACATTTATCCTTTAACATTGACAACGAAATCATGATAGCATCCTTATGTCACACTACACAAGATGAAGGAGAGAAATTTATCACCTTCTTCCAAAGATGGAGGATTCTAGCTAGTTGATGCCCTGTTGAAATACTTGAAAAACAAAAGGTCACCATATTCCTAGAAAACCTCAATTCAAAATTGAGAAGTGAATTAAGAGTACACTGTTGCACTTCTTTTGTAGAACTAGTGGAAAAGGGCATCATACTCGAAAAGGCTCTCCTTGAAAAATGTGAAATCAAGATGCCAAATAGAAATCCAAATGTTCAGAACATCCATAATGACAAAAACAAGTTTTGGTCTCGAAACAACAACGTTACCAATGATGGGATTGTTGATGCTACAACCCTACAAGTAGGACCGATCATTACACTTAGAGGACATAACCCCTCTACTAACACACTCAACAATGTCAATCAAACTCCCAACATTCTCCAAAACACCCAATGACAAAAAAAAAGAAGAGGTTTCCAAAACGTGAGTTCACTCCCCTAGGGGAACCAATCGAATCAGTCTTCAAACAACTATTGCAACAAAACCTCATACAACTTCAAGAGCCAATACAATATGATCCAGGACAATTTAAATCATTTTGGTGGGATGAAAATTCCTTTTGTGATTTCCATTGGACTAAGGGACATAGCCTACAAAATTGTTGATGATTGAAGAACATCATACAAGAGCTTTTTGAGAACAAAACTATTGAATCTAGTGGATAGAAACAAACATCCTCAAACACCAATCACAAGGTCTTTTATGATCCCTTACATGATCATGGGAAAGGAAAAGCCCCTAGTTCAAGAAATAAGACCAATACTTCGGCCAACTATACTAATGTCAAGTGCGATTATAACCATAGCCCAATCATAAAACACATTCAAGCCACCGATGAGCATATCATTACTATTACCATAAAGAAAGCTCCTGAGTGTGTTGTCAACACTCATCAAACCAAGATAACTAGCCAAGGCCCTCCATCATAGCAACAACCACAATCCTCCAAGACTCAGTATAATTTACTTGACCAGTTGGGAAAGACCCAGCACAAATCTCTATCTTGGAACTGTTGCGTATATCACTCGATCATCGATCTATTGTAGACAAAGCTTTGCAAAGCACAACCATCCCCAATAATCTTGATGTCAATAATTTCCAAGAGATGGTAGGCTACCTAACCAATTCTCATCATGCTACCTTATCTAAACAAGATTACACAACTGAGAAGGCACACCACAATGAACCTTTGCACCTCAAAGTTTTTGTTCATAAAATGAAAGTTAGACGAGTATTGGTAACGAAGGAGTAGGATTGAATCTTCTGCACCTTGAAACTGGTTAAGAATTAGGCTTCTCAGAGGCGTGTGTGGAAACCACTAAAAGCATTGTCATTAAGGCATATGATGACAAAGAGCGATCATCTAAAGGATTTGTAATGCTCCCCATCAAGAATTGGTTCTACGGTTATGGATACAAATTTCCAAGTCTTGAATCTCATCCTCCCATATAACCTTTCGTTAGGTAGACCATGGACACATGCTATGAAGGTAGTCCCTTCCATTTACCATCAATGTCGTACATTCCCATACAATGGGCACTGAGATTACGATAGATGGTGTCCCTGATCCTTTCTAATATTGCACTAATGTATGAAGGATACCCCAATGACAGGTGCCTGTAAACTAGGAGGCTTCATCATCCAATTCATCCTAGTATATCGATCCATCCAATCTTTCCAAACCACCTACTTCACAATCACTACCTTCCACTCCTAAAGGTTGAGATCCAAGATAAGGGTTGTGAAGAGTATCATATGAAAGTATCTTATTGTGTCAACCATTTGGTTCCTACCAAATCATACAATTTACCAACAATAGATAGGAGACAATCAGTGGTCACCATACACATCCCTCCCACAATGACTTTCAAAAAATGGGGAGAACTAAGTAAAGAAGTTGTAAACGAAGATGTGACCTCCTAGTTATACAAAGAAGACAATGAAGAACCTCCTCTGCTTGCACAAATACCCACAGATCAATATGGAAAAGGTTTCAAGATAATGCAATACAAAGGATATAATGGATATAGTGGGTTAGGGTTACATCAAAATGGGAGGACTGAACCTATCATTGTCTCTAAGTGGTTGAAATGCCTAGGTCTTGGGTTTCAACTACTCCAGATTGGTATTTCTAGTATTGTATCAACTTTACTAGAGGAAGTAAGTGCTTCTGAAGCTATCAAGATATCCAATGAGCCATCTGACCAACCCTACTGTGATTCCCCCAAATCTAATGAATATGAGTGGGATTCCCTATCCTCCACCTATGTCATGGACCTTGATAAACTATTTGGGGAACTTGATCAAATTCTTAAATCCTCACAAAATCCATCTAGTTCCTGTCCATAAACATCTTTGACAAAAGAGGAATGGCTCAAACATTACTACTGGGAATCCCTTGATCCCGCCTCTTGGGAACTTGAAAAATCCACTTCTGATAACCAAACCTTGACAATCGACCCATCTCACAATCTACCTATTCCCAAGAAAAAGAATAAGGAGGATTTGGTAAGAAAATTTTGTGATTATGTCAGCAACTCAGGCTTTACCTTGACCCCTTTGAACTTTTATACTTCAGATGATAACATGCCCTTAGTATATCCCTAGCTTATTGATTGGGATCAACAAGACACTCCTATCTTAGATATCTTTAAGAACGACGAAGCAATAGCTGAGTTCCTGGGACTGTGAGAAGGAATACCTAGTGGTGACCATAAGGCTAGATTTACCATAGAATTGGATAACATGGCTTATTTTGGGGAGTCCATTCAACCCTCTAGTCACAAAAATAAGAAAAATAATGGAAAAATTAAAAATGATGAGTCCCTAGGTGAAAACTGAAAGGTTCCTTTGGACAATGAAAAAGAAAAAAATGACGCATCTGAGGGAAAAAACCTCTCAGAGGCACCCAAGGAGGGAGGTTTGAACATTCTCTCCATTGCTCAAGAAAAGTCACCAATGTTGGTTGAAGAATCTATGGAGATCAACATAGACACTGAAGAGAATCCTCGGCTAATCTATTTTGCAACATCTTTGACAGAAACAAAGCAGCTTGAATTTCATAACTTCTTCACACAAAGAAAGATCAACTTTGCATGGTCATATGTCGATATGCCTGGATTGGATCTTGAACTGGTATTACATCATTTTCCATTACAATTAGGTGTTAAACCCATGAAGAAGAAATTAAGAAAAATGCACCCGCAAATTACTTTATTAGTCAAAGTTGAACTAAAGAAACTATTGGATGTCGACTTTATTAGATTAATTGACTATGCATACTGTATTTCCAATCTTGTACTAGTGACAAAACCAATAGGGGGCATCTACATCTATACAAACTTCTGAGATATAAACAAAGCATTTCCTAAAGATGACTTTCCTTTGCCAAATATTGACATGATTGTGGACCTAACAACATGATATGAAATGTTATCCCTTATGGATGGTTTCTTGAGATATAAGCAAATCAGTATCACACCTAAAGACCAACATAAGAAAACTTTCATTTGTCCATGGGGAACTTATTGTTGGAATGTCATACCCTTTGGACTTAAAAATGCCAAAGCAACATATCAACGTGCCATGACAACTATTTTCCATGATCTCATACACACTCTTATGGAAGACTATTTCAATGATATGATAGCTAAATCATTAAAAAAGGTTGATCATTTACAGGTCTTAGATAAGATTTTTCAAAGGATAGAAGAATAAAAAGTGAGGATAAATCCAAAAAATGTGTATTTGGCATGAAATTAGGAAAAATTCTAGGATATATCATTTCTAGACGAGGAATTGAAGTGGACCCAACAAAAGTGAAAGCTATAATGGATATGCCTCCACCGACCAATATAAGTCAACTACAGACACTACAAGGGATACTACAGTCTATCAGACAATTCATAGTGTAGTTAGCAGATAAAACACATCCCTTCTGACATCTACTCAGAAAAGGGGTACCATTTGTATGGACAGGAAAATGCTAAGAAGCTTTTCAACAGATCAAGGATTACCTACTCACACCACTAGTGTTAATGCCACCTATTGAGGGATGACCTTTGATACTCTACATTTCAGCAACCACAATAGCGCTAGGAGCCTTTCTTGCACAAAATGACAATGAGGGTCATGAAAGGGCAGTCTATTATATCATCCACACTTTGGTAGGTTATGAGCTAAATTACAGTACCATAGAATGTGCTTGTGTTGTAGTAGTTTTTGCTGCTCAAAAACTTAGGCACTACATGTTAAACCACCAAACAATGTTGGTCACAAAGATAGATCCTTTGAAGTATCTCCTTAGTAAAGTAGCATTAATAGGAAAACTGGCTAAATGGGTAATGGTACTCAATGAATACGATATCTAGTATGTAGAAAGAAAAACTATAAAAGGACAGGTTATTATTGACTAGCTAGCAGATGCACCAATTAAGGAAGATCATCCTCTAGTTTCATATTTTCCTGATGAGTTCATCTTCACTCTTGACATGGGAATGGCATGGAGGTTATACTTTGATGGGTCCCACACAAATCATGGTTCAGGGGCTAGCATATTGTTTATCACACCACAGGGCGACACTATTCCTAAGTCATTTAGAATTTCTTTTCCATGCACCAATAATATAGCAGAATAGGAGGCTCTTGTAACAAGATTACTCATGGCAATCAAATGGAAGATTAAGCATCTACAAATTTATGGTGATTCTCAGCTAGTATTCTGACAAGTTAATGATGACTATGAAACCAAAGATGAAAATATCGCCCCATACAAGTGGATGGAAGATAGTTTCAAACAATATTTTTCTAAGATTTTCTTTCATCAAATACCTCACATTTAGAATAGGGAAGCAAATGCCATGACAACTATTGGTTCACTCTTGGACATACCTAGCAATGTGCCTAAATTTGAGTTTTTGGTAGAACAACTTTTGGTCCTTGCCTATGACATCCCAGATTCAAAGATGGTGTGTGAACTTGTTGGTCCCAATTCCACATGGTACAAAGACATTTATGACTACCTCCATGCCAAAATCCTACCCATTGACCTCTCGAACAACCAATGTAGGACACTTATTCGTAAGTCAACTAAGTATACCATCATCAGAGATACCCTTTATAGACATTCCCTAGACAATACCCTATTGAGATGTCTCGATACTAAAGAAGCACAAGCAACCTTGAATGGTGTACATGAGGGTATATGTGGATCCCACTCTAGCAGTCCCACCTTAGCTAAGAAGATTATGAGACTAGGCTATTATTGGTCTATGATGGAAAAATACTCATATGTCTTTGTCAAGAAATGTTGACAGTGCCAGATTCATGGAGACTTGATACACGCACCAGCACAAGACCTCTGTCCATTAATATCACCATGGCCCTTTGCCCAATGGGGACTTGATCTCAAAGGTAAGATACATCCTACATCCTCTAATGGTCATAAATTCATTGTTACTGCGACTAAATATTTTACCAAGTGGATTAAAGCCATTCCTATGACCTACATTACTGGCACACAGATTTGTAAGTTCATCCTTAACTATATCATTTGTTGGTATGGTGTTCCTCAATCCATAATCATAGATAATGACCATCCATTTAAAAACCAAGAAGTCCATCACCTCTACGAATAATTCCATATCTAACACCACTTTTCCACTCCATATTACCCATAGGGTAATAGCCAAGATGAGGCTTCTAAGAAAATAATCCTCAGAATCCTTAAAAAGGTTGTCAATGATGTTGATCATGATTGGAATTTACAACTTAACCCTGCCCTATGGGCTTACTACACAAGCATCTGTACTCCCATCGACACCACTCCATATTTCTTGGTATTCAGTTCTGAGGCCATTTTGCCTATTAAGGTTGAGATTCCTTCCCTAAGGGTATCTTTGAAAGGGAATATTGATGATGATGAGTACCATGTGTCAAGATTACATGAGCTAGAGTTCTTGGATGAATGAAGACAAAAGGCATTAGATCACCTTCAAGCATACCAAAATTGTCTTTGTCATAGCTACAACAAGAAAGTATTGAATCAAAATTTTGACATTGGTGACCTGGTCTTAATGGAAAATCCAAAGAATCAAGTAGAAAGAGAAAAACCAGGAAAGTTTGAACCAAACTGGGTGTTGTGCCCTCAACACACACACCCTGTTTAGAATGGGGACCCTCTTTTCTTTCACCTTTCTGGGTCATTTTTGTCACTACCTCATTTTTCCCGCCTCTATTTTGGTGTCCTAAGTGGTTAGCGTGCCTCAAAGTCTCATCTTAAGGTTGACCGTGTTTCGCCCCTTCAATTTTGTCAAGGTCCTGGTGCCCTACAGATTCTCCTTGGCAATTTTCCTCTGCCAATGGCCTTGGGACCTGGCGGGCCCACCTCCCTAGGTTTCCCTGGCCAGGTTTCCCTGAGGTGTTCATCGTTTTGAATGGCGGAAGGCTTTCGCCTTCCCATGCCTCGAGACCCGGCTCCCTGTTTTCCATCCAGTGAAATTTTGGCCTACCTTCGTCTCCTTCAGGCCCGACCATCTGAACTTCTGAGTCTGAAACTTTGTGCTGCTTTTTCCATTTCCAACGGTGAACCTTCAATGGTGCTCCGCTATTTGGACTCGGGGTCTTCCTTCACCATCGGTTTCCAAAATCATTTTGAAACGACCATCGACCCACATCCTTCCGGCCCCTGGGCCCTGGACCTCCTACCGTCGTTCGAAGATTTAAACTCAACCGATCCAACGGTCCTCCATACGGACACTAAATGTTGGTATTAATTGCTATTTTGGGTATAAATATGGAGGTTGACCTATCATTTTCGTTTGTCAAGTTTTACAGAGGGATCAGAGTGCTTGCTAGAGGAGTCCAGTGCATCCATCGACCTCCGTCCTCGCGTCCGCGATCGTCATTCGACCACCCTTAGCAGATTTCATGCCTTGCCTCATCAGGTTTTTGAGGTAGGTTTTTTGTCTGCCCTCCCAAGAGATTTTTATGATTTTAACACCTAAAATGATGAACAACATGGGTTAAAAAACATGTTCAATTGATAAAACTTGATAAAACACACAAAACCCATGTCCTAGAATCTTCAAAAAAATTCCAAAGCGGCCTCAAAATCGGTCTGAAATTTCACTTCGTCTCAGCTGTTCATCGCCCAAGGGCATTCATGTCCTTCGAGCTTGGGTCTTTCGATGGCCATCACAACTTAGAAACAAAATAAACTCTCCAAACGATGATTTTCCCTCTTGGGCCAGGCTCCTCAAACCTTTGTCGTCCGATTTCTGTCAAAATTGAAAATGAAAACCTCAAAAGTTTGGCCTCCGTTTTGGCTTTCTAGGCTCGGGTCCCCAGACTTCCGTGTCTGGAACTCCGTGATGCTTTCGTCATTCCATACGATGGAATCAACCCATTTGCCTGAGCCCTGGAACCTGCCTTGTCTTTCGTCGTTCGGTGTTGCACGCAAACCCCCCTTTTGTCTCCTCACTAGGTCCCAGTCCACGAACTTCCGTGATCACTTTGCTGTTTCAAACAACGTTTCATGGGAAACCTTCCACCTCTGGGACCCCGAGCCTCCATTCGCCACAAGACCGGATAACATTGAATTTTGACATCCTCTCCCTTGTTGGGCTCCACCCCCGGGATTCCGTCCCATCTCTGCCAGTCCAAAAGGGAAAAATGTGCCCACCTTTCCGACCTCTGGGTTCTGCCCTCTTGTTTGCTGAAAGATAACCTGACATAAAATTTGATGCCCAACCTTGGTGCCGGGTCCAGTCCGCTGGGTCGCTCCCTCCGGAATTCTATCTAGTGATTGCCATTCTGAACGGCGAAAGCGGGGCGGCTTCCCGGCTCTCCAGGCCTGAGCACCTCCAAATATGAAGGAAAACCATGACCATCCTTGGACCTCTCGAGTGCTGGACCCCAGAATTCTGTCTTCAAAATTCCCTTCATTTCTAGTCATTTGAAACAACCAACCCCTGATGGCTTTCTAACATTTTACCTCTGGATGCTCCCAAGATGATCCAAACAACTTTGAATTTGAAATCTGATCTCAAACCATGTGCTCAAATTGATCCTTCTCCCACATTGACCTTTTAAACCATCAAAATTTGGCTGAGAGAAATCACCCAGATCGCCTTGCCCCATTTGGCCTTTCAAAATAGCATTCCTGCCAGGGATGTCCGGCCCTATGGGCCCGGATTGTATGAAATCCCTCTAGTAAAGGACTAATGACATTTGGAAGTAAAAGTATGATTTTATGGATGATAAATTGTCTAAATTTGATTTTGTCCACATAATTAATGCTTTCATGGTTAGTTATACTCACTATGCCCTCGTTTGCAGGATATATGGAATCGGGTACAGGACTCTCAGGGGCTACCACAAAAAAGGACAAAGGAAAGAAGTTAGGTAAGGCTCCTCATGGAAAAGAGGATAAAGAATAAATGAAATACCAGTTCCAGGGTGAGCCTATACATTCAAAAGTCATCACTAATTGGAAAGAAGTCATAAACACCAATATTGGCTAGGTCAATATTGATGAGTTTACGCAAAGGGTCAGAATTCACCCGAGGACTGACAATGCTAGATTAATCAGGCATAGAAAAATTGCAAAAGCTGTAGGCTTTCCCCCATCTCTCATTTCCCCTGAGCTAGTCATGGCCTGTTAGCAGGCCTATCAACTCAAGACAAGGACCATCATTGACAGAGATGGCAATATTCTAGCTAACATGTCGGCCGAGGGAATTACGAGGACCTTCCACATTCCTACCTTCAAAGAGATGGAAACACCCACCATAGAGGAATGTAAGGTGGCATGGGATGACAACCTGGTGGGCTGCAAGAGACTGATAAAACAACATTGGCTCAAGCAAAAAGGGGCAACGCTATGAAGGTTCCCCAAGAACTCTTCTGCAATGATTTCCATGAAGACTACCATGACTTGGTCACCATACTGAGCTAGGTAATGGGCATTCCCACCGTTGCGTTCTTCCAGGAATGGATGGTTTACTTTGTTGAACAAATCATCCATGGGAACGAGGATGTCACCACAAAGGCCTCCTTCTACTGGGGAGGCATGATAAGCGACTACTTCCATGAGTAGTTCATGAACGTGAAGAAAAGCTCCAAGTTCTACATGACCTCCTATTTGGTCTACTCCTTGGCAGAGTAGAGGTAGTATAGTTGACTATTTGTGGCACCCGACGAGGAGCCAGGGCAAAGATTGAAAGTCTATGACAGACATCCCCAACTCCAATTCAGAAATTTTAAGAAGGAATACTATAGGGTCAATGATGCCTTCATTGGCCACGTCATTCGACTACTTGGAGGGGACTTTGAAAGGAGGGTCTCCCATAGTGCGCGGGCGTTCCTAAAGCAATACGCCTTCCTGTTCCTTCAATTCCCCAAGTCTACCTACATTCATGCCTAGGGTTTCACTGAAAGGCCGAACAGGTTACCTTGGTACCCCAATGACCAGATTATACTATTGGAACTCTCCTGGCAGTTGCAACATGTGCACGCCATCCTCAGCAGCAAGCATTTGGTAGGGGTCTCTTATCCCTTGACCCTTGGTCAGGGCATGTACAAACTACAAACTTTCCAGTGCGCTAGGAATTCAGAAAAGGAGTTGGTGGAATACCACTTCCAACTACACACTCCTCGCCCACAAATGGACCCATATGGGTATGTAAGAAAATCACTTGGGCTAGAGTACGCCCATTTACATAATGTCAAGGATTTCTGGGAAAATTGCCAGGGTGACAAAGAGGTGCATGCCAAGCATTATATGAGGATAACTACATACTTCGTAAGAAGGGTGCAACTGTTCCCCATACCAGATCAAGTAGAAGAAGATGAAAGCACCATCATGGATCCTCGGTATACTACAGTAGCCAATTTACCACTGCCTACAATCAACTGGAATGAATAGGAGGTTGATGACCTTCACATCATGACCAAACCCATCGTGGCTTGAACTAAAGAATGGGTTAAAGGAAAAGTGAGTTGGCTAAAGCAACAAGGAGTGGTCCTAACATATGAAGGGCTAAAGAGTGAGCCCAGTTCCTTTGGAGATGTTGCCACCACAACTTCAACGGGCGGGAAATCTAAATCTCCTCCAATCACCAGATCTAAGAAGAGGAAAGAAGTGAAACAGAGTAGTCTTTGGATCCCAAAGTATACACAAGAAAATATCTAGGAGGCTCACCTTCTAAAAGGCTCAAGCAAACGGGAGGCACCATGAAGCAACCTGTAATCCAAGAGGGTGAAGAAAAAAGGACAGATCAGTTAGAACCCCTTTTGGCTCTCCTTGTCTCGACTACCCCACCATCTGTCTCCCTAGCCATGGTCACGACATCCCCACCGATAGTGGACAGCTCAATCCATCTTGCCCCTTCACCTCCGGCCGAGCCTGTAATAGTGATTGACTCTTCCTCCGCTGCCATGTCACCTACCACATCACTCCCATTAGCTATAGTGATGGCATCAATGTCAGCTCCCACCTTGCCTGAGGCCTTCTTGAAACACATGTAGAATCTCCCTTCTAAGCTCTCCCGGATCCTTATGGACCCCACTCTTCAAGTGGCCCTAGCATAGGTCCTCACTACTGCTAAACCTTTGCAGCCTCCAGTAGAACCGCCGGCTATGGAAGCCACCATGTTAATCTCTGAGGAGTGGGAGAGAAGGGAATGAGAGGACTTGAAGCCATTTGAAGAGGAAGTTGACGAATACCATGAACACCTGGAGTATGAACACTAGAAAATTGATAGGGTGGCCTACGAGGAGGGAACAAGCTCTTCCAAGAGTGGGGATGAGGAGGAGGATGTCGGCAGTAGGGTCATCGTACAAACCTTTGATGATGATCTTTAAGAAGAGATGGCCCAATAGCTAAAACATGATGAAGAAGAGGCAGAAAGGTCACCTCTCAGAGAAGAGGAGGAGGGCGACAAGATAATAGAAATTATGGAAACCCCTGCAGGGGAAAAATAATTGGAGATTGTGCCGCCTCCCACAAAAGAAAGAGACAAAGAAGAGGACTAGCCCAAGGGGTACATGCACAAAGATGAATAGATTGAATACATAAAGGAAAAGGAAACCAAGGAGGAAGGGAGTCCTCGAGGACAATTGATTACTAAACCTCTCATCAAACGCCTCACATTCGCCGTAGATTCTAATGAGGAAGAGGGAGACAACACCAAGGTGAAAGGTGCACAAATGGAGGGCCTAACAAAGAAGGGTAAGGGCGATCAAGAGCCACCAAAAGAAGATTCTTCCATGCCTAAGTGGTTGGAAAAATAGCTTGAGGAGAGGAATTTCACTCCTAAGGATCCAAGAGCAAGGCTAGAGGCTATCCTATCCCGAGCACAAAGCTCAACCAGGAAGGAGAAAAGGCCTAAAGTGAGATCCAAAATAACAATAAATGCTTCTGGGTCCCGAACCACATAGATAGCAACACCCATGGTAGGCCAGGCTAGTGTAAGCAACAACATTTCTACCATCAACTTGGGGACTGCTACCAGAGAGTAGAAGGTAGGGCATCTTGAGGAGTCAGTGGCTACAGTGGTGCACTTGATAAAAAAGGACAAGGTCTCAAAGGATGAACTAAAAGCATAGTTAGCCACCTTGACGGATTACATCCAGCAATGGTCTTCAGTGGATGACCTGCCTACCACATTTGCGACTCCACCCCAGCTACTATCGAAAGAGAAAATTGACAAATTGGAAAGAAGAAAGAACTTGGACAAGACCACAAAGAGTTGGTTCCAACAGGTCATGTACGTCGGGAACATGGGTATTGACCGGGAAATTTGAACAACCAACAAGTTTTTGGATCTACAACAATCTTTGGAGATCATGAAGAAGCTCTACACCAACTTCCCTGCAACATACAACTCCACCTATCCAAATATTGAGGCCATCCTCCAGTTACCAAAGGCCACATGGGAAAAGAAGCTTGCATTCAAAAGGGACAATCATTGGTTGATGGATGTGTGGAGGCAGGATTTTGGTAACAGAAAGGAAAGGTTGGAACAAATAATGAGTAGGGTGGATCCGGACATCAAATGGGTCAAGGAAATTAGGGCAGAATGTGCTCGATATCTCAAGCTGATGACAGAGTATGACATGCCCGCAGTACAGATGGATCCAGAGAAGATAAAACCTTACTTTTAGAAGAAGATGGAGGACGGGACGTCCAATGAACTAACAGTGGAATTCATGAGTTTTTTCGCCTGTGCCTTTGACCAATCAGAGTTGTTCAGAGATCAGGGTGTAAAGTATGATGAAGACTAGAAAAGGCTTGAAGATAATGCAAAATAATGGAGCTACCAGATGTTGTGGTATGAATCATTGAGGTAGACAAGCTCTAGCCGGTTATTATAAAATTCATGGAATATGCAACTTCAAAGAAGCAGGAGGACAACTGTTATCAATGAGGAACCCTCGAAGGAGTAGCTACAGCAAAAGAGAAATCAACAAAAGACAAGATGCTACAGTGCCAACACTAAGTGACAAAATAGGGAAAAGGACAAAGATGTTTTTTTTAAATTGTAATATATTGGGGGGTGGGTGAAACCCTATTTTGTAATGAATCTTGGCCACACAATGAAAATCAATCTTGTCCATTCATCTAACTTTTTGGGGGTCTCCTCTCATTTGCAAAGAGAGTTGAGTTGTTGTAAAGACATGCTGCTGAAATTTATAATGAAAATATATTGACTTGGTGTATTTTCTGATTTCTTCACATGTTTCATGGTTCAATCTCCATTTTTACATGTTTAGTTAGATTCACATTGTTGTTTTAGTTAGTTGTATCTTTTCTTTGATAGATTTTAATCCTAATGTTCTGTGATTATAGAAATTTATGTTGTGTTGATGCCTCCTAGCCCATACTTTTCATTGTTTGCTGATGGTAAATGGCCTTGCAAAGTTAGCCTGGGATGAAATTTAAAGCTACTCTTTGAATCTTTATCTTTGTTCATGCATGCAAATGGCATATGAATGGTAAAATACTTGCAGACCTTTGAAGATAGCACATATTTCGCAAAACTATAGACCTCTTGGTTAAGTGAAATCCTATTTGAAGGGAGTTGTCCATAGCAGAACTTCCATGATCACTGTTCATAGTTGGTTGTAGATCTAGGAACCTTCCATCTTCCCTGCTCTTTTCCTTTTTTTTTAGAAATAGACTATGCTAAGGTTCATTGCACATTGTAAATCCAAACTTGAAGAAAACATAAAAGTTTTGGACCACTGTTCGAACCTACAGCAAAGTGAAACTTGACCTCCATCTCAGAAGCTTTGGATTTGAAGATCTACCTCGCATCCAACTACATAAGTCTGCCTTGTGATTATCAACAAAATTACATCAAAATCAACTAAGGAGTTCCATGCAAGTAATGACCTGACACCCGATAGACCTTGGGGAGGTTTTCAGGCGCTTGCAGTTGGAAATTTCCTTTCAAGAGAGGTAGTGCACCTATGCATTACCTGTGTTGAGAAAGTGTGCAAAAACATCCATCAACACTAGGTAGGACCCTACATTGTCACCAAAGCCTTTGGATGAGGAGCATACCAACTCTTTACCCCTGAAGGAGAACCACTATCAACACCAATCAATAGCCTTCATCTAAAGAGGTTCTACTCATAGCTTATGAGAGCCTGGTCTTAATCATCAAAAATAAAAATAAAATAAAAAATAAAAATCATTACCTAGGTGAAAACCTGCCAAACAAGCATTTGGTAACATCAAAAAAATTAGAAAATCAAGAAAATAGTAAAAAGAAATAAATCATCCAATAGTGAAAACCACTTTGGTGGTGCTTTGGATAAGTACCATGGTGAAAACCTAGTAAACAGGTGCCATGTGTAGTTGACTCTACTTCTTTATCTACCATCATTCCAACCTGACTTTTCAGTCATATAACCTATCTTTCCAATCCACCACTTGTACATACCACTCATAATAAATGGTTATCCTTTCCATAACTTGGAATGATTAACATTGAGCACACTTTGAATCCCCATTTCATCTTATTCATAATAAATTGGTCTTATACCTAACTAGGGGTAGTTCCGAGGGGGCATACCCTTACTTATTTCACACTAGGGCACGACTAGGGTATGTTTTGACTTACATCATTTGGTTCTTATAGTGACTATTCTGAGGATGTAAAACTAGTTAAAAAAATCCAAAAACATCACAAAATGTCCTTAAATTTTTTTTTTTTAAACTTCAAAAAGATGAAAAAATCAAAACATGTCAAAAATCCAAAAAATAAAGAGTTAAAGTTAGTCATGCCAATTAGTCTTTGTCATTATTGAACTATGTTGCCTCTGTGACTAGACATAGGCAAGGCCATTTTCCAATGTGCCCTTGAGGAATTAGGTCAGTTTTTTTAGGTTTTTCTATATAAAATCATGACAATTCTTTGTAAATAAAAAAAAAGTCAATGGTTGTGTTGAAATATGAGGTCTCTGCATGTATAACGTAGGAAAGGCCATCAATCGATGAGCCCTTGAGGCCACACTAGGTTAGTCCATTAGAGTTCGTCACATTCACTATCACACATGTTAGATATCTTCAAATAAAATTAAATTATTTTTCAGTCAATCTAGTCAAATTCTAGTCAAACTATGAGGTCTTTGCGTGTATAACGTAGGCAAGTCCATCAATCGATGAGCCCCCGAGGCTGCACTAGGTCAGTCCTTTAGGGATCATCATGTCATACATTTTTGTCTAACACAAACAATTATCAGAACATCAAAACAAGTCACGCCTCAACAAGAAAAATGAGTCAACAAGGTCATCAAGTCAAATCAAACAAATTTCCAAAGCAATATAAAAAACAATCAACCTATGTCTTATAGAGGATGTGTCCTTCCTAAAAAAATACTTGGTCATCTAGTCAAACAATCATCATTTCCTTATATAGGTGGTCACATGATCTAAATCAGACTCAACATCTTATACGGTACGTGTCTTTCTAAAGCCATGCTTAGTCATTTCCTTATACAGATAGTCACATGATTGAAACTAGACTCAATGTCTTATATGATATGTGTCATTCCTGAAACTAGGCTTTATCAAACAATCATCTTATCAATCCCTTAGACAATTAAGCAACAAATAGATCAAATTTTGGAAAATATTTTTATTAGTTGTTGGCATTATAGCTTTTTTTCTCTTATCTTTTCATTTGGCTTTGTCTTTGAGTCCGGTTACTAGCTTTCTCGAGGATGTATCAGGACTCTTTTTCTTTGACTGTTGTTTGTCAACTGTCTTTTGGATTTTTCTTTGAGTAAGGCTACTAGCTTCCTAGATGATGTCCCATGAAAGATTTAGAGGATCAATTATGTCTCACGACTCATCTTTTATTTGTTTAATATTTCTGGTTTGTCTTGACAAAAAAGATTGGGGAAACTTTTCCCTTTGTATGAGTTAGGACATTCCTTGTCTACGACTATCTGTTTTTAGCAAGTGGATGACCTTGCACACCTTGGTCTATCTCATATCATGGTGTTTTTTGTCCATTTGTATCATTTAATTCCCAATGATGGTTTAATGCAAGGCCTATTATGTTTCAAAAAAATATTGAAGATTTCTAGTACTAACATCCATGTCTTTCATGTTACTATTCATCTTTTTTGCGCTAACATTTCTTCTTTCTTGCATTATGACAGAGTCCTATGACACATAAAAAAAAAATCATCTTGCATATGCATTCATGTTAGGAACATCATCTAGACATGGCCATACATATATACACATTAAATCATACATATATGCTGCATTTGAAAATAAAAAAGTAAAAATATATAGACATCCATCACATCTAAGAATTCATGACATAACATGCATTCACCATCATAAACTGTATAGCATATTACAACAACAAATTACATGTACATGACATTGTAAATACATTAATCACATTACATCTCATAGTCATAAATGCATATATGGCATCCATCATATCATAAAAGTAAATGCATACATCATCATATAGAATCAACATAACATCATAGGCTGCATTAACATCATAAAGTAAATATTGGCATCCATAACACATGCATAAATAAAAGATTTCTTAACATATAGAAGACTACATAATCATATAGAAAACTACATATCATATAAATCGCCGCCAAAAATTATATATATATATATATATATATCGCTCAAAAAGTGTCATAGTACATTGTTAGAATGTATCTCTCAAAATGGAGCTCACATGCTCTATAATCAAAATAAAATGTCTACAAATATAAAACATGTCCCTAGGCTGAACTCCCACTACTCCCATGTGGAGAATGAGGAGGTGATTGACGGGGAAGTGTTGATGATCATTGTGTTGAAGGAAGCCTATCATAAGGTCATGTCCTGTGAGGTCCTACAACACCCTTAGTGCTCTGGGATCTGCTATGTCACTTGCTGCATGGACTACTGCTACATGCCTTTGAATAACTAGGAGCCTATTTCTCAAGAGGTACCTCTTTCTCATATAAATCTCTGTAATATCTCTCTCTGTCACTAGCCCTAACCAATTCATGAGCGAAAATTATAGCCGGTCCAGTACAAAGGGTGGTAAACTCCTGAAATCTCTGCTCCATCTCCTGCCTTCGTTCTACCACCTGATCTCTCTCCAGATAGGCACTATCCCTCTCCATCTACATCTCATCCCTCTTTGCCATCATAGCTCTGACTCACTCATCCAAGGCCTCTACTTGGGCCTACAAATCGGCCAATCACTGATCAATGGGACCCTCCTCCTCCTGTCATGGCCTCTCTCCCTCATTAACATCCCACTCCTCAACAATCCTATCTCGAAGCTCCCTCTCCTAATCTCCCATATCCTCCTTTGGAAAATCATCATCTATGTCCTCATATCCTGCACATAGTAGATCAAGGGCATCCATCTCTGCCTTCTCCTTAGCATGCTCCTCACCGACAACCTCCTCTACAACATGCTCCTATCCTCCACCCACCGCCAACATAGGTACATCCTCTCCCTCCCTCTCCTCCTCACGAATGGGTGACAAATCTGGGCCTCAACCTTTACCACCTCATTGACCCCATTGACCACCCCTCCCACCTCCTCTTCTACCATAATCTCCACTACCTCTACCACCTCGACCACCTCCCCTACTACCACACCGACACTGTGGTATTGTCCCTTGCCACTCTACAAGTGTTGGCTCATCGGGATCTGTCAAAGGAACAGGCCTATTTTGCACCCACCAGGCATCATACGCATCTGTAGTCCCCACATCCATAGCTCCACCCCTCCATTCCCACTGTACAAGTTGCAATGCATATATGTCTACCTCCATTGTTGCTATAGGTATCTATGGCCCCCATAGAGGAACCTCCCTAGAACATCGAGCAAACTCAGCTTGGCCCCGTGACACATATTGTACCTCACCAAACTATCTGAGGACTCTGTCTGGTAGGTGTCTCTTAATAATGTGAACTCTTGACATGGTCCTCCCAATCAGATGTCGTGTCAGTCAACAAAAAGGCAGGTGTCAATGCTCATCTTGCCACTATGCACAATCCATGTATTGCCTCCATATAAAATGCACAAGGGTTTCAATAGTGTGCCTCCAGTACCTTGTGTCTCTCATATGAGTCTGACTGATGGTCCTAGAATATCAAAAAAAATAAGGAGATCTATCATCTAACTCAAATACAACTCTGGAAAAAAAATAACAATGTGATCCCACACCCAGATCATCAGAAGAGTAGTGCCACAACTCATCGAATGTGCCTCCCTGTAAGCTATATCATGCAAGTGAAAATATAACATCACAAGTAAACAGGGGCCCCATGCATATACCACCTGCCTCTCTAACATCCCTACCAACATCTACCCCCACCCAACAGGAAACCCATGCCCTTGACTGTCAGGTAAAATAATCCCAGCAACCAAAGTGCACAACACATAATCGATCCGCTCATATCTATCAGCAAGGACATGCCATCTAATCTCATAATGCTCTAAACCTAGCTATATAATATCAGCATACACATAAAAATGGGCCAGCTCACTATAACCCCTCTGGGTATCATAGAGGACTTTCTCGCCCCTGATCAACAATCAAAAAATCCTATAGACATCTTCTAAAGTAATAGTCACCTCTCCTATAGGCAAATGGAAAGATGATGTCTCTGAATGCCATCACTCACAAAGTGCAGTGAGCATCCCTCGGTTTGCCCAAATAGTGGGCATAAATGACACATGATGCAATCCAAGGTTCCATATCAACCGTCTCTCCGCACTCCACAATTGATCTCACAGCTCATAGGTAGCTAGCTTCAACTCCCATGTGTCTATCAGATCCAAAGTAACCTGCACATGCATAACGAATACCTTATGTCAGAAATATAAAGGTAATTTTTACAACACAAACATTTCAAAAAAATTTAATAGGAAAATGTGTCATTTTATTATCAAATGCAGTGCACAATTGCACATGCGTCATTTAACATAGAAAATGCATCATAGAAAATTAAATGTGTCATTCAACCATGCAGATGCATTACAATAATGCAAATGCATCAAACAAGAAAGCATAGGGGAGAAATCAAGCAAATGCGACACAATATATCAAATGAGGTGTACTATAATACATGCAATACTATACTAAACAAATGTGACTCGGGACTACAAATGTGATGCAAAAGAAAAAAAATGCGTTGATTTAACCTATATGAAAAAACAAGCCTAGACGTGTTTTTGCAAATGTGTTGTATCATGAGCAGATGTGTCACATACAAACGCATTTAAAAAATAAATTTTACAGGCCTAAAAATGCATGAAAATTGAAAACTCAAAAGACAGTTTTGGGGTACATACCAGGGGTCCTGCATCGACTAGCCATCTAAAAGTCCTAACTCGATAACCGCGGTGCTCACCGTATGGAATGGGCAACATTTTGGCTGAATTCTCCAAAGCAAAACAAGGTTTTCTAAACTTGAAGGGTGAAAATGAATTCATTTTTCACCCTATTCCTATTTATACCTAGGGATTTGGAGGGTTTTCTCTCACCTTGTCTATTGGCCACACTATTTCCAAACTTCCAACAATAATTTCACATACCAAACCTCTCTAAAATTGATTTCTTTCGCCACCATCGAACTTTTAGCTATCAAATTACCTAATCGGGACAACTTCCAACTTTTTTTGAATTTTTCAAAAAATTGTCATTTTTCCTTAGGGGGCGCATACCCTTACCTATTTCACACAGGGGCATGACTGGGGCATGTTTTGACTGATTTTTTTTGACACAACACTGAAATAACATTGTATCAAAGAGGGCAAAATGTAGACACTAAAAATTGGTCTAGGCCCGTGACTCTAATTTTCTTCATAATTAATATCTTCATTATCATAATTAAATAATGTTAATTATTTAATTATTTTCTTAAATTCATTTTTCTTCTATTAATTAAACAACTTTAATTATTTAGTTAATTCATTTTTACCATTATTCAATCTTGATTAATTACATAAATGCAATTTATTTAATTGTGTCGCTAATTAAGTTTACTCTCTTTATAAAATTAAATAAATTGTTACTTAATTTAGTCTCATTGCATTTTTTACTATAATTAAATAATCATTTAAAATTGTTTAATTATTCTTTAACCTTTTCTCTAGTTAATTAATAGAATCATTGTTTATTTAATTTAATCCTCAAAATTTGAATGTTGAATTAAATTATTATTTAGTTCATAAAAAGGTTTATTCTTGGAATATTCCTCTATAATTAGATAATCTATTTGTTATCTAATTAGTTGTTCACCACTTAAGTCGAGATTTAATTAGATTAGTCAGTCATCTCTTGATTTAATATCTTATTGTTTCTGACTAGCATAATTTTTGGGTCAATCAATCAGTTATCTAGATTTATTCATATCTTCTGCATGCAAACTTCTATTAATTAAATAACTTTAATTATTTAATTAATTCATTTATGCATTCTAATAGACTATTTCCTCTATGCTTATATTTATCCTTTACATGCAAACCTTATTCTTCTGAGTTTTGAACAGTCTCAACTAAAGATTAAATTATTATTTAATTTAATCCCCACCTTTTTATGCTTTATCACTCACATTATTACTAACGCTAATCTCAATGCATGTCACATTTTTCAGTCTTAATTGTCAATTTACCTTTCAATCTAATCATGTCATTCGAAAGTCATATTTTCTATAAATTGGCTTGACCTTCATCATTATTACTCCTAAGATCTTATGACTTATGGAAGCAACCAACTTTAGAATCTTTGATGTTTTTCTAATAACACTATCATGAGGCTATACATGCACACTTAAGAGAAATTTGAGGGAAATTATCATACAAAAAAAAATGGAGAAGTGCAATCAAGATTATTCATGAAATTACGTAGACTTATGGTGAGATTGTTCTATTATTTATGCTTTTTTACATTCCATTGTTCTTTGTTGTTAGCGTAGGTTTAGATTTAAGTTTATTGCATTTTACTTGCTTAATCTTGCTCGTTTTCCTATGTTACAGTAGTTGTAGTTGGATCACTTGGTTTCCAAGTGCTTTTTGAGAAAATTTGAATAAAAGAGATTACAGTGTAATAGATTGGTGTTATGTATTCTGCTCCACATTTATTCAGTCCTAAAGTTATTCTTGTGTGGTTTGGATATGTTGATAAGGGGTGTATAGAGATGTTATATCTAGATTTGCATGTTCTGGATCATATGCCAGTAACAATTGTGTTCATTAATGTGTGTCTATGAAGAAGGTTTTTGGGATAAATGGGATTACTCTGTATTTCTCTGTATTAAGGTTTCTTTTTTGCAATTTTGGGGGCATTCTTATAATGTCTATATCTACTTTCCCTTTAGGTTTCAAGTGTTGTGGTGTTCCACGAAGTTGGTTAATGAGTTGGATGTTTGTGCCAATGTGGCTAGTTGCACAAAATGATGATGATCTTAGTTCTAGGTGGTTGTGACAAAGTTACAAAGTATTTTGATGATGCTAGAATATTTTGAGATGTTGTATGGATATTGTGGAGTGTTGCTATGTGGTATGTGTGACATGAAGAAGCATGTATGTGGTCACTTGTAGTGTTAGTTCAGGTTTGGCCAACTTGGTGTGCCAACACTATTTGTGGAGGTACCTCATGGATTGTGAATGTGTTGAGTAGTGTGGTGATGTATATTTAGGTCCTAGTTATCCCCTAGTGTGGTTGTCCTTCACTTATTTCCATAGAAAAAGTGTTTGGTGCCAACCTACTTTGCAATTGCATGTTTGGGGTGCATGCTCGAACTTGGAGAATGTTTTCAAGGTTGACGATGGTATAAATAGAAGGTAGAATTTTGGAGAATGGTGTGTGTGTGGTGTGAAATGTGATCAAGTTTTATGATGTGAGTGTGATCTTTGACAACTAAGGCTAGCATAAGTAGTGAGTAGAAGGTGTCTACATTTTTAGTGTACCTAAAGCTACTGAAGGTAGTGAGCTGAAGGTTATGGATGGTTTAGAGTTGTTGTGGTGGAACTAGGTATGTGCAGGATCATCATGGGAAAACAGGCCCTTAAGTGGCAAAAAATTTAGAAAAATCAAGGTTAGGCAACTTGACGTAAAAATATGAATAAGTTATCTATATTATTTCAAAAATATGTAAGAATAGAATTTGTAGAAAATTTAATGTAGTTTCTAAACTAATAGGTCTAGCTTTTTTTCTAAAATCTATTTGGTGAAAATTTGAAATTTCAATGCAGTAGTACTTAAATTTCAGGGAAAAACAAAGAAGTGGGTGTCTGTCTGACCACCCTAACCATAATAAAATGATAATATTTTTAATAATATTTTAGATATAAGTAGAGGAATCATGTCCAGATGTGATGCATATTTTTTTGTAATTTTTTTCCAAGTAAATAATTAATTATGATTTTTTTATTAAAACTTTTTAAAAATATAAGAACTCGTATGTCTGACCACCTTAACTTGGTCAAAACTTCATGAAATTCATTTTTTTTGTTTTTCATCCTATAGTATGCGAAGCATATTGAATGTGACACAAGTTTCAAATTCAAAAAATGTGACACTATTTGAAAGCTATAGATGTTTTTCCATCAGCCTATCAATCAGGACTTTAGTCATAATTCAAAGAGAAAATAAATAATAATTATTTATTAAATTCAAAGTAAAGCATCATTTATATTGGTGGAAATTTGAGAATCTACTTTAAAAACCCATTTTGTTTCATCAATTTTGGGTAGAAAAATGTCATCAGCCACATACCCTACACATACCCATCATACCGCCACTTTTTAGCCCATCATGATCCTTCACATACCCAACTTATTGTTGCTTTGAGATGGATTTCTCTTTGTAATAGTCCTCTTTCTTTCATCTTTCTAATTCAACAGTGAGCCATTGGTAGTGAGCCTTCTTCAATACTGAGCCTTTTATATTCAGTGTTGCAATTCATTTATATAGTGAGCTAATCCTCACCATGGTTTTTCCTTTCTTAGGTTTTCCACGTAAATCTTGTTGCACAAATAGTTTTTTTTGCACCAAAATATTGACCTATTAATGCCCAATACAATTTCCATATTTAATGAATCCATGGGGGGTGGTTAAGTCATGTCACAAACCCAAGCACTACGCTGCATAACACAAGGAGAGCAAGGGAACATACCTTGCAACAAATCTGGTGTTCTATTATGCATGGTGTTTTGATTTGTGGATGTTTCACTTATTTACTTTCATGCTAAATCTGATTAAGGGTTTAAGGGATAATAAATATTTGAATGTTAATGAGAGTTTTGATGTTTTAATGTATAAATAATTCACCCCCCTCTTAGTTGTCCTGTGCATCTAACAATTGGTATTAGAGCAAGGTTCCTTGGAAGAAGCTTAACCACTTGAGGTAGATCTAGATGGCACATAGGAAGGAGGATCCTTTGTTTGATGGGATGAATTATGCGTTTTGGAAAACCAGGATGGAATGTTTTTGTTGTCATTTCATTCCACCCTTTGATGACCCGTCATTGATAATTGATTTGAGAGATCCTACATGGGCCATCTTGCATGAATTCTCATTGAATGTTCCCAAAACTGGCTAAGTCCCAGGTTTTTAGGCTTTCAAAATTTCTCTTACCTGCTTACTCTCATGCCTTCTTGATGAGGGTACTCCCCTTACAAAACCACACATACACAACTAGACAAGAGAGATAAACAAAAAATACTGAAAGAAACACTTGATTTCTATTATCTTGATGAATTGAAATTACAATACTCAAAAAATAACATACTATAGCCACATGTTCCTTCTCATTATAGAAATTTGCAAGGAAAAAACCATGATCTGCACTATCAGAGCTCCTCTCTATAGCCCTTGTTCTCCCTCTTTATTCAAGAAGTATAACTGCCTTAGAATATTTTGGAAGGTATAACCCTATTTTGGTGCTAGAAATTCCATCGTCTATTTCCCGCTCTAGAAGTTTTTATAAAAAAATTAATTTAATTTTATATTATATATTTACAACTTCTCAGGGTCATAACTTTTGATCTAAACTTCATATTTTCAATTGTAATATATGGTTAGAAATCTTACAAAGAGATCTACAACTATATTTTGCTAGATCTAAAAGATCAAAGATTTTGCACCATGTTCTGGGGCTTGAAGGGCCTCAATTTTCACTTTTAAACTTCATTGGAGAAATTCCTCGAGATGAAAATTTAATATCTTCCAAACAGTACAAGATTTTGAGATGACTCTTTCAGCAAAAATATTATTTTCCCATTTCACTCCTTGGGGTCAATTTTTGTGTCCATAGGAACCGAATAGGCTAACTAAAAATAGAAGGTGACTATTTTTGGCTATTTCAAACTTCAAACTCTCACAAAGACTACATGAGTCACCATGGGCCCCAAAACAACTAAGGAAACTACAAAAAAATGAAAATAAAATATTTTTGGGTAATGCAAGATTTCCCTTACACCAATGGATGCTCTTGTATCACTTCTTCATCGCTCTTACTCCTTCTTCTCTTCCTTCCTTTTTCCTCTAAGTGTTTTAGGTTTTGGCCTTTGGCCTTACCATTTACCCCTTACTGATCTCTTGTGGTAAGCCTCAATCCTTACCTCTTCCCTCATATAGTTTTTGCTTCGCAAGGCATAAGCCTTCCTCTCAACCCCCAATCCCCAAAATATCACCTCTTACTTTTGGACACCACACTTTTGGTCTTCTCCCTTTTTTCTTTTCATTTTCACTCCTTCAAAAAGTTGACCAAGTGTTAAGTTTTCAGATGTCGAGATTCATCTATCTCCTTTACCTCTTACCTTTCTTTGGTAAGAGGTAACCCTTCTCTCTGATCTCGATCATTCCTTTCAAAATTCAACCTTCACTCTTCCTCTTTCCTCTTTTTCCATATGCGATAAGGTGTAAGCCTAATCCCTGACCTCTGAATCCCAAAAAGGGTTACTATTTTTTACTTCATGATTCCTTCTCTCTTCTTTCCTTTGGTATGAAGTAAGCGGTATGCCCGAAGCTCAATCTCTGATGTCCCAATGTTGATGTGCATAAAGTATGAAGTAAGCGGCATGAAGTAGGCCCAATACCTGACCCCTGACAAAGATGTTGTTTCACGGATCCAAACCCGTTTCAGAAAAAAAAATTGTATACTCTTGGAAAAAGAGACTATTTTGCAATTAATTTGGTTGTATTTTAGACACCCTTGCATCAATCACCCCTTAAAAACTACATTTATAGGCCCTTAATGCTCATGATTTTGGACTTTAATGCCTATTCCACTCAAAAATCATACAAATCCTGACAAGAAACATTCAAAGCACTCAAATTTCATGAAACCCACCTCGAAAATCACTAGTGGGACTAAGTCCCCCAAGGTGGCGACTTAGTCCTTTTTGAGGTATTTTCCACTTTTGAGCAGGAAAATCACTAAATTAATTCAAATACTTATGGGACGTCGACCTGTGAAGTTAAAATAATGAATAATTTAGTGTTAATGCCTATAAATACATGTTTTTAGGTCATTTTTCATAACATTTTAGTCATTTTCATCAAGCAAAATCAAAAGTTAAGAGCCAAATATCTTTCACAAGAAGATTCTTTAGTCTTTCTACAAAAAAGTTGAAGCTTTAAGGCAACAAACTAGGGTTTTTGCAGGTATTCAAGATCACTTTTTTCCAAGATCTTAAATTGAAAAGAGTTGATCATGGATGCCTATGGAGAATCATGAAGAAATCTAGGTTGAGGAGATGCAACTAGCCATCAAATCAAGCCTAAAGACTTGTTTTCAAAGTGATTCCATCTTCCATTTTCTCTCTATATTCAGCCTAAGGAAGGTTTGCATGTCATTTAGATTCATTCATAATGTGATTTAATGTCTCTTAGAATGAGTCTTGAATTTTTCTAAATCCATTTATGCATCTTATTCTTACACATTAGAATAGGGTTGCATCTTATTTTCATACTTCCTAGTCTTAGAAACACTTAGGGCTAGGGTTTTATGCAAATTTTATCTCTTTCAAGGTTTAAATACCAACTAGGGGTTTGACCAAGGCAAACCCCCCATTAGAAATCAATTTATACTCTGGCAAGTAATTTTGTAGATTCAAATCTAGATCTTCGTCAAAAAACATAATGTAGACTATGGGCTTCCGTTTCCACGTTCAAATTTGTAGAAAATACTAAGTGGACTAAGTTTCCAACAGTGGAAATTTACTCCCACTGCACTAGTTTTTTAGAGATTTTTATAGTTTCAGATACCCATCTAGCAGAAACATCTTTTTGGGTAGTTTTCCTGATCTGGGACTAAGTCACCCAGCTTGGCGTAAGTGTCCCAGTTAGCTCAAAAATTAAGTTTTCTAGAATTCCAGAGGTCTCTACAATCTCCATTCTACTTTTCATCAGTCTCCAAGTGCACATTTTTTAGTTTAACACCTTTACTAGGATCTTTATTGCATTTATTTTATCATTTTGCATATCACACTGTGTTTTCTAACACTTTGTCTTTCTTGGGTTTAGCATTAATAATCACCTTTATTTTTTAGTTAGTTGCATTGGACATCATATTTAGGAATATTGCATCCATCCATACATTAATCTTGAGTGTAGACATTAGCATTTTGGGTCCATTTCTCTCCTTTTAGGTGAAAAACCCTAGAAGAGTTAGAGAACCCTTGGACACCCAAAATTAGTGTCCACATTCTGGTGAACCTGATGTTTGAGAATTTCCTTTCTGATTTCAAGTGCATTTACATCCTAGGTTTAACTTGCATCAACATTGCATTAGGTGTTGCATTGTTTACGTTACATCTTAATAGGGTTTTAACATTGCATTAGTGAAAAGCTCATTAAGCTTGCATTATTGCATTCCATTTCATTCCATGATAGTGGAATTCGACATTTGAACTATAGATTTGTATGGTATAGTACAAAACACATCAGTATCCATTGGAAAATTCAAAAAAACTTTAAAAATAACACTACTTGGACTAATTCACCACCCTGGGCAACTTAGTCCCAGTACACATTTTGCATTTGTGTTTTAGCATTATGTTTCCAGTTTCTTCAAGTACTGTTTGTTTCAATTACTTTTATGTTTTTGTGAAGTTATTTTTTGTTACATCCAAATCATTAGCATTAGTATCATTTACTTTAATGGAAATTCTAGATGTTCGAAAAACAAGGACATACAATTGAGAGGGAGGGGTGAATTAGTTGTCATAGAATATTTAAACTTTTCAAACTTTACTTAACTTAATCTTAGATATAATGAATGAATAATAAACCATAAACAATCAACACATCATAAACACAGAGAACACCAAGATTTTCATGTGGAGACCCTGTTAGGGGAAAAACCACGGTGGATGTTAGTCCACAATATTATACCCTATTAAAAGTATAATGAAAAATAATGAGAATGCACATGCATTCAGGCACACTTCCTAGAGCTCACTACTCAAATACAAGAGGGCTCACTTCCCAAAAATACAAAACAATTTGGATTAGATCCACAAGGTATGAACTGAGAAAATAACTTCTACACAAGCCTAATTACAGTTCTAGTTAAGCACAAAAAACCTTCACACTTCACTCAAACTTCTTCTCACTCTTCTCTGCAATCGAATGATTAGAACACTATTCACTCATCTACACTTTCTCTAGCATACATCCACTCTCTTATGCACACTAACTTCACTCAAAAAATCACTCTTATATATCTACAACATGGAATTACATCAACAACCTTGTTGGCCAAAAAATATAAAATATATTTACAATGCCAATCTAAATTTACAAATAAATTTTCAATGTGGATCAAACACTGTTGACTAATATTATGATAAGACCTAAAAAAATATCTTCGAGCATGCCAAGCATCCAAATTTAAATCTTCAATTATCCACAACACATTAAAACCATCATATTGACCAAGAGCATGAAAACCCGATCATACCGAGAAAAATCTTCGACCACAAGCACACCGATCAATGCAAACATACAACAAGAATAGATAATGATCTAGAAGCATCCAAAAACAACAAGAACTAATAGAGAATCATCTACAACAATAGAAATTACCAAAATCACATAAACTTCAATTAGGAACACTGACAGAACCCACATAGATACTGTTAGAACACAACTGTTCATAGCACGATCAAATCTTCACACAAACTTCTACAACTTTTGGTAGATGATCTAGATACTCTTAGCAATAAACCCTTTATTCCACAACAACTGATCTTCAACGTACAAAACAAGAAATCTTCATGACCTTCACTGTTCCACTAGCAACCTGCAAATCTTCCTTTAACAATTTTCTCAATATCCTTGACATATACAACCTTCAATACAGTAATGCTAATAATGTTGAAATCAATGACAACCACATATCAGCAACACAACCACAACATCCAACAATCTCCCCCTTTGGCATTGATGGCAACACATGATGTGAAAAACTCCATCAACACAACTCTTAATCAACACTTACTCCCCCTTAGATTCTGACTCTACTTAACCTCTTCTACATGGTCTTCTCCCCACAAGGCTCTTCTCCTCGGATAAGCAACAATTTTTCACATGACTCTTCTCCTCCTTTGACATCAATGGAAAAGATAAGCATTATCTTTCCACATACAAGCTTTGAACCACCTATCTACACATCTGACTACTCCCCCTGAGTAGAAGCCATGAAAACATCAATCTAAATCAGGAAATATCTATGAAGTACACAGATTGACGCAAATAAATGCATCTTTAGTTCATATCAGGAGGGGTAATCACACCTAGCATCCCTCTGAGATACTCAAAAGTATCCTTTGGCAAAAGCTTAGTGAAAATGTCTGCAATCTATTCTTTGGTAGGCACATACTCCAGTCTGACTTCTTTCTCATTCACTTTCTCCCTCAAGAAGTGAAAGTTGATTGATATATGCTTGGTCTTAGAGTGTAGCACCAGATTCTTTAATATGTTAATTGCACTTGAGTTGTCATAGTATATGGCAATAGGTTCATCATATACTACTAGATGATATCTTTCAACATCTGCTTCATCCACATCACTTGACTACAGTTATTTGCAACAACAATATACTCTACCTCAACAGTAGATAGAGAAATGGAATTCTACTTTTTGCTCTGTTAGTGCCATTTTTTCTAGTTGTGTACCCTTGTTTTTTGTGATAAAACTTTGGCTATGGGGTGTTTTTCATTTTGGCACGTGGGTAAAGTGGGCTCCCACGAGGGTTGAGCTCAGCATGTTGGAATTTGCTTCTGGTGTTTTTTCCCTTTAGTTCTTTTGTCTTGCCTTCCTGTTTCCTTCATGGGTTGAAAACCCTGGCTGGGGTTTCTTTTTCTCCATTTGGGTCTGTGGGTTCTTTTTCCTTTTTGGCCGCTTGTTCTTTCTCTTTGGTGACCTGTCCGCCCAGTTCGCTCTTCGCTTATGGTCCCCTCGAGCCCCATTTTTCGTTCGTTACCGACCCCTTGTTACCGCTTTCACCGGCCCCGCTTCTACTTCGACATGACTTTTGGCTTTCAGGGTGAGGTCCTCCCAACTCCCCTTGGTCTCCCTGAGATCCTTTTGCCACCCCCCATTGTGCGTTCGAAATGACTATCAGTCTCGGGGTGATGTCTTCCCGACTTCGGGATGTCTCCCTGAGACCCCCTCTTATTGGCCTATGTTGGTTGTGTCGGGGAGATGTCTCCCCGACCCTCGTTTGTTTGGCTGACTGTGGCGGCCCCCTTTTACTCTTCGGTGTGACTTCCCTTCGGCCATGGTGACTTCGCCATGATGTCTAGCTGACTCAGTCATCTCTCCCCGACTCTATGGTGCACACGGTATCCTTTGTGGACTTCGCCAGGGTGTCTCGCTGACTTGTTAGCCTCTTGCTGACTATGATCAATGTTCGATATGGCATGTTTTCTTTGCCCTGATGTCTTCCCAACACTACTTTCTCTTGCCAATGGTGCTTCTTGTTGGGGTGTCGTTGTGATCTCTTGTCGATATGGGCCTCTCCCCGCTGGAAAATCTTGCCGAATGTGCCCGGTCTCACCGACTCGACTGCTCGATCAAACACACAGATTCTCGCTATAATGTCTGGCCGACTAGTCTGCTGGGGAGGTGACCGATGTAGATCAATTTTAGGATGTATTCAATGTGGTTGGTCACCTGTTTGGGCTCGAGAATGACAATGAGGATCTCACTTGGGATCAACATGGTGAGTCCATTTCGGTCCTAAGCCTCGATTGCTAGTGTGAGTTGGTGCGATAGAGGATGAAATTAATTGGCATCTTGGGCAATGGGTTCTCTGAGGTGGATAGGTGGTTGAGACGGATGGCTTCTGCATTTGTGGCCTCTGGATTTGTGATGATCGTACCTGTGGATTTCTTAGATGGCATGGTCTGTGTACCTTCCTAGTTTGACTATCATGATTTCCCATTCCTGCCCTTGCTCATTTCGACTTGGTTGTGTGACATTCTCCCTATTCCACCTGACAGGAGCTTTCAAGATGATTCAGATTGGTTGGTGGAGGTTCATGGCTGAGTTGTAGGATGTGCTTCCAGGGCTGTTAGGGTTTTTGTTGGTGTCCACGTAGACTCATGCTGACTGGTGACCCTGGCTGTATAAATGTAATTTCTTTCCACTTTGTAGGGGTTCGATGGCAGTTTGAAAAAATTGTAAAGGGAACCATTTATCTCTGGTTGGGTAGTTAGGGCTTGATTTGAAGCAAGAACACTTAAGGAAAATCAGATTATTGTCAATCTTTTGGATCTAGGGCATATTTCACTGAATGTAAGGTTTCTGGATGTAAATGAAATCTTGAATATGACTAATTGAATTTAAAAATCTCTCGTTGTAATGGTGTGTATGAAAATTTAATGAAACTAAATGATCAAGGATCATTTGATTTTCTAGTTCTGGTTGATGCTATTGTTTAAGGAATGAGTAAAATTGCATTAATCAATCTAGTGTTTTCTATGCATTATTAAGAGATCTGATAAGAAGTTTGATAGATTCAATCACTGGTTTATGGGTTAATAGGGTTAACTTCATAAAGACTTAGATTTCCATAGTTAAATACTCCATCTGTTGCACATTTTCATGACTCCTTGCCCAAGGATATTGGCACTGATCTGGTGACAATTTTTATATCTTCACTAGCCTAGTTACTCAATCAGATAACAATCTTTTAATTAATCAATTATGTTCTAATGTTACACTATATCTGTTTTATCATTCTCAATGTGATATACACTGCTTGTTCAAAGGTTGCCAACTTTGAATGAACCTTGTTCTATCACATACAAGGAGATTGAATATGCTTTGTTTAAGGGACCCCCCTAGGTTTTGCAGAGCCCAAAGTGAAGGAGATTGCAGCCACATGTGTTGCATCTTGTCTATTGGCCATTTTTCTAGTGAACATTCAGGAATTGAGCTTGGAAAGCTCATAGGTGTTTACACAGACCTGCTGGTTAGTTGTTTCCTAAACAAAAAAAGAAACGACCAACATGCTCAACCAAGACACCAACTTCTTCCTTAGGAAGAAGACACCACCACTAGTACTCTTCCTATCATCTACATCTCCTACCCAATCTGCATCAGTATATGCATTCAAAGTAAGATCATCATCCTTAGGATACCAAAGCCTAAAATCAACTATTCCTTTCAGATACCTGAAGATTCTCTTTACACCAATCACATGAGATTCCTATGGATTAACCTGAAATCTGGCAACCATACATACAGAATTCATAATGTTTGGTCTGGTTTGAGTTAAGTAGAGAAATCCACCAATCATTGACCTATATCTTGTTTGATTTTCCTTAGGAGAATCATCATTCTATGTTAACTTGCATTCAGTTACCATGGGAGTACCAACAGGTTTTGAGTCTTCCATGCCAAACTTCTTCAACAACTCTCTCACATATTTGGACTGAGATATGAAGATCCCCTTATCTAACTGAGTAACTTGCAATCCCAGAAAGAAATTCATCTCTCCAATCATACTCATTTCAAATTCATTCTTCATTTCATCATCAAATTTCATACATAGATTATCATTTCCTCCAAAAATAATGTCATCAAAAAAGACCTTAATAATTAACTCTTTGTCATGATCCAATTTGAAATACAAGTTGTTGTCAGCGGTACCTTTATTGAATCCAAGATTTAATAAGAATTTTTCTAGTCTAGCATACCAGGCTCTAGGGGCTTGCTTGAGTCCATATAGATCTTTCTTCAATTGGAAAACCATGTTTTCCTTATCAGTCAGTTGAAATCCATATAACTGCTTAATATATACTTCTTCTAGCTCACCATTCAGAAAAGTTGACTTCACATCCATTTGATAGAATTTATAGTTCTTATATGCAACATAAGCAAGAAATAATCTAACAGCTTCAATTCTAGCAATAGGGGCAAAGGTTTCTTCAAAATCAATACCTTCCATTTGTGAGCACCCTTTACATACTAGTCTTGCTTTATTCCAGACCACTTCACCTTGTTCATTCATCTTATTCCAAAAGACCCATTTAGTACCAATCACATTTTTATCTTTAGGTCTAGGAACAAGTATCCATGCATCATTCTTTTCAATCTGCATCAGTTCTTCTTTCATAGCTTCCATCCAGTGTTCATCATTGTAAGCTTCATTGACATTTTTAGGCTCAATCTTGGAAATCAAGAAATACTCTTCTACAATATTTCTTCTAGTTTGCACACCTTTATTCTTGTATCCTATAATTTTATTTCAGAATGATTTAGCTTTACATACCTCGAAGTTTTAGGAATCTCTCAAACTTCTACTTCTTTTGTTCCTTCTTTTTCACTTGCACTTGTCTCTGTTTCTTGACTGCCTTGATTTACTAGAACACATTGAAGTTGTTTTACTAGAACATATGGCACAATTTGAAGTTGATTATGTGTCTGAGCATTCTTCCCTTTGTTTGTGTTATCTTCCTAGTCATATGAATCATATCCACAGTATCTGGACGATTTAGCAGAATCCTCATCAACTCTAACATTTGCACTCTCAACCATTTTTCTTAATATTTTGTTATAGCACCGATAGGCCTTGCTTTTAGTAGAGTAACCTAGAAAGATTCCTTCATCTCTTCTTGCATCAAACTTTCCTATATCCTCATCTCTCTTAATATAACACTTGCTTCCAAAGATCCTTAAATATCTAACAGTAGGATTATAACTAAACCATAGTTCAAAAGGAGTTTTACCAGAATTAATATTTACATTTACTCAGTTCAAAGTGTACATAACAGTGCTTACAAATTAACTCCAATAGATGTGAGGCACATTTCCTTCTATCATCATTGTTCTAGGAGCATCCAATTTTTTTTTGTTATTCCTTTTTTCAACTCCATTTTGTTGAGGGGTTCGGGGAGCAGATAACTATCTTCTGTTCCATGCTCTTCACAAAAAGAATTGAACTCCTTAAAGGTGAACTCACCATCTCTATCTGACCTTAATCATTTTATTTTCAAACCTTTTTCATTTTCTTCCATGGCCTTGAAACTTTTGAACTTTTCTAATGCTTTACATTTTTCTCTTAAGAAAGCAACCCATATCATCCTAGAGTAATAATCAATAAACATCATAAAGTACCTTTCTCCATGAAGAATTTTGACTCTAGAGGGACCACATAGATTAGTATGTACCAGCTCCAGTAATCCATTAGAATGATGTTGTTTTCTTTCAAAAGAAACTCTAGTCTGTTTTCCCATCTGACATTCCTTGCAAATTATGTTAGCAGGCTTCACTAGCTTAGGTAGATCTCTTACTACTTGAGTGGAACTTACTTTGACAATGTTATCAAAATTCACATGACATAGCCTCCTATGCCATAACCAGCTTTCATCTACTTGAGCAATTAAACAACTTTCACTAGCAGCATTCAGGTGAAAAATATTACCTTTTGTCTTTTTAACTGAAGCAATTACTTTTCCAAATCTTCCAAGTATCATGCATCTTCCATCTTTGAACTGAAGATCATAACCCTTGTCCACCATTTTTCCAACACTCAACAAGTTGTGCTTCAATCCTTCAACATAAAGCGCATCATCAGTGTTATGCTTACCACCAAGACAAATAGGTCCTCTACCACAAATCACACCAACATTTTTATCTCCAAATCTTACAACCCCACCGTCATACTTCTTAAGACTTACAAATTTTATTTTGTCACTAGTCATATGGTGTGAACAACCACTGTAAATAACCCACTCATCTTTTTCTTCAATTTGGGCTGCAAGAGCTTTTTCAACTTTAGCAGATTCAAAAGCCATCAAACCATTTTCCTTAATATTAAGGAACACCCATTCATCTTCATTTCCATTATCTTTATTAGACTCATCATTAGTCACTCCTTTAGCACATTAACATTTATTTTGAAATATAGATTTGTAAGGCTTAGATCTAGGAACTCTTTCAGGATACCTTGATGCAAAATGACCTATTTTACTGCAAGAAGAACATTTAATAGGCAACTTTCCTTTATACTTACCTTGTCCTCTGCCTTCTTTCTTCACAATCAGTGCTTCCAATTCTTATACTTCTCTTTATTCATCTTCAAGCTATTTCATTTCTTCCTCATACTTGAATGACTTTCTAGAAGACTCTCCCAGATCATATCTTTGCTTGTTTCTTCCAGATATAGTATCCTTAAATCTAGTTTCAGTCTTAGGAATAGATTCACCAAATTAGCTCAACTCAAAGGTAGCAAGTTTACCAATTAGTTTATCTCTTGTCATGTTTGTCAATGATTGTGTTTCTTCAATAGCATGAGCCTTTGCTTTGTAGGAGGGAGGCAATGATTTGAGCACTTTAGCTACAATTTTGTCCTCATCTAGGGTACCACCGACACATCTAATACCCATCACTATTTCATTTACTCTTTGCATAAAAGAAGAAATTTTTTCATCTTCACCCATCTTCAAATTTTCATACTTTCCTTTCAAACTCTGTAGCTTAGTCATCTTCACATGTACATCTCCTTCATACAAAGTTTCCAGCTTCATCCACATCTCATGTGTTGTCTTCATACCTATGACATTATTCTTAGCTTCTTTAATCCCATCAGCAATGGAAGGACCATTCTAAGGAATAACATATGGATTTTTTGTAATCTTCTAGAAGGGTTCACCAATACACCTCAAATGACACTCCATCCTAGCTTTCCACAATGAGTATTTTGTTCCATTGAATCTAGGACTATCCTTCGTGTATGATGCCCTCTCGGATCACCTCAAGATTTTAAGCTTCTTCAAAGGAACCTGCTCTGATACCAATTGTTGGCAAAACAAGGACAAACAACTGAGAGGGGGGGTAAATCAATTGTCACAGAATATTTAAACTTTTCAAACTTTACTTAACTTAATCTTAGATCTGATGAATGAATAATAAACCATAAACAATCAACACATCAGAAACATAGAGAACACCAATATTTTTATGTGGAAACCCTCTTAGGGGAAAAACCATGGTGGATGTTAGTCCATAATATTATACCATGTTAAAAGTATAATGAAAAATAATGAGAATGCACATGCATTCAAGCACAATGCCTAGAGCTCACTACTCAAATACAAGAGGGATTATTGTCCAACAATACACAACAATTTGGATTAGATCCACAGGGTATGAACTAAGAAAATAGCTTATACACAACCCTGATTATAGTTCTAGTTAAGCACAAAAAACCTTCTTCACACTTTGCTCAAATTTCTTCTCACTCTGCTTTGCAATCAAATGATTAGAACACTATTCACACATCTACACTTTCTCTGACATACATCTGCTCTCTTATGCACACTAAGTTCACTCAAACAATCACTCTTATATATCCGCAACATGGAATTACATCAATAGCCTTGTCGGCCAAAAAATATAAAACATATTTACAATGTCAGCCCAAATTTACAAATAAATTTTCAATGTGGATCAAACACCGTTGGCTGATATTATGATATGACCTAAAAAAATATCTTCGAGTGAGCCAAAAATCCAAATTTAAATTTGCAAGCATTCGCAACACGTTACGACCATCATGTTGGCCAAGAACATGAAAAATTGATCATACCAAGAAAAATATTTGACCACGAGCACACCATTCAATGTGGACATACAACAAGAATAGAAAATGATCTAGAAGCATCCAAAAACAACAAGAACTATCAGAGAATCATCCACAACAATAGAAACTACTAGAATAATGTAAAATTCAATCAGGAACACTAACAAAACCCACATAAATATTGTTAGAACACAACTGTTCATAGCACGATCAAATTTTCACGTGGACCTCTAAAAATTCCAGTAGATGATCTAGATACTCTCAACAATAAACCCTTTATTCCACAACAATTGATCTTTAATGTACAGAACAAGACATCTTCATGACCTTCATTGTTCCACTAGCAACCTGCAACTCTTCCTTTAACAATTTTCTCAATATCCTCAACATATACAACCTTCAATACAATAATGCTAATAGTGTTGACATCAATGACAACCACATATCAACAACACAACCACAACATCCAACAATAGATAGCATTATATTTTTACAATTTTCCTTCTCAACATTAGTTCCTAGTTCATTTAGATTGAATTCATCAAAAAAAGCAAACAAAAAAGTTTGACAATAAAATGAAACAATAAAAAAAATGCTTCACTATAGGACAACTATATCATCCAAACCTTTTAGTAGTGGTGACTTGGATAAGTTAGATCAAGCTCTACAGGGCTTCCTCTCTCTAATTTCATCCACTAAGGCTTGTGATGACTATTGGAAAAATGTGCCTCAATCTTACTGGCATGAAAACTATTGAAAGAGAAAAGTCGGTGAGACCCTCTAGAAGTCTTACCGACTAGCAGCTGTGTTCTAAAAATTTGAAGTGCTTAGGTCACCGAGACTTTGGTTTTGTCTTGCTGACGAGAGTCATCGGCAAGACATGTCAATCACTATGAAACTTCCATCTCATTCTGCTAGGGAAGATCTCTTACTGATAGGTTGGTTTCTAATGGTTATCAGGGAGAGGCATGAGCATTCAAAATGACTCATTCCAACCAAGTATATCTCACCGAGTTTTACACATTGGTGATGGATGGAACACATTGGGAAGAATTTTGGTTGACAGGTTTGCAGTCAGTATGAACTCTTGGCGAGAGTGCTAGTCTCGCCGATGGATCTCCATGTGATGAACTTTGCTGTGATCTCCTACTGATGACTGTTGGTCTCACCGACAGATAGGTGCTTTTGGTAAGAACTTTTGATGATGGTTTTCCTCTCACCGACAACTCTGCACGATGAAAATTAGTGTAACATAGAGGATCTATAAGACTCTTAGCGATAGTGAAACTCTTGTCGATAGATCTGCACAAGCTGGATTTGTGTTCGGTATGATGTCTCGCCGATAGCGGTGGTCTTGCCGATGGTTCTATGATCGGGCACTGTGGCATCGGGGAGACACAGCCTAGTGTCTCACTAACATATGATACAGTTTGAAAACCTTGACCGAATGTCTATCCCACATGGTCTATCTTCGACCAATCAGAGAAGCAAAATGTAAACCACTAGCAGTTGGATTGTTGTGACTGTTCATGTGTGGAAGATGAACAGACTATGAGGAAAATGACTATGTTGGGAAATGGCGGATGGTGATGAACAGTGTGAGATAACAAAGTGTTTCTTGATTGAACACGATTTGATCAGTGTGTATGAATTCAATTCTGAGAGCATTGCAACTGGGATGTTCGGTACAAGGTTGATCAAGGAAATGTTGCTGCTATAAATTGACATTAGAAAGTGAAGTCTGTACTTTGTACGTAATTCTGTTTACTATAATACAAAGAGGCTTTTCTTGGTGTGGTGGGTTTCTCTCCCGTAAGGGTTTTCCCATGTAAATATGGTGTCCAACTATGTATGTTCATTTCTTTGTTTCTATTATTTCTTTCATGAGTATCTTATTTGGACTATAATTGGAAAATTTAAAGTCACCTCTACATTCTTCCCTGATTTTTTGATGTTAGGAGAGTTTGTTCCACACCTAAGGTTTCCTTACAAGTGGTATCAGAGCCTAGCTAGTTGTGTTATCCTTGTGGGTACGTTGGTTTTTTATGTGTCATTTTTGTTCAGTGGGAGTCTTGTAGAAGTTTGGTAATTCGAATTATAGATTAAGATGGCAAGCACATCAGGAAAGATTGAAATTGAGAAATTCAATGGCAGCAATTTTGAGTTGTGGAAACTTAAAATGGAAGATCTATTGGTTTATCATGATCTTTGGTTTGTTGTGTCTAGAATGAAGCCTACAAAAATGAAGCAAGATGATTGGGACCTTGCAGACTGAAAATCAAAGGGGCTAATAAGGCTTTGTTTAGCAAACTTTGTTCTTTTGAATGTTCATGAAGAAAAAACCACATCTTCTTTATGGAAAAGACTAGGAGCTATTTATCAGGGTAAGTCCTTGGTGAATAAGTTGTTCTTGAGGAAGAAGCTATATTCTTTGAAAGTGCAGGAAGGAGTGTCTATTGCTAATCATTTGAATGCTTTCAACATGCTGATTGCTCACTTGGAATCTATGGGTGTGAAGATTGATGAAGAAGATCGTTGTATGCTGTTGTTATGTTCTTTACCAGATTCTTGGGATCACTTGGTGATGGCTATTGGGAGTACGACATCCACTTTTAAGATGGAAGATGTTGTTACTTCTTTGTTATCATAAGAGATTGGAAGAAGATCTTCTAAGATGGCGAAGGAGGCTCGTGTTGTTAGAGGCAGATCAAAAGAAAAAGGCAAGAAGAAGGATAAGAAGTCCAAATCCAAATCAGAGGGGAGATCAAAGTCTCTTGGTAAGAAGTCCAAGGTAAAGTGCTAGAATTGTGGGCAACCTAGTCATGTCTAAAAGGATTGTAAAGAGGAGAAAAAGAAGAAGAAGAAGTATTCTTCCGACAATGATTCTTCTCAGAGTGATGCAGACACTTTCATTGCAGCCTTGGCTACACAGGCATTAGATGATGTCTAGATGTTTGATTCTAGAGCATCTTTCCACATGACATCGCATAGAGACTGGTTCACTAAGTATGAAAAATATGATGGTGGAAGGGTGTATTTGGCAAGTGATTCATCTATGGAAATATTTGGTCGTGGAAGAGTCAGAATTCAATTCCTTGATGGAAGAGTAAAGGGAATCAATGATGTAATGCATATACCAGGTCTAGCTTGAAATTTACTTTATGTTAATAAGTTGAATGATATTGGAGTGCAAGTCACATTCTCTGGAAATGGATGCAAAATGACTAGAGGCTCAATGGTGCTAGCAAGGGGTGCTCATATTGGTACCTTGTATGCACATGTTGTGCAATGCAATAGTGTCTCTATAATGTCACAGAAAGCTACTCATGGAGAAAAAGAGGAAAAAGTTCTTGATTGTGCAAACTCTATGGAAGTTAAACTTCCAGTAGAAAATACTATGCTTTGGCATCATAGGCTTGGCCACATTGGAGAAAAAGGTATAAAAACCTTGAAAAATAAAAACCTGGTTGAAGGGCTTGATGATTGTAACCTTGAATACAAATTTTGTGAACATTGTATATATGGTAAACAACACCATGTTTCATTCTACTCTATTCCTCACAAATCTTTTGGTTTACTTGATTACAATCATTCTGATTTTTTTGGCCTAATAAATGTTCCTTCTTTGTCTAAATCAAGACATTATGTATCGTTCATTGATGATTATTCAAGAAGAGCATTTTTTTATTTTTTGAAAAGTAAAGCAAAAGTGTTCAATCATTCTAAGGAATTTAAAAACCTTTTGGAAAATTAGACTGGAAGAAAAATAAAATGTTTAAGGACTGACAATGGCGGTGAGTTTTTTTTTTATGAATTCGAAAGGTACTGTAAGGATCATGGGATTAAAAGACATAAAACTACACCCTACACTCCACAAAAAAATGGAGTTGTTGAAAGGTTCAACAGGATAGTGATGGAAAGAGCACGAAGTATGCTAAGCAGTTCTGGCTTGGAGGAGATTTTTTGGGCTGAGGTAGTTGCAACAACATGTTATTTAATAAACCATTCTCCAAATTCTGCTCTTGTTGAGAAAACACCTTTGGAAGCATGGTCTAGAAAGAAGCCCTCTTTGAGACACATTTGTGTCTTTGGCTATGAGGCATATGCATATGTGTCAAATGAAAAAGATCTAAATTGGAAAACAAGACTATTAAATGTATTTTTATTGGTTATAGTGTTGGCATAAAAGGATTACAAGCTTTGGAATTCTGATACGGAGAAGGTTCTATACAACAGAAGTGTTATTTTTTGTGAGCTGAAGCCTTCTACTTTGGATCTGTAGTCAGAGACAAAATCAGCAAATAAAAAGGATGTAGTTGAAATTCTTCTAACACCAGATAAAGAGGAATTGAAAATTAAAAATGTACCTAAAACTGAGGAGAGCTCTAGTAGTTTTGAGAGTTTTGAAGAAGAAGAACAACCTTAGCCTCAGCCTGTGAGGAGGTCAACATGTGAAAGAAAGCAACTTGATAGGTATGGGTTCTCTTTGTTAGATTCTACTTGTGCCTATGCTTTAATTTCTAGCACTGATGAGCCTAGGACTGTGAAAGAGGTATTTATAATGTCTGATTCAGACTCTTGGTTGGAAGCCATGAATGAAGAAATGGCATAATTAGAAAAAAATGATACTTGGAGTTTGGTACCCTTGCCTGAAGGCAGCAAAGTTGTTGGCTACAAATGGGTATTTAAAAAGAAAATAGGTCCGAATGATAGTGTGGAAAATTATAAGGCAAGGTTGGTTGCGAAGGGATATTCCTAGGTAGAGGGAATTGATTATGGAGATTTTTTTTCTCCTGTAGCTAAGCTGACGTCTATCAAATTTCTTTTGTCACTTGCAGCAGTGTATGACCTAGAGATTGAATAGATGGATGTGAAGACAACATTTCTTCATGGTGACCTTGAAGAAGAAATTTATATGTCCCAGCCTGAGCACTTTGTGGAAAAAGGTAAAGAAAAACTCGTTTGCAAATTGAAAAAATCTTTGTATGGATTAAAACAATCTCCTAGAATGTGGTACCAGAAGTTTGACACATTTTTTTTGTCATTGGGACTTGTAAGATTGAAATCTTATCATTGTGTGTATTACAAAGCTGAAAATGATCGTGTCCTTATTATTGTTCTCTATGTTGATGATATGTTGTTCATAGGCAAAAGTAAGTTAATGATTTTTGATCTAAAATCTTAGTTGTCTACAAAGTTCAAAATGAAAGATCTTGGTGGAGATAGGTATATTCTGGGAATGGAAATAACCAGGGACGGGAAGAGTAAAAAAAATTGGCTCAGTCAGATTAAGTATATTAATACTATTCTGGAGAGATTTTGTATGATTGATTGCAAGCAACTAGTTGTTCCAATCTTGCAGGGAACGAAGCTATTTGTTGAAGACTATCCAAAATCTCCTACTGAGATAGAGGACATGACCAGAGTACCTTATGCTAGTGCAGTTGGTAGTTTAATGTATGCAATGGCCTGTACAAGGCCAAACATTTCCCAAGTAGTGGGAGTTCTTAGTCATTTTATGGAAAATACTAGGACACATTGGGATGCTGTGAAAAGGGTGTTTAGATATCTGAAGGGAACTTCAAAATATGCTTTGTGTAGGCATGGGAATCTGGTTGAATCACAGACGACTCTCAACATTTGAGGCTATGTGGATTCTAATTGGGGAGGGGACATTGACAACAAAAGATCCACTAGTGGATATATTTTCATGATGAATGGTGGTGCAGTTAGTTGGTTGAGTAAGCGGAAGGTTGTAGTCGCTTTGTCGACTATAGAGGAAAAATACATGGCAGCAACACATGCCTGTAAAGAAGCAATCTGGTTAAAACATTTGTGTTCTAACATTGGGTTTGATGTAGGGAAAATTACAACTTACTGTGACAGTTAGAGTGCTATTTGTTTGGTGAAAAATCCTACTTTCCATGCTAGGATGAAACATATTGATGTACAGTATCATTTTGTACGAGATATGGTGGAGGATGGAAAGGTATCTTTAGAAAAAGTGGATACTTTGGAAAATGTTGCAAATGCATTGACGAAACTAGTGAGCATAGACAAGTTCAGGTAGTGTGCCAGTTCGATGGGCCTCAATTCCCATGAATTTCAATAGTTTTGATTGTGCTCTGGGGGTGTCAGTAAGATCTTCATCAAGTAGGAGATTGTTGGAAAAATGTCCCTCAATCTTACTAGCATGTAAACTCCTGAAAGAGCAAAGTCAGTGAGACCCTCTAGAAGTCTTACCGACTAGCAGCTATGTTCTAAACATTTGAAGTGCTTAGGTCACCAAGAATCTGGTTATGTCTTGCCAATGGGAGTCATCGAAAAGACATATCGATCACTATGAAACTTCCATCTCATTCCACCTGGGCAGATCTCTTGCCGGCAGGTTGGTTTCTAATGGTTATCGAGGAGACTCGTGGTGACAGAAGTCATCGGGGATAGGCATGAGCATTCGGAATGACTAATTCTGACCAAGTATGCCTCACTGAGGTTTTACACATTGGCGATAGATGGAACACATCGGGAAGACTCTTGGCTGACAGGTTTGAAGTCAGTATGAACTCTTAGCGAGAGTGCTAGTCTTGCCGACAGATTGGTTTGTGAACTGTTGATGGATCTCCACGTGATGAACTTTGTTGTGATCTCCTACCGATGACTGTTGGTCTCGCCAATAGATAGGTGCTTTTGGTAAGAACTCTTTCTGATGGTTTTCCTCTCACCAACAACTTTGCATGATGAATATCGATGTAACATAGAGGATCTATAAGAATCTTAGCAATAGCGAAACTCTTATCGATAGATCTGCACAAGCTAGATTTTTGTTCGGTATGATATCTCGCCAATAGCGGTGGTCTTGCCAATGGTTCTTTGATCGAGCATTGTGGCATCGGGGAGACACGACCTAGTGTCTCACTGACATGCGATACAGTTTTAATGCCTTGACCGAATGTCTATCCCATGTGGTCTATTTTCGACCAATCAGAGAAGTGGAATGTAAACCGCTAGTAGTTGGAATGTTGCAACCATTCGTGTGTGGAAGATGAACAAACTATGAGGAAAGCAACTATGTTGGGCAATGGTGGCTGATGATGAATAGTGTGAGATAATGAAGTGTTGCTCGATTGAACATGATTTGATCAGTGTGTATGAATTCAATTTTGAGAGCATTGCAACTGGGATTTTTGATACAAGGTTGATCAAGGAAATGTTGCTGCTGTAAATTGACATCAGAAAGTGAAGTTTGTACTTTCTATGTAATTATGTTTACTATAATACAAAGAGGCTTTTCTTGGTGCGGTGGGTTTTTCTCCCATAAGGTTTTTCCCATGTAAATCTAGTGTCCAACTGTGTATGTTCATTTCTCTGTTTCTGTTATTTCTTTCATGAGTATCTTATTTGGACTGTAATTGCAAAATTTAAAGTCACCTTTGCATTCTTCCCTAAGTTTTTGATGTTAGGAGAGTTTGTTCTGCACCTAAGCTTTCCTTACAATGACAAACCCAAACCATCCAATGATAACTTATCTCCCAAACCTTTTAGTAGTGATGACATTGATATGTTAGAGGAAGCCCTTGAGGACTTCATCTCACTAACACCATCCATTAAGGTTTGTTGTGAGCAACCAAAAACAAAAGATGTCAATGTAATTCAACCTCAACTTTTCCTTTACCCACCTTCACATCAACCTCAACCTCCACCTAAACCCAAGTTTACCCTTTACCCACCTCAATATGATGTTGTTGTACACACACATTACACCAAAAATAATCCACAACCACAACAACCCAATCCCACATCTTGCCTAGTGCTCCTCACTTAAATTCACAACTTATGGAGTATGGTCTCGTCAAACAACTTAAGAATACTCCTGAAAAGATATCCCTTTGGGATCTTCAGAATTCACCAAATTATCATTTAATGCTCCAAAAAACATTGCAACAAATAGTGGTTCCTCCTAGTACAAACAAAAATGATGTGGTAGCTCTTATAAAAGGAATGAATGCAGTTAATGTAGACATTACCTTTCATCAAAATGAGCTCCCTCCATTAGAATTAAGGAAGAAAAATGAGGCCTTTATGATCGTTTATAATACACTACAATAGGCATCAAATGAACCCTTGTTGACAATGGCTCTACCCTTAATGCGTGTAGTGTAAAGCTCCTAGATTGATTATGTGTGGATAAATCTCAAATCAAACCTGATTCCTTATCTATTCAAGGATTTGACAAAACTACAAAGAAACCACTCGATGTAATCACTTTGCCTATAACAGTCAAAGTGGCTACCTTGCAAACTCCTATTCATGTCATGCCCTATGATCTTGCATACAATCTTCTCTTGGGAAGGCCATGGATTCATGAGATGCATGTGGTACCCTCAACCCTTCATCGAATAATGAAATACATCTATAACAAAAAAGTTTATCAAGTTGAAATAGAACTCAAGCCTAAAAGTTGCTTGCAACTTGAAAAAGGAAGAACAATTCCTCTAAACACATTAATTCCAACATCTCATATAGCAGCCTTTGAGACTAGCAAACCAAAAGAAGAACCTATTTCTAAATTTCTAGATGATGATTCAGGTAAATTAGAATTCACACCTTCATTTATGGATGAAAACATAATCACATGAAAAGAAGATGAAAAACAGGAACAACCAACAGTTATGCCAACTCAAAATTTAGAAGAATCTTCCCAAATATCTACCTCATCCCCTTTGGAAGAAAATACAAACTACACAACGAATTTTGATGAGATAGATTATCAACATCCTCCTAACCCAAAGGAAATGGAAAGACTTTATGGGAAATTTTATGTATTAGTGAAACAATTGGGATATAATGGTAAAGGATGTGGAAAGAATGAACAAGGAATTCAAGTTCCTATAGAACCTAATACATAAGAAACAAAGACTGGTTTGGGATATTCCTTTTCTAAGACAACAAAACCAACTCAACGACCATCACACAATATCAACACCATCACATGTAAACCAAGAACCAATCTTACGCTAAAGCATCATGTATTTCTTGATATGGATTCCCCACCATCTTGGGAGTATGTTGAAAGTGATGAAGCCTTGAAACCACTGTTAGGAGCTTCTGATAAGCCATATTCTTCCAAGAGAAAAGTTACCTGTGCTATGATTAGTACCAAGTAGAAAGATGTTGATACTAATGAGACAAAAACACGCATGGAACTATATGCTCCTGAATCTCCTAAGTCAAATGCACTCCCCTTAGGAGATACAATTGATTTACTAGTGGACATAGGTGATAAAGAAAAGGTCATTAAGATTGGGAAGTGCCTTGATGATGAAGAACAAGAGGATACTACAACCTTGATCCATGATTTTCCTGACATTTTTGCTTGGAAATATTTAGATATGTGAGGAATAGACCTAAAAATACTCACACATAACATTGTTCTTGAAAACAATGCTAAGCCTATTCGACAAAAGATATGAAAAATGAATCCTAAGATAGCCATGCACGTTAAAGGAGAACTTGGAAAACTCCTTGACATGGGTTTCATTCGCCCTATTGATTATTCTCCTTGAATCTCAAACATTGTTGTAGTTGCTAAACCTAATAATCGTATTAGGATATGTAATGATTTTTGTGACTTCAATAAAGCCTCTTTAAAAGATGATTTTTCCCTTCCTAATATTGAAATGATTGTGGATTCAACTCTAGGACATGCTTTGTTGTCATTCATGGATGAATTTTTTGGCTATAATCAAATCTTCATCAAACTACAAGATCAATACAAGATAGCATGCACAACTCTTTGGGGAATTTTTTGTTTGGTTATGATGCCTTTTGGATTAAAGAATGTAGGCCCAACTTATCAAAGAGAAATGACATTGATATTTGATGATTACATACACAAAATATTGGAATATTATGTTGATGACATCCTTGCTAAATCCTTAACAAGATGAGACAATGTGAATGTCCTTCGACAAATCTTTGAATGTATGTGTAAATACAACATGCAACTCAATCTAGAAAAGTGTGCCTTTGGAGTAGATAGTGGAAAAATCTTATGGTTTATCATATCTCACAAAGGCATTGAGGTGGACACAAAGAAAATTGATGCTATCATTAGTATGCCACCTCCTAGGAACATTTCTCAATTACGCACATTACAAGGAAGAATTCAAGCCATCCATCATTTTTTACCTCTTTAACCGATCAAACACTACCTTTCAAACATCTCCTCAAGAAGGATGTGCCTTTTGACTGGAATGAGGATTGTAAATATGCCTTTGAGAGTTTAAAGGAGTACCTTGTAACTCTGCCTGTTTTAGAACCCATTGTGCCAAACAAACCATTCATCCTTTATATAGTTGCATCAACTCATGCTCTTGCAGCATTGTTGGCTCAACACGATGATAGTGGTAAAGAACATCATATTTATAAAATTATTCAAACTTTAATTGATTATGAAACATGATACACTCCAATTGAAGAAAAAAATTATCTCTTGTATTCGCTACTAGTAAGTTGCAACATTATTTACTAAATGCAGAAATACAAGTTATTACAAAATTTGATCCTCTCAAAAATATTTGTAACAAAATAGACTTATAAGGATGTTTAGCTAAATGGGTTATATTGTTGACTGAGTTTGACCTTAATTTTTTCTTACAAAAATAAATTAAAGGTCAAGCCTTGACCGACCACTTAGCTAATGCTCCTTCTCCTTTGGCACTGCTTGAAAGTGATTCTTTTCCTGATGATAGTGTGTTGACAACATAATTTTCTACATGGGAATTATATTTTGATGGATCCAAGTGTAGAACAAGCTCCAGTGCTAGAGTGATATTGGTTCCACCCATAGGAAATCCTATTCCCTTGTTGTATCAATTAAATTTCCTATGTATGAATAACACTACTGAATATGAGGCACTAATTGCTAGGTTGCGTGTTGCTTTAATCATGGACATTAAAGATATTACGATCTTTGGTGATTCTCAATTAGTGATCAAACAAATAAACAAAGTATGTCAATCTAAACATGATAAATTATCAAAATATAAGGATCTCACAATGACCTTGTTGGCACAATTTAACTCATTCACCATTGATAACATCCCATGAAAAGATAATCGGCATGTGGATGCAGTGGCGAGTGTTGATTCTCTTATATCTCCTCCAGATCCTTCAAAGGATGTTATATTCACTATTCACCCAATCCTTAAACCCTCAATTGATGACACCACTGTAGATGTGTTAAAAAAAACCAAGGATGATTCGAGTGAATGGTATGATTCCATATATAATTATATAAAAGATGGTACCATTCTTGAACCTATCACAAATAACACCCGAGCTCATTTAAAATAATTAGCCACCAAGTACATAATCCTTGCCGATGTGTTATATAGATGGTCCTTTGATGGCATTTTACTTAGATATCTTAAGGATTCTGAAATAAATATGGCACTTGAGTAGGCTCATGTAGGCAGTTGTGGCAGCCATTTTGGAGCAAAGACCCTAGCACAAAAACTCATTCGTATGGGATACTATTGAAAAAATATGGAGAAAGATTGTTATGTGTATGTTAAGCGATGTCACAAATGTCAAGAACATAGCAATTTACTTCATGCTCCTGCTTCTGAACTTCATGCCCAAATCCCTATTTTGTCGTTCTTTATATGGGGGCTAGACATAATTGGAAAAATCTCACCACCATCTTTCGTTGGACATACATTTATCATAACTACAACTGATTACTTCACAAAATGGGTAGAGGCTATTCCTCTTCATTCTACAATAGCTGAGGTAATATGTTGCTTCATCCTAGAACACATTATTTCTCACTTTGGACTCCCTTCCGCATTAGTCTTTGATAATGGTACACCATTTAAGAATAATGATGTGAAAAAATTCTTGGAGACCTTTAATATCCAACATCATTTTTTGACACCTTATTACCTACAATCTAATGGTCAAGCTGAATCAACTAATAAAGTCGAACAAATTTTGAAGAAAATTGTTAATAATAATCATCGGGACTGGCACACACAATTGCACTATGCGCTTTGGGCTTACTGCATAAGTGTTCAATCCTCCACTGGAGCCACACCTTATAATCTATTTTATGTTATTGAGGCAATCATGCCCTTGGAATTAGAAATCCCAATATTACGGATTTCTCTTCAAGGTATAGTTGACAACAACACTTATAAGGCTGAAAGATTACACCAACTTGGGATGCTCGATGAATAGTGCATTAACGCTCTTGAGCATCTCCAAGCTTATTACAAAATAAAACAATTCTATTACAATCTCAACATTATCCCTTGCACATTCCACAAGGGTGACTTAGTTCTATCTACAAATCAGCATAATGTCAATGCTCACCCTAATGAAAGAGGAAAATTTAGTCCTAATTGGTTAGGACCATATATAGTCAACAAAAGCTTTGAGTCTGGTGTGTATGTCTTAACAGAACTCGATGGCACACCCCTTAAGGAACCTATCAATTCCACTCATTTGCATTGGTATTATGTTTAATCCCTTTTGAATAGTATGAATGATAAAACAGTGTTGTTAAAAGTTATGGAGTCATATCCTCTATACTTTCACATTGCTTCATTCTTGACAAATGTTTTGAGCACTAAAGTGATTATTTAATTTTATAATTACTTTAGGTTTCATGCTATTCAACTTAATTTTTTGTGTTATGATAAGTTAAACCATTTAATTTAGCATAACATACTCAATCATCATGTTGTATCTAAAAATAAATTGTAATATGTTTTAATTAGATCACATAAACTTTGTTAAATCATGAAGACATTAATTAAGTAATCTTGCAAAGTTTATGTAATTAATCACATTGTCATTTAACATTCAAACACATTAAGACAAAACATAAAACAACAAATGATCATATGTATACCATATCACTATGGTCTATGAGAATTAGAACCCTCGGGCTCTGGTGCTCATGATCTGGTAGCAGGACGTTAGGAGACGGTCGTATGTAATCATGACCATGATCCTTTGAACCTGAGTGCAAACTCTAGGCCATGTATCTATCCAAGGGCCACCCAATTCTCCCCTACTATTTGCTCCCTCTCCACCTGTAGTCGTACTACCTCTACCTGTAGTCTCTCAAACATTTTTGGAGTACGGGATGACTATCCTGTAATCTCAGCTCGGCAGAGTTGTCTCCCCACACTCTCATATGTTGCTTGTAGCCTCGTGAATGGTTTGACTCTAGATCCTCCTCCATGATAGGTGGGGGCACACAATCTTAGTCCATCTCCTCCTCATCGATGGATGCATGCACTATCTCTATAGCCACCTGATGCTAGAACTCTTGCCAGTCTCTTGTCGCTCCTGCAAGGTAGAAACAATACACAATTAGTAGACATCATCATGATATATAAAAGGGCATACGCACTAAAATTACATGCATAAAATCAAATATCAACACCTATATCTCTAGTAGGCTGAGCAATCTCGACATCATCCTGTGTAGGGGGCATAGAAGATGTGCTAACCTCTCCTCGACTATGAGTATTGGTGCCTACTGTATTTGCTGCTCATGATCTCATCATACAAATGGGAGAGGGATCTCCCCACTCATGTTGATCCTTAGCTACTGCCTCGCCATTCTCACTTAGGGGTGGCTCCTCCTCCTCTCTCTCCTGACCATCATAATCTGGATCTACATCCTCATCATACTCATCATCATTGACATCAGTGAATATATCTACAACCCTATAGCATGTTTCCTTAGCCCTATCCTCTCTATCATCTCCCTCATCTAGTAGTGGACCTGCATCTCCCACTGAATCATCCATCAGATATACTGGTGTTGGTTGTGTCACTGTCCACTACTCCTCATAATCCCCTATGACACCAACGTCCTTTGCATTAGAGATTGGAGGCTAGTTGTGATTAGAGAAGTCAGAGTCACTCTCGACCACATGGTCTACAGTAAGTTGCACTGTATCACCTAGTCTCTGGGCACTCCACATTGACCTCCTAAAATATTATTGTGCTTGAGGTGGTGTCTAAATCTCTCCAAATTTCTGCATGACTCAATCGTAGTAAAAAGGACATACTACGTGGTCATGTCAACCAACCAAAAATCTATCCAACTGCAGTCTCCTCATTCATCTAGTATGATCTGACCTTTGTAGCATTAGCTGATAAGGTATCCATAAGATCTCATCCTCCTCTAGTTAGTCAAATCATACTCTCCAAAAATGCAAATCACCATACTACCATAATCCCCATAGAGGATAGTCAAAATCCTAAGGATACCCTACTGTTGTCGCACATGGGAAGCCAACTAGTCTGGTACACATAATATGCTCTAGGAACCACACCTATAGAAGTGTGCAGTGCACCATAATTTCCACCTCTCATAATACAAATGTGCCTAGATACACTGAACCTAGGCATACACTATGTGATGCTCTTCCATCCCTCGAATCAAATGGACTATTCCTCCCTCAAGGTGCATTGCACGCCCATTAGGGATGAGAACTAGTGCTACAGTATGCATCATAATCTGTCTAACCACTGGTGCTCATGAGTATAATAGCATCGGTAGATCAATCCACCCTTTCACTTAATAATCATGAACTAGACCATCTAGACAGTACTATAAATCAGCCTTCTACTCATGGAAGGTGTGGTCTCTCCAGAAATGTACTTGCTCTCCTTGAATCAGAACATGGAGAATATGGTGTATGTCCTCTAGGGTGATTGTCATCTCCCCTGTCAACAGATGGAATGTGCATGTATCCGCATCCCAATGCTCATAGAGAGCCATCAACATAGCATCATGGTACCTCATGGGAGGTATGAGGTATGCCCAATAGATGCCTATAGCCTGAAGGTTCTCTATATCCTCTACTAAAAGTGATGGGGCTAAATCTCTCAAGAAGCTCAACTGTCTACCCCCTAGTCCCTGTCGTAATTGAGTGGGTACCTAATAAAATCACACAAATATGCTCTAAAAAACATCTAATCTCTTTAATTTTTACATTATTCATCATGCAATTGTACTAAAGTTCTTCTAGTGTGCTTTCCTAAAGGATCTAGACACTTTAGAACCCTTTTGGGACACTTTGAGAAGAAATGGGACACTTTGCGAACAAATGGGACACTTTGCGAAAAAAGGGGACACATTGCAAAAAAAAAATCCAAGATCCTAAATTAACCTATATATACATAAAAATAATTAAATAATTACATAAACACATAACTTAGGTAGCATAATTGACTCACCTCGTGTTGACGCTCGTTGTGTGCCACTTGGTCCTAGAGAATGTCTAATCACATAGGTCTGTAATCTTGTCTGCTCATCATATTTCCATCTCACTTGTCACTCTCAATCTACAAGAAGGTAAAATGAAATAGTAAGTGATAAATTACTTCACTTTCACCCCTTTTAACTATTTCCATTCTTTTTACTCTTATGCATCACATTAGGGTTTTTCCTATCTTAAGAGTCAATGAAGTACTTTCTATTCAAAACACCATAACAGGTGCTAGGAAACTTTGTTTACAACACCGTTTAATGCATTGGAATCATGATTCCACACCCAACATCATCAAATTTCTATCGTTATGTGGCATGGTACTTGTAAATGTCCTATGATATGATGTTCCTTATTTGATGTGGCTAGATTGCTACCTTGATTCCACCTTTGTAAAGCAAGCAGAATCAAGGGGGCATAGATCTACCCTCAAATTTGATTTCTAGAAGTTAGAAAAGAGGATTTTTTGACAATTAATGAATTTGTGTTGCAGGATGCGGTTCCTAATGTTGTGGTTCTGTAGATAACTACATTGGGGGCTTCATTCCCCTGTCTTTTGAATGAGTATCCTTTTATAGAAAAGTGTATTATTTAGAGTCCTTTAGCTTAAATATGCACATAGATTCATATGGGCACTAAAGTGGGGGCTTAATGTGTCACCAAAAATTGTATACTCTTGAAAAAAGAGACAATTTTGTAATTAATTTGGTCCTATTTTAGACACCCTTGCATCAATCACCCCTTAAAAATTGCATTTATAAGCCCCTAATGCTCATGATTTTGGACTTTAAGGCCTATTCCAGTCACAAATCATACAAATCCCAACAAGAAGCATTCAAACCACTCAATTTTTGTGAAACCCACCTTGAAAATCCCTGGTGGGACTAAGTCGCCTAAGGTGGGGACTTAGTCCCTTTTGAGGTATTTTCCACTTTTGAGTGGGAAAATCACCGACTTAATTCAAATACTTATGGGATGTCGGCCTGTGAAGTTAAAATAATGAATAATTCAATGTTAATTCCTATAAATACATGTTTTTAGGTCATTTTTCATAACATTTTAGTCATTTTCATCAAGCAAAATCAAAAGTCAAGAGCCAAATATCTTTCACAAGAAGATTCTTTAGTCTTTCTATAGCAAAGTTGAAGCTTTAAGGTAGCAAAATAGGGTTTTTGTAGGTCTTCAAGCTCACTTTTTGTCCAAGATCTTACATTGCAAAGGGTTGATCATGGATTCCTATGGAGAATCATGGAGAAATCTAGGTTGAGGAGATGCAACTAGCCATCAAATCAAGCCTAAAGACTTATTTTCAAAGTGATTCCATCTTCCATTTTCTCTCTATCTTCAACCTAAGGAAGGTTTGCATGTCATTTAGATTCATTTCTAATGTGATTTAATGTCTCTTAGAATGAATCTTGCATTGTTCTAAATCCATTTATGCATCTTATTGTTACACATTACAATAGGGTTGCATCTTATTTTTAGACATCCTAGTTTTAAACACACATAGGGATAGGTTTTATGTAGATTTTATATATTTCAAGGTTTAAATACCAACTAGGGGTTTGACCAAGGAAAACTCCCCATTATAAATCAATTTATACTTTGTTTTGTAGGTAATTTTGTAGATTCAGATCCGAATCTCCATCATAAAATATAGTGTAGACTGTGGGCTTTCATTTCCACTTTTGGATTTGTAGAAAATCTTGTGTGGATTAAGTCACCAACAGTGGTGACTTAGTCCCATTACATTAGTTTTTTTAGAGATTTTTATAGTTTCAGATACCCATCTGGCAGAAATAGCTTTCTAGGTAGTTTTCCTGATCTAGGACTAAGTCACCCAGCTTGGCGTAAGTGTCCTAGTTAGCTCAAAAATCAAGTTTTCCAGAATTCTAGAGGTCTCTACAATCTCCATTATGCTCTTCATCAGTCTCCAGGTGCACATTTTTAGTTAACACCATTACTAGGCTCTTTATTTCATTTATTTTATCATTTTGCATATCAAACTATCTTTTCCAACACTTTTTATTTCTTATGTTTAGCATTAATAATCATCTTTCTTTTTTAGTTAGTTGCATTAGACATCATATTTAGGCATATTGAATACATCCATACATTAATCTTGAGTGTAGACATTAGCATTTTAGGTCCATTTCTCTCCTTTTAGGTAAAAAACCCTAGAAGAGTTAGAGAACCCTTGGACACCCAAAATTAGTGTCCACAAAACCATTTGTTGCTTAGTAAAGGTTTTCTTTCAAGCCTAACACCCTAAACTTTCAATAGATTTTGACGTTATTTTCTAGGTGGTTCCATTAATGCTCGAACCAATTTTGAGTAGCCTATTTTGATTCCTATGCTTCAAGGATGACATTTATTGCATCCCTTATCTTCTACAGGTGGATTTCATGGCTTCCCATGCCCATTTATTGTATATTATTGACCTTTCCTGATGGATCGATGCCCTAATTATGATTTTCATGGAGTAGCTCCATTCTTCCATGCACAACCTTCATTGCTAACCCTGACTAGGATTAGGGTTCAATTTGTGGTTCTAAGTTATGCCTAATCTATAAAGGCAAGAAATGTATTCATTTCAAGGGTTCTTCCTCTAGCTCCTCCAGGGTTTTTCTTTGGAAAACCACGCATTTTGTATCTATGCAATTGTAAAGGTTAGCTTTTGCATCTATATCAATGAAATTGATCAAGCTTGCCTCTTCTTAGCTATTGTATGTTTGAGTAAGTTCATTACCTTCATATCTGAGTGATTGTTTGTATTTTTCATGCATGCATGCTTGAGTTAAATTATTTAGTGTTGTTGTATTTAAGAAACCTTGCTTTCCTTCTAATGCCTTTTCAAACCCTAACCTTCTTGTATGCCTCTGAGAGTTGAAAAAATAGAGAGTTGTGTGAGTCCCTTTGTCCCTCTTCAATGATGTATTAAGAAGTATAAGTCAGGAAGAAAAAACTTTCTCTCGTGGTGTATAACCTCCATTTTCACTTTCACACTTTCATTCTCCCCTTTTCCCTATGATCTGTTAGTTGTAGATTTTCATGTTTTGGGTTGGACCAACACATTGCACTTGGATTGAAAGAGGAAGTTTGCTTTCTCTAGAGAGTCAACCTCATTTTTGCAAGGTCCCACACCTTGAGGTTTTTTCCATTATGTTATTAGAGCACTGAACTCCTTGTTCAGTAGGGTGCAATTTTATGTGACAACAGTTTCCTTGCTTCCCTAGGGTTTGGAATTTTGAATTCAATTGAAGTTGGATATACCATGCCTAGTAGAAATATTACAACTGATGATGATATCAAGGAATTTGAGAAAAATGGTAAAATAGGGAATGCTCTTTTGAGTGGCCTTCCTAATTTAGAACTTGTGAAGGTTATAAGCTACAAATCTGCTAAAGAAATCTGGAAGAAGCTAGAAATTATCTACATTAAGGAGATGATAAGATCAAGCAAGCAAGGATGAAAAATTCAAAGACCAAATTTGAATCCCTAAGGATGTCATAAGATGAAGATATTGCAAGATACATGTATAGAGTGGATGAAGTTTTCAATTCCATCAATGGCCTTGGTGGAAAACTGGAGGAGGATGAGGAGGTAAAAAATGTATGAATAACTCTTCCTAAATCTTATATTTCTATCTTTTTGCTATTGAGGAAGCTCAAGATTTAGATCATTATTCTAGAGATTAGTTTTTTGATTCTTTAACTAATTTTGAATTGAGGGAGTTTGGTCAAAATGATTCAAGAAAAGAGACATCTTTTAAAGCTAGAAAATAAATAAGGATGATGGATTAGATCTAGATGATCTTGATGAGATAGAAGCAAATTTTATTAGGAGATTGAAAAAAGGGGATTGGAGAATACAAAGGTAAGCTACCTTTCAAATGTTTCAATTGTGAAAAGATAGGTCATTATACTTCAATATGTCCAACAAAAGTTTCAAGTGATAAATGTAAGGATAAAAGGTAAATATGTCAAGAGAATTTACTATGTTAAAAAAGATGCTATCATATCTGATGATGAATCTAACTACCCAAATGATGAAAATGATGAATTCTTGTTCATGGCTTTGAATGTTGGAACTAATTATATTGAATTTGAAAGATGTATGAAGAAAATTATCTCAGAAATAGGTCACAACATCAAAGGAACTATGATGACTATTTTTTATACTAGAGGGGAGAAAAATCATTGGATAATTGATAGTGGATGCTCAAATCATATGAAATGTGATAAGAGTAAGTTTCTTAAACTTGAGAAGTTTGGAGATGTTCTTATTAAGTTTGGTGATGATACATTTGCTAAGATATGTGGAAAAGGTTCAATTAGTTTTGATGGAAAGCATAATATAGATGGTGTTCTTTATGTCAAGGGTCTCTAACATAATATTTTAGGTATAGGAAAAATGTGTAGAAAAGGATATAATATTGTATTTCAAGATGGTGGTTGTGAAATTAGAAAAGGAAGCTCTTGAACTCTAGATGCTATAGGAAGAAATATAGATAGGAAGGTTTATTAGCTCAAAGGTTCTAATGGTAAGTGCTTTATGACTCAAATCAATGAAATTTGGCTATAGTATAGAAGAATGTGACATGAATTTTGATAGCCTGGTGAGGATCAACTCTACTCAAACAGTGAGAGATTTTCCAAGAATTATAAAGCCTATCAATGTAGTTTGCAAGGAATTCCAAGTTGGGAAGCAAAAAAGAAAGAGGTTCAAAATCAAAGAATATTCTACCATAGGAACTTTGGACTTGGTGCATACAAACCTATGTGTTCCTACAAGAACATTAATCTTTCAAGGTTATAGGTATTGCATGTTGTTCATTGATGATTACTCTAGAATGACTTGGGTAACTTTTCTAAAAGAAAAACCAAAAGCTCTAGACAATTTTAAAGCATTTAAAGTTATGATTGAGAATGGAATGATATGAAAATCAAGTGCTTAAGGTCTGAAAGAGGTGAATAATTCACCTCTAATAAACAATTTTTGTGAAGATCATGTAATAAGAAGAATTTTTTAGCTCCTAGAACTCCTTAGTGGAATGAAGTGGTGGAGAGAAAAAATAGGATAGTTTAGGAAGCAACAAGGTCAATGATGAAAGAAGAGAATCTATTGGATTTCTATTGGAGATAAGTTATTCATACTATAGTAGACATACTCAACAGAGTACAAGCAAGAGTAAATGAAGAAAACTTGGGAAAGTTTGATGCAAGGTTAGATGAAGGAATCTTCCTTGAATATTCTACAAGAAGAAAGGCTTACTAGTGCTACAATAAGAGGCTGAAGAAGATAGTTGAAAGTGAAAGTTTCAAAGTAGATGAAGAACCACATAAAATCTCAGTACCGATAGAAGGATATGAAACTGACAAGTCCTCTTCTAGAGAAGAAGAGAAAGAAGAAAAGGAAAAGGAGGTGTAGGTTGAAAAGGAAAAAGCTCCAAAAATAATTCCTAAGACTTCTAAGTATGTGTAAAGAGTCATATTTTGAAGATCAGATCATTGGTGATAAGAGCATAGGTATGTTGACAAGAAGAAAAGTTTCTATGATAGAAGAACATGTAAATTCACCTACTTTCCAAAGTAGAACCTTAGAAAATGATTGAGGCATGTAAGGATGAGATTTGGACCAAATCTATGGAAGAAGAATTGATGCATACTGAGAAGAATTGGACTTGGGAATTAGTCCCTAGACTAGTAAAAAAGAATGGATTAGGAACTAAATGGGTATTCTAGAACAAACTAAATGAGAATGGAGAAGTTGTCAAAAATAAGACTAGACTTATGTGTAAGGGCTACTCACAAGTGGAAGGAATAAATGTTAAGAAATTTTCTCTAGTGGCAAGAATGGAGTCCATTAGGATGTTTTTGACCTTTGCAACACATAAGGACTTCAAGGTTTATCAAATGGATGTGAATTCTACATTCTTGAATGGTGAGTTGGAAGAAGAGGTATACATTGAACAACCAGAAGGCTTTCAATTATCAAATAATTCTAATATGGTGTGTAGATTGAAGATGGAATTACATGGAATCAAGCAAGCCCCTAGGGCTTGTATGCAAGATTGGATAGGTATTTGTTGCAACAAGTATTCAATAAAGGTACCATAGATAGCAATATTTACTTTAAATTTAGAAGGATCAAACCTTTATTGTGGCTGTGTATTTTGATGATACAATTTTTAGAGGAAATGAGGAAATGTGCAAGAAGTTTGCAAAAGAGATGTAGAATGAATTTGAGATTTCAGTGTTTGTGGAGATGAATTTCTTCCTTGGGCTACAAATCAGTTAGACAAAAAAAGGAATATTCATTTCAAAGTCAAAGTATGTCAAGAAAATACTTAAGAAGTTTTGAATGAAAGGCTCTAAATCGGTATGTACTCCCATGGTTACTAGTTGCAAGTAGAAAAAAAATGATGAATCTCCTAATACTAATTAGAGAAAATATAGATCAATTATTGGTGGAGTATTATATGTAACTGCTACTAGACTAGATATCATGCATGCAGTTTTTCTTGTGGCCAAATTTCAAGAAGATCCTAGAGAATCGCATGTGGCAACAATAAAGAGGATATTCAGATATTTGTAGGGCACTCTGTGTTGCAAGTATGAGAATTTTTGGTGGTGTCATTGATGTCAACATAGTTTAGTATGTTGCAGATTGTGCATGTAAAGTTGAGATGTTGTTGAGATGTTGTTGAGATGTTGTTGAGATGTTGTGAGTACATGGAGCTATCCTTATGATGTTGCAGATGTGCTGAAATGATGAGTTTCCAAGTGCTTTTGAGAAAATTAATAAAGAGTGAAGTCAGAGTTATGAATGTGCTCAAAAAGTGCTCCGATATGTGCTCCATGTTTCTTCTATGTTGACCCTATGCTTTTGTAGATATGAAGGGTTGTTGTTGATGAT
>VDFB02281492.1:861236123-861248861 GCA_007258455.2 Sequoia sempervirens | reverse complement strand
TCAAACTAGGAAGGTACACAGACCATGCCATCTAAGAAATCCACAGGTACGATCATCACAAATCCAGAGGCCACAAATGCAGAAGCCATCCGTCTCAACCACCTATCCACCTCAGAGAACCCATTGCCCAAGATGCCAATTAATTTCATCCTCTATCGCACCAACTCACACTAGCAATCGAGGCTTAGGACCGAAATGGACTCACCATGTTGATCCCAAGTGAGATCCTCATTGTCATTCTCGAGCCCAAACAGGTGACCAACCACATTGAATACATCCTAAAATTGATCTACATCGGTCACCTCCCCAGCAGACTAGTCGGCCAGACATTATAGCGAGAATCTGTGTGTTTGATCGAGCAGTCGAGTCGGTGAGACCGGGCACATTCGGCAAGATTTTCCAGCGGGGAGAGGCCCATATCGACAAGAGATCACAACGACACCCCAACAAGAAGCACCATTGGCAAGAGAAAGTAGTGTTGGGAAGACATCAGGGCAAAGAAAACATGCCATATCGAACATTGATCATAGTCAGCAAGAGGCTAACAAGTCAGCGAGACACCCTGGCGAAGTCCACAAAGGATACCGTGTGCACCATAGAGTCGGGGAGAGATGACTGAGTCAGCTAGACATCATGGCGAAGTCACCATGGCCGAAGGGAAGTCACACCGAAGAGTAAAAGGGGGCCGCCACAGTCAGCCAAACAAACGAGGGTCGGGGAGACATCTCCCCGACACAACCAACATAGGCCAATAAGAGGGGGTCTCAGGGAGACATCCCGAAGTCGGGAAGACATCACCCCGAGACTGATAGTCATTTCGAACGCACAATGGGGGGTGGCAAAAGGATCTCAGGGAGACCAAGGGGAGTTGGGAGGACCTCACCCTGAAAGCCAAAAGTCATGTCGAAGTAGAAGCGGGGCCGGTGAAAGCGGTAACAAGGGGTCGGTAACGAACGAAAAATGGGGCTCGAGGGGACCATAAGCGAAGAGCGAACTGGGCGGACAGGTCACCAAAGAGAAAGAACAAGCGGCCAAAAAGGAAAAAGAACCCACAGACCCAAATGGAGAAAAAGAAACCCCAGCCAGGGTTTTCAACCCATGAAGGAAACAGGAAGGCAAGACAAAAGAACTAAAGGGAAAAAACACCAGAAGCAAATTCCAACATGCTGAGCTCAACCCTCGTGGGAGCCCACTTTACCCACGTGCCAAAATGAAAAACACCCCATAGCCAAAGTTTTATCACAAAAAACAAGGGTACACAACTAGAAAAAATGGCACTAACAGAGCAAAAAGTAGTATATGATGAACCTATTGCCATATACTATGACAACTCAAGTGCAATTAACATATTAAAGAATCTGGTGCTACACTCTAAGACCAAGCATATATCAATCAACTTTCACTTCTTGAGGGAGAAAGTGAATGAGAAAGAAGTCAGACTGGAGTATGTGCCTACCAAAGAATAGATTGCAGACATTTTCACTAAGCTTTTGCCAAAGGATACTTTTGAGTATCTCAGAGGGATGCTAGGTGTGATTACCCCTCCTGATATGAACTAAAGATGCATTTATTTGCGTCAATCTGTGTACTTCATAGATATTTCCTGATTTAGATTGATGTTTTCATGGCTTCTACTCAGGGGGAGTAGTCAGATGTGTAGATAGGTGGTTCAAAGCTTGTATGTGGAAAGATAATGCTTATCTTTTCCATTGATGTCAAAGGAGGAGAAGAGTCATGTGAAAAATTGTTGCTTATCCGAGGAGAAGAGCCTTGTGGGGAGAAGACCATGTAGAAGAGGTTAAGTAGAGTCAGAATCTAAGGGGGAGTAAGTGTTGATTAAGAGTTGTGTTGATGGAGTTTTTCACATCATGTGTTGCCATCAATGCCAAAGGGGGAGATTGTTGGATGTTGTGGTTGTGTTGCTGATATGTGGTTGTCATTGATTTCAACATTATTAGCATTACTGTATTGAAGGTTGTATATGTCAAGGATATTGAGAAAATTGTTAAAGGAAGATTTGCAGGTTGCTAGTGGAACAGTGAAGGTCATGAAGATTTCTTGTTTTGTACGTTGAAGATCAGTTGTTGTGGAATAAAGGGTTTATTGCTAAGAGTATCTAGATCATCTACCAAAAGTTGTAGAAGTTTGTGTGAAGATTTGATCGTGCTATGAACAGTTGTGTTCTAACAGTATCTATGTGGGTTCTGTCAGTGTTCCTAATTGAAGTTTATGTGATTTTGGTAATTTCTATTGTTGTAGATGATTCTCTATTAGTTCTTGTTGTTTTTGGATGCTTCTAGATCATTATCTATTCTTGTTGTATGTTTGCATTGATCGGTGTGCTTGTGGTCGAAGATTTTTCTCGGTATGATCGGGTTTTCATGCTCTTGGTCAATATGATGGTTTTAATGTGTTGTGGATAATTGAAGATTTAAATTTGGATGCTTGGCATGCTCGAAGATATTTTTTTAGGTCTTATCATAATATTAGTCAACAGTGTTTGATCCACATTGAAAATTTATTTGTAAATTTAGATTGGCATTGTAAATATATTTTATATTTTTTGGCCAACAAGGTTGTTGATGTAATTCCATGTTGTAGATATATAAGAGTGATTTTTTGAGTGAAGTTAGTGTGCATAAGAGAGTGGATGTATGCTAGAGAAAGTGTAGATGAGTGAATAGTGTTCTAATCATTCGATTGCAGAGAAGAGTGAGAAGAAGTTTGAGTGAAGTGTGAAGGTTTTTTGTGCTTAACTAGAACTGTAATTAGGCTTGTGTAGAAGTTATTTTCTCAGTTCATACCTTGTGGATCTAATCCAAATTGTTTTGTATTTTTGGGAAGTGAGCCCTCTTGTATTTGAGTAGTGAGCTCTAGGAAGTGTGCCTGAATGCATGTGCATTCTCATTATTTTTCATTATACTTTTAATAGGGTATAATATTGTGGACTAACATCCACCGTGGTTTTTCCCCTAACAGGGTCTCCACATGAAAATCTTGGTGTTCTCTGTGTTTATGATGTGTTGATTGTTTATGGTTTATTATTCATTCATTATATCTAAGATTAAGTTAAGTAAAGTTTGAAAAGTTTAAATATTCTATGACAACTAATTCACCCCTCCCTCTCAATTGTATGTCCTTGTTTTTCGAACATCTAGAATTTCCATTAAAGTAAATGATACTAATGCTAATGATTTGGATGTAACAAAAAATAACTTCACAAAAACATAAAAGTAATTGAAACAAACAGTACTTGAAGAAACTGGAAACATAATGCTAAAACACAAATGCAAAATGTGTACTGGGACTAAGTTGCCCAGGGTGGTGAATTAGTCCAAGTAGTGTTATTTTTAAAGTTTTTTTGAATTTTCCAATGGATACTGATGTGTTTTGTACTATACCATACAAATCTATAGTTCAAATGTCGAATTCCACTATCATGGAATGAAATGGAATGCAATAATGCAAGCTTAATGAGCTTTTCACTAATGCAATGTTAAAACCCTATTAAGATGTAACGTAAACAATGCAACACCTAATGCAATGTTGATGCAAGTTAAACCTAGGATGTAAATGCACTTGAAATCAGAAAGGAAATTCTCAAACATCAGGTTCACCAGAATGTGGACACTAATTTTGGGTGTCCAAGGGTTCTCTAACTCTTCTAGGGTTTTTCACCTAAAAGGAGAGAAATGGACCCAAAATGCTAATGTCTACACTCAAGATTAATGTATGGATGGATGCAATATTCCTAAATATGATGTCCAATGCAACTAACTAAAAAATAAAGGTGATTATTAATGCTAAACCCAAGAAAGACAAAGTGTTAGAAAACACAGTGTGATATGCAAAATGATAAAATAAATGCAATAAAGATCCTAGTAAAGGTGTTAAACTAAAAAATGTGCACTTGGAGACTGATGAAAAGTAGAATGGAGATTGTAGAGACCTCTGGAATTCTAGAAAACTTAATTTTTGAGCTAACTGGGACACTTACGCCAAGCTGGGTGACTTAGTCCCAGATCAGGAAAACTACCCAAAAAGATGTTTCTGCTAGATGGGTATCTGAAACTATAAAAATCTCTAAAAAACTAGTGCAGTGGGAGTAAATTTCCACTGTTGGAAACTTAGTCCACTTAGTATTTTCTACAAATTTGAACGTGGAAACGGAAGCCCATAGTCTACATTATGTTTTTTGACGAAGATCTAGATTTGAATCTACAAAATTACTTGCCAGAGTATAAATTGATTTCTAATGGGGGGTTTGCCTTGGTCAAACCCCTAGTTGGTATTTAAACCTTGAAAGAGATAAAATTTGCATAAAACCCTAGCCCTAAGTGTTTCTAAGACTAGGAAGTATGAAAATAAGATGCAACCCTATTCTAATGTGTAAGAATAAGATGCATAAATGGATTTAGAAAAATTCAAGACTCATTCTAAGAGACATTAAATCACATTATGAATGAATCTAAATGACATGCAAACCTTCCTTAGGCTGAATATAGAGAGAAAATGGAAGATGGAATCACTTTGAAAACAAGTCTTTAGGCTTGATTTGATGGCTAGTTGCATCTCCTCAACCTAGATTTCTTCATGATTCTCCATAGGCATCCATGATCAACTCTTTTCAATTTAAGATCTTGGAAAAAAGTGATCTTGAATACCTGCAAAAACCCTAGTTTGTTGCCTTAAAGCTTCAACTTTTTTGTAGAAAGACTAAAGAATCTTCTTGTGAAAGATATTTGGCTCTTAACTTTTGATTTTGCTTGATGAAAATGACTAAAATGTTATGAAAAATGACCTAAAAACATGTATTTATAGGCATTAACACTAAATTATTCATTATTTTAACTTCACAGGTCGACGTCCCATAAGTATTTGAATTAATTTAGTGATTTTCCTGCTCAAAAGTGGAAAATACCTCAAAAAGGACTAAGTCGCCACCTTGGGGGACTTAGTCCCACTAGTGATTTTCGAGGTGGGTTTCATGAAATTTGAGTGCTTTGAATGTTTCTTGTCAGGATTTGTATGATTTTTGAGTGGAATAGGCATTAAAGTCCAAAATCATGAGCATTAAGGGCCTATAAATGTAGTTTTTAAGGGGTGATTGATGCAAGGGTGTCTAAAATACAACCAAATTAATTGCAAAATAGTCTCTTTTTCCAAGAGTATACAATTTTTTTTTCTGAAACGGGTTTGGATCCGTGAAACAACATCTTTGTCAGGGGTCAGGTATTGGGCCTACTTCATGCCGCTTACTTCATACTTTATGCACATCAACATTGGGACATCAGAGATTGAGCTTCGGGCATACCGCTTACTTCATACCAAAGGAAAGAAGAGAGAAGGAATCATGAAGTAAAAAATAGTAACCCTTTTTGGGATTCAGAGGTCAGGGATTAGGCTTACACCTTATCGCATATGGAAAAAGAGGAAAGAGGAAGAGTGAAGGTTGAATTTTGAAAGGAATGATCGAGATCAGAGAGAAGGGTTACCTCTTACCAAAGAAAGGTAAGAGGTAAAGGAGATAGATGAATCTCGACATCTGAAAACTTAACACTTGGTCAACTTTTTGAAGGAGTGAAAATGAAAAGAAAAAAGGGAGAAGACCAAAAGTGTGGTGTCCAAAAGTAAGAGGTGATATTTTGGGGATTGGGGGTTGAGAGGAAGGCTTATGCCTTGCGAAGCAAAAACTATATGAGGGAAGAGGTAAGGATTGAGGCTTACCACAAGAGATCAGTAAGGGGTAAATGGTAAGGCCAAAGGCCAAAACCTAAAACACTTAGAGGAAAAAGGAAGGAAGAGAAGAAGGAGTAAGAGCGATGAAGAAGTGATACAAGAGCATCCATTGGTGTAAGGGAAATCTTGCATTACCCAAAAATATTTTATTTTCATTTTTTTGTAGTTTCCTTAGTTGTTTTGGGGCCCATGGTGACTCATGTAGTCTTTGTGAGAGTTTGAAGTTTGAAATAGCCAAAAATAGTCACCTTCTATTTTTAGTTAGCCTATTCGGTTCCTATGGACACAAAAATTGACCCCAAGGAGTGAAATGGGAAAATAATATTTTTGCTGAAAGAGTCATCTCAAAATCTTGTACTGTTTGGAAGATATTAAATTTTCATCTCGAGGAATTTCTCCAATGAAGTTTAAAAGTGAAAATTGAGGCCCTTCAAGCCCCAGAACATGGTGCAAAATCTTTGATCTTTTAGATCTAGCAAAATATAGTTGTAGATCTCTTTGTAAGATTTCTAACCATATATTACAATTGAAAATATGAAGTTTAGATCAAAAGTTATGACCCTGAGAAGTTGTAAATATATAATATAAAATTAAATTAATTTTTTTATAAAAACTTCTAGAGCGGGAAATAGACGATGGAATTTCTAGCACCAAAATAGGGTTATACCTTCCAAAATATTCTAAGGCAGTTATACTTCTTGAATAAAGAGGGAGAACAAGGGCTATAGAGAGGAGCTCTGATAGTGCAGATCATGGTTTTTTCCTTGCAAATTTCTATAATGAGAAGGAACATGTGGCTATAGTATGTTATTTTTTGAGTATTGTAATTTCAATTCATCAAGATAATAGAAATCAAGTGTTTCTTTCAGTATTTTTTGTTTATCTCTCTTGTCTAGTTGTGTATGTGTGGTTTTGTAAGGGGAGTACCCTCATCAAGAAGGCATGAGAGTAAGCAGGTAAGAGAAATTTTGAAAGCCTAAAAACCTGGGACTTAGCCAGTTTTGGGAACATTCAATGAGAATTCATGCAAGATGGCCCATGTAGGATCTCTCAAATCAATTATCAATGACGGGTCATCAAAGGGTGGAATGAAATGACAACAAAAACATTCCATCCTGGTTTTCCAAAACGCATAATTCATCCCATCAAACAAAGGATCCTCCTTCCTATGTGCCATCTAGATCTACCTCAAGTGGTTAAGCTTCTTCCAAGGAACCTTGCTCTAATACCAATTGTTAGATGCACAGGACAACTAAGAGGGGGGTGAATTATTTATACATTAAAACATCAAAACTCTCATTAACATTCAAATATTTATTATCCCTTAAACCCTTAATCAGATTTAGCATGAAAGTAAATAAGTGAAACATCCACAAATCAAAACACCATGCATAATAGAACACCAGATTTGTTGCAAGGTATGTTCCCTTGCTCTCCTTGTGTTATGCAGCGTAGTGCTTGGGTTTGTGACATGACTTAACCACCCCCCATGGATTCATTAAATATGGAAATTGTATTGGGCATTAATAGGTCAATATTTTGGTGCAAAAAAAACTATTTGTGCAACAAGATTTACGTGGAAAACCTAAGAAAGGAAAAACCATGGTGAGGATTAGCTCACTATATAAATGAATTGCAACACTGAATATAAAAGGCTCAGTATTGAAGAAGGCTCACTACCAATGGCTCACTGTTGAATTAGAAAGATGAAAGAAAGAGGACTATTACAAAGAGAAATCCATCTCAAAGCAACAATAAGTTGGGTATGTGAAGGATCATGATGGGCTAAAAAGTGGCGGTATGATGGGTATGTGTAGGGTATGTGGCTGATGACATTTTTCTACCCAAAATTGATGAAACAAAATGGGTTTTTAAAGTAGATTCTCAAATTTCCACCAATATAAATGATGCTTTACTTTGAATTTAATAAATAATTATTATTTATTTTCTCTTTGAATTATGACTAAAGTCCTGATTGATAGGCTGATGGAAAAACATCTATAGCTTTCAAATAGTGTCACATTTTTTGAATTTGAAACTTGTGTCACATTCAATATGCTTCGCATACTATAGGATGAAAAACAAAAAAAATGAATTTCATGAAGTTTTGACCAAGTTAAGGTGGTCAGACATACGAGTTCTTATATTTTTAAAAAGTTTTAATAAAAAAATCATAATTAATTATTTACTTGGAAAAAATTACAAAAAATATGCATCACATATGGACATGATTCCTCTACTTATATCTAAAATATTATAAAAATATTATCATTTTATTATGGTTAGGTGGTGAATGACAGACACTACTTCTTTGTTTTTCAAAATTTAAGTACTCTTGCATTGAAATTTCAAATTTTCACCAAATAGATTTTAGAAAAATCTTATTAGTTTAGAAACTACATTAAATTTTCTACAAATTCTATTCTTACATATTTTTGAAATAATATAGATAACTTATTCAAATTTTTACATCAAGTTGCCTAACCTTGATTTTTCTAATTTTTTTGCCACTTAAGGGCCTGTTTTTCCATGATGATCCTGCACATACCTAGTTCCACCACAACTCTGAACCATCCATAACCTTCAGCTCACTACCTTCAGTAACTTTAGGTACACTGAAAATGTAGACACCTTCTACTCACTACTTCTGGTAGCCTTAGTTGTCAAAGATCACACTCACATCATAAAACTTGATCACATTTCACACCACACACACACCATTCTCCAAAATTCTACCTTCCATTTATACCATCGTCAACCTTGAAAACATTCTCCAAGTTCGAGCATGCACCCAAAACATGCAATTGCAAAGTAGGTTGGCACCAAACACTTTTTCTATGGAAATAAGTGAAGGACAACCACACCAGGGGATAACTAGGACCTAAATATACATCACCACACTACTCAACACATTCACAATCCATGAGGTACCTCCACAAATAGTGTTGGCACACCAAGTTGGCCAAACTTGAACTAAGACTACAAGTGACCACATACATGCTTCTTCATGTCACACATACCACATAGCAACACTCCACAATATCCATACAACATCTCAAAATATTCCAGCATCATCAAAATATTTTGTAACTTTGTCACAACCACCTAGAACTAAGATCATCATCATTTTGTGCAACTAGACACATTGGCATAGACATCAAACTCATTAACCAACTTCGTGGAAGACCACAACACTTGAAACCTAAAGGGAAAGTAGATATAGACATTATAAGAATGCCCCCAAAACTGCAAAAAAAGAAACCTTAATACAAAGAAATATGGAGTAATCCCATTTATCCCAGAAAACCTTCTTCACAGACACAAATTAATGAACACAATTGTTACTGGCATATGATCCATAACTTGCAAATCTAGATATAACATCTCTATACACCCCTTATCAACATATCCAAACCACACAAGAATAACTTTAGGACTGAATAAATGTGGAGCAGAATACATAACACCAATCTATTACACTATAATCTCTTTTATTCAAATTTTCTCAAAAGCACTTGGAAACCAAGTGATCCAACTGCAACTACTGTAACATAGGAAAACAAGCAAGATTAAGCAAGTAAAATGCAATAAACTTAAATCTAAACCTACGCTAACAACAAAGAACAATGGAATGTAAAAAAGCATAAATAATAGAACAATCTCACCATAAGTCTATGTAATTTCATGAATAATCTTGATTGCACTTCTCCATTTTTTTGTTGTATGATAATTTCCCTCAAATTTCTCTTAAGTGTGCATGTATAGCCTCATGATAGTGTTATTAGAAAAACATTGAAGATTCTAAAGTTGGTTGCTTCCATAAGTCATAAGATTTTAGGAGGAGTAATAATGATGAAGGTCAAGCCAATTTATAGAAAATATGACTTTCGAATGACATGATTAGATTGAAAGATAAACTGACAATTAAGACTGAAAAATGTGACATGCCTTGAGATTAGCATCAGTAATAATGTGAGTGATAAAGCATAAAAATGTGGGGATTAAATTAAATAATAATTTAATCTTTAGTTGAGATTGTTCAAAACTCAAAAGAATAAGGTTTGCATGTAAAGGATAAATATTAGCATAGAGGAAACAGTCTATTAGAATGCATAAATGAATTAATTAAATAATTAAAGTTATTTAATTAATAGAAGCTTGCATGCAGAAGATATGAATAAATCTAGATAACTAATTGATTGACCCAAAAATTATGCTCGTCAGAAACAATAAGATATTAAATCAAGAGATGACTGACTAATCTAATTAAATCTCGACTTAAGTGGTGAACAACTAATTAGATAACAAATAGATTATCTAATTATAGAGGAATATTCCAAGAATAAACCTTTTTATGAACTAAATAATAATTTAATTCAACATTCAAATTTTGAGGATTAAATTAAATAAACAAAGATTCTATTAATTAACTAGAGAAAAGGTTAAAGAATAATTAAACAATTTTAAATGATTATTTAATTATAGTAAAAAATGTAATGAGACTAAATTAAGTAACAATTTATTTAATTTTATAAAGAGGGTAAACTTAATTAGCGACACAATTAAATAAATTGCATTTATGTAATTAATCAAGATTGAATAAAGGTAAAAACGAATTAACTAAATAATTAAAGTTGTTTAATTAATAGAAGAAAAATGAATTTAAGAAAATAATTAAATAATTAACATTATTTAATTATGATAATGAAGATATTAATTATGAAGAAAATTAGAGTCACGGGCCTAGACCAATTTTTAGTGTCTACATTTTGCCCTCTTTGATACAATGTCATTTCAGTGTTGTGTAAAAAAAAATCAGTCAAAACATGCCCCAGTCATGCCCCTATGTGAAATAGGTAAGGGTATGCGCCCCCTCAAGAAAAATGACAATTTTTTGAAAAATTCAAAAAAAATTGGAAGTTGTCCCGATTAGGTAATTTGATAGCTAAAAGTTCAATGGTGGTGAAAGAAATCAATTTTAGAGAGGTTTGGTATGTGAAATGATTGTTGGAAGTTTGGAAATAGTGTGGCCAATAGACAAGGTGAGAGAAAACCCTCCAAATCCCTAGGTATAAATAGGAATAGGGTGAAAAATGAATTCATTTTCACCCTTCAAGTTTAGAAAACCTTGTTTTGCTCTGGAGAATTCAGCCAAAATGTTGCCCATTCCATACGGTGAGCATCACAGTTATCGAGTTAGGACTTTTAGATGGCTAGTCGATGCAGGACCCCCGGTATGTACCCCAAAACTGTCTATTGAGTTTTCAATTTTCATGCATTTTTAGGCCTGTAAAATTTATTTTTTAAATGCGTTTGTATGTGACACATCTGCTCATGATACAACACATTTTCAAAAACACGTCTAGGCTTGTTTTTGTATATAGGTTAAATCAACGCATTTTTTTCTTTTGCATCACATTTGTAGTCCCAAGTCACATTTGTTTAGTATAGTGTTGCATGTATTATAGTACACCTCATTTGATATATTGTGTCGCATTTGCTTGATTTCTCCCCTATGCTTTCTTGTTTGACGCATTTGCATTATTGTAACGTATCTGCATGGTTGAATGACACACTTAATTTTCTATGATGCATTTGCTATGTTAAATGATGCATGTGCAATTGTGCAATGCATTTGATAATAAAACGACACATTTTCTTGTTAAATTTTTTTGAAATGTTTGTGTTGTAAAAATTACCTTTATATTTTTGACAAAGTATTCGTTATGCATGTGCAGGTTACTTTGGATCTGATAGACACCTGGGAGTTGAAGCTAGCTACCTATGAGTTGCGAGATCAATTGTGGAGTGCGGAGAGATGGTTGATATGGAACCTTGGATTGCATCATGTGTCGTTTATGCCAACTATTTGGGCAAACCGAGGGATGCTCACTGCACTTTGTGAATGATGGCATTCAGAGACATCATCTTTCCATTTTCCTATAGGAGAGGTGACTATTACTTTAGAAGATGTCTATAGGATTCTTTGACTGTTGATCAAGGGTGAGAAAGTCCTCTATGATACCCAGAGGGGTTATAGTGAGCTAGCCCATTTTTATGTGTATGATGATATTATATAGCTAGGTTTAGAGCATTATGAGATTAGATGGCATGTCCTTGCTGATAGATATGAGCGGATCGATTGTGTGTTGTGCACTTTGGTTGCTAGGATTATTTTACCTGATAGTCAAGGGCATGGGTTTCCCGTTGGGTGGGGGGAGATGTTGGTAGGGATATTAGAGAGACAGGTGGTATATGCATGGGGCCCCTGTTTACTTGTGATGTTATATTTTCACTTGCATGATATAGCTTACAGGGAAGCACATTCGATGAGTTGTGGCACTACTCTTCTGATGATCTGGGTGTGGGATCACATTGTTGTTTTTTTCCCAAAGTTGTATTTGAGTTAGATGATAGATCTCCTTTTTTTTTTGATATTCCAGGACCATCAGTCAGACTCATATGGGAGACACAAGGTACTGGAGGCACGCTATTGAAACCCTTGTGCATTTTATATGGAGGCCTTACATGGATTGTGCGTAGTGGCGAGATGAGCATTGACACCTGCCTTTTTGTCGACTGACACAACATCTGATTGGGAGGACCATGTCAAGAGTTCACATTATTAAGAGACACCTACCAGACAGAGTCCTCAAATAGTTTGGTGAGGTACAATATGTGTCACAGGGCCAAGTTGAGTTTGCTCAATCTTCTAGGGAGGTTCCTCTATGGGGGCCATAGATACCTATAGCAACAATAGAGGTAGACATAGATGCATTGCAACTTGTACAGTGGGAATGGAGGGGTGGAGCTACAGATGTGGGGACTACATATGCGTATGATTCTTGGTGGGTGCAAAATAGGCTTGTTCCTTTGACAGATCCCGATGATCCAACACTTGTAGAGTGGCAAGGGACAATACCACAGTGTCGGTGTGGTGGTAGGGGAGGTGGTCGAGGTGGTAGAGGTGGTGGAGATTATGGTAGAAGAGGAGGTGGG
>VDFB02281492.1:861162463-861236023 GCA_007258455.2 Sequoia sempervirens | reverse complement strand
CTATCATGAGGCTATACATGCACACTTAAGAGAAATTTGAGGGAAATTATCATACAACAAAAAAATGGAGAAGTGCAATCAAGATTATTCATGAAATTACATAGACTTATGGTGAGATTGTTCTATTATTTATGCTTTTTTACATTCCATTGTTCTTTGTTGTTAGCGTAGGTTTAGATTTAAGTTTATTGCATTTTACTTGCTTAATCTTGCTTGTTTTCCTATGTTACAGTAGTTGCAGTTGGATCACTTGGTTTCCAAGTGCTTTTGAGAAAATTTGAATAAAAGAGATTATAGTGTAATAGATTGGTGTTATGTATTCTGCTCCACATTTATTCAGTCCTAAAGTTATTCTTGTGTGGTTTGGATATGTTGATAAGGGGTGTATAGAGATGTTATATCTAGATTTGCAAGTTATGGATCATATGCCAGTAACAATTGTGTTCATTAATTTGTGTCTGTGAAGAAGGTTTTCTGGGATAAATGGGATTACTCCATATTTCTTTGTATTAAGGTTTCTTTTTTTGCAGTTTTGGGGGCATTCTTATAATGTCTATATCTACTTTCCCTTTAGGTTTCAAGTGTTGTGGTCTTCCACGAAGTTGGTTAATGAGTTTGATGTCTATGCCAATGTGTCTAGTTGCACAAAATGATGATGATCTTAGTTCTAGGTGGTTGTGACAAAGTTACAAAATATTTTGATGATGCTGGAATATTTTGAGATGTTGTATGGATATTGTGGAGTGTTGCTATGTGGTATGTGTGACATGAAGAAGCATGTATGTGGTCACTTGTAGTCTTAGTTCAAGTTTGGCCAACTTGGTGTGCCAACACTATTTGTGGAGGTACCTCATGGATTGTGAATGTGTTGAGTAGTGTGGTGATGTATATTTAGGTCCTAGTTATCCCCTGGTGTGGTTGTCCTTCACTTATTTCCATAGAAAAAGTGTTTGGTGCCAACCTACTTTGCAATTGCATGTTTTGGGTGCATGCTCGAACTTGGAGAATGTTTTCAAGGTTGACGATGGTATAAATGGAAGGTAGAATTTTGGAGAATGGTGTGTGTGTGGTGTGAAATGTGATCAAGTTTTATGATGTGAGTGTGATCTTTGACAACTAAGGCTACCAGAAGTAGTGAGTAGAAGGTGTCTACATTTTCAGTGTACCTAAAGTTACTGAAGGTAGTGAGCTGAAGGTTATGGATGGTTCAGAGTTGTGGTGGAACTAGGTATGTGCAGGATCATCATGGAAAAACAGGCCCTTAAGTGGCAAAAAAATTAGAAAAATCAAGGTTAGGCAACTTGATGTAAAAATTTGAATAAGTTATCTATATTATTTCAAAAATATGTAAGAATAGAATCTGTAGAAAATTTAATGTAGCTTCTAAACTAATACGTTTAGTTTTTTTTTTTAAATCTATTTGGTGAAATTTCTTTTTGAAATTTCAATGCACAGTACTTAAATTTCAGGGAAAAAGAAGTGGGTGTCTAATTCAATCAATCTAACCATAATAAAATGATAATATTTTTTTATAATATTTTAGATATAAGTAGAGGAACTCAATGCCTGCATGTGATGCATATTTTTTGTAATTTTTTTCCAAGCACAATTAATTATGATTTTTTATTAAAACTTTTAAAATATAAAACCTGTCCGGACTACCTTAACTCTGGTCAAAAACTTCATGAAATTCATTTTTTTTGTTTTTCATCCTATAGTATGCAAAGCATATTGAATGTGACGCATGTTTCAAATTCAAAAAATGTGACACTGTTTGAAAGCTATAGATGTTTTTCCATCAGCCTATCAATCAGGACTTTAGTCGTAATTCAAAGAGAAAATAAATAATAATTATTTATTAAATTCAAAGTAAAGCATCATTTATATTGGTGGAAAGTTGAGAATCTACTTTAAAAACCCATTTTGTTTCATCAATTTTGGGTAGAAAAATGTCATCAGCCACATACCCTACACATACCCATCATACCACCACTTTTTGGCCCATCATGATCCTGCACATACCCAACTTATTGTTGCTTTGAGATGGATTTCTCTTTGTAATAGTCCTCTTTCTTTCATCTTTCTAATTCAACAGTGAGCCATTGGTAGTGAGCCTTCTGATACTGAGCCTTTTATATTCAGTGTTGCAATTCATTTATATAGTGAGCTAATCCTCACCATGGTTTTTCCTTTCTTAGGTTTTCCACGTAAATCTTGTTGCACAAATAGTTTTTTTTGCACCAAAAGATTGACCTATTAATGCCCAATACAATTTTCATATTTAATGAATCCATGGGGGGTGGTTAAGTCATGTCACAAACCCAAGCACTACGCTGCATAGCACAAGGAGACCAAGGGAACATACCTTGCAACAAATCTGGTGTTCTATTATGCATGGTGTTTTGATTTGTGGATGTTTCACTTATTTACTTTCATGCTAAATCTGATTAAGGGTTTAAGGGATAATAAATATCTGAATGTTAATGAGATTTTTGATGTTTTAATGTATAAATAATTCACCCCCCTCTTAGTTGTCCTATGCATCTAACAATTGGTATTAGAGCAAGGTTCCTTGGAAGAAGCTTAACCACTTGAGGTAGATCTAGATGGCACATAGGAAGGAGGATCCTTTGTTTGATGGGATGAATTATGCATTTTGGAAAACTAGGATGGAATGTTTTTGTTGTCATTTCATTCCACCCTTTGATGACCCATCATTGATAATTGATCTGAAAGATCCTACATGGGCCATCTTGCATGAATTCTCATTGAATGTTCCCAAAACTGGCTAAGTCCCAGGTTTTTGGGATTTCAAAATTTCTCTTACCTGCTTACTCGCATGCCTTCTTGATGAGGGTACTCCCCTTACAAAACCACACATACACAACTAGACAAGAGAGATAAACAAAAAATACTGAAAGAAACACTTGATTTCTATTATCTTGATGAATTGAAATTACAATACTCAAAAAATAACATACTATAGCCACATGTTCCTTCTCATTATAGAAATTTGCAAGGAAAAAACCATGATCTGCACTATCAGAGCTCCTCTCTATAACCCTTGTTCTCCCTCTTTATTCAAGAAGTATAACTGCCTTAGAATATTTTGGAAGGTATAACCCTATTTTGGTGCCAGAAATTCCACCATCCATTTGTCGCTCTAGAAGTTTTTATAAAAAATTTAATTTAATTTTATATTATATATTTACAACTTCTCAGGGTCATAACTTTTGATCTAAACTTCATATTTTCAATTGTAATATATGGTTAGAAATCATACAAAGAGATCTACAACTATATTTTGCTAGATCTAAAAGATCAGAGATTTTGCACCATGTTCTGGGGCTTGAAGGGCCTCAATTTTCACTTTTAAACTTCATTGGAGAAATTCCTCGAGATGAAAATTTAATATCTTCCAAACAGTACAAGATTTTGAGATGTCTCTTTCACCAAAAATATTATTTTCCCATTTCACTCCTTGGGGTCAATTTTTGTGTCCATAGGAACTGAATAGGCTAACTTACTAAAAATAGAAGGTGACTATTTTTGGCTATTTCAAACTTCAAATTCTCCCAAAGACTACATGAGTCACCATGGGCCCCAAAACAACTAAGGAAACTACAAAAAAATGAAAATAAAATATTTTTGGGTAATGCAAGATTTCCCTTACACCAATGGATGCTCTTGTATCACTTCTTCATCACTCTTACTCCTCTTCCTTCCTTTTTCCTCTAAGTGTTTTAGGTTTTGGCCTTTGGCCTTACCATTTAACCCTTTCCGATCTCTTGTGGTAAGCCTCAATCCTTACCTCTTCCCTCATACGGTTTTTGCTTCGCAAGGCATAAGCCTTCCTCTCAACCCCCAATCCCAAAAATATCACCTCTTACTTTTGGACACCACACTTTTGGTCTTCTCCCTTTTTTCTTTTCATTTTCACTCCTTCAAAAAGTTGACCAAGTGTCAAGTTTTCAGATGTCGAGATTCAGCTATCTCCTTTACCTCTTACCTTTCTTTGGTAAGAGGTAACCCTTCTCTCCAATCTCAATCATTCCTTTCAAAATTCAACCTTCACTCTTCCTCTTTCCTCTTTTTCCATATGCGATAAGGTGTAAGCCTAATCCCTGACCTTCGAATCCCAAAAAGGGTTACTATTTTTGACTTCATGATTCCTTCTCTCTTCTTTCCTTTGGTATGAAGTAAGCGGTATGCTCGAAGCTCAATCTCTGATGTCCCAATGCTGATGTGCATAAAGTATGAAGTAAGCGGCATGAAGTAGGCCCAATGCCTAACCCCTGACAAAGATGTTGTTTCATGGATCCAAACTCGTGTGAGAAAAAAATTGAATACTCTTGGAAAAAGAGACAATTTTGCAATTAATTTGGTCCTATTTTAGACACCCTTGCATCAATCACCCCTTAAAAACTACATTTATAGGCCCTTAATGCTCATGATTTTGGACTTTAATGCCTATTCCACTCACAAATCATACAAATCCTAACAAGAAACATTCAAAGCACTCAAATTTCATGAAACCCACCTCAAAAATCACTAGTGGGACTAAGTCCCCCAAGGTGGCGACTTAGTCCTTTTTGAGGTATTTTCCACTTTTGAGCGGGAAAATCACCGACTTAATTCAAATACTTATGGGATGTCGACCTGTGAAGTTAAAATAATGAATAATTTAGTGTTAATGCCTATAAATACATGTTTTTAGGTCATTTTTCATAACATTTTAGTCATTTTCATCAAGCAAAATCAAAAGTTAAGAGCCAAATATCTTTCATAAGAAGATTCTTTAGTCTTTCTACAAAAAAGTTGAAGCTTTAAGGCAACAAACTAGGGTTTTTGCTGGTATTCAAGATCACTTTTTTTCCAAGATCTTACATTGAAAAGGGTTGATCATGGATGCCTATGGAGAATCATGAAGAAATCTAGGTTGAGGAGATGCAACTAGCCATCAAATCAAGCCTAAAGACTTGTTTTCAAAGTGATTCCATCTTCCATTTTCTCTCTATGTTCAGCCTAAGGAAGGTTTGCATGTCATTTAGATTCATTCATAATGTGATTTAATGTCTCTTAGAATGAGTCTTGCATTGTTCTAAATCCATTTATGCATCTTATTCTTACACATTAGAATAGGGTTGCATCTTATTTTCATACTTCCTAGTCTTAGACACACTTAGGGCTAGGGTTTTATGCAAATTTTATCTCTTTCAAGGTTTAAATACCAACTAGGGGTTTGACCAAGGAAAACCCCCCATTAGAAATCAATTTATACTCTGTTTGGAAATTAATTTTGGAGATTCAAATCTAGATCTTTATCAGAAAACAGAGTGCAGACTGTGGGCTTCCGTTTCCATGTTCGAATTTGTAGAAAATACTAAGTGGACTAAGTTTCCAATAGTGGTGATTTACTCCCACTGCACTAGTTTTTTAGAGATTTTTATAGTTTCAGATACCCATCTAGCAGAAACATCTTTTTGGGTAGTTTTCCTGATCTGGGACTAAGTCACCTAGCTTAGCATAAGTGTCCTAGTTAGCTCAAAAATCAAGTTTTCTAGAATTCTAGAGGTCTCTACAATCTCCATTCTACTTTTCATCAGTCTCCAAGTGCACATTTTTTAGTTTAACACCTTTACTAGGATCTTTATTGCATTTATTTTATCATTTTGCATATCACACTGTGTTTTCTAGCACTTTGTATTTCTTGGGTTTAGCATTAATAATCACCTTTCTTTTTTAGTTAGTTGCATTGACATCATATTTAGGAATATTGCATCCATCCATACATTAATCTTGAGTGTAGACATTAGCATTTTGGGTCCATTTCTCTCCTTTTAGGTGAAAAACCCTAGAAGAGTTAGAGAACCCTTGGACACCCAAAATTAGTGTCCACATTTTGGTGAACCTGATGTTTGAGCATTTCCTTTCTGATTTCAAGTGCATTTGCATCCTAGGTTTAACTTGCATCAACATTGCATTAGGTGTTGCATTGTTTACGTTGCATCTTAATAGGGTTTTAAACATTGCATTAGTGAAAAGCTCATTAAGCTTGCATTATTGCATTCCATTTCATTCCACGATAGTGAAATTCTACATTTGAACTATAGATTTGTATGGTATAGTACAAAACACATCAGTATCCATTGGAAAATTTAGAAAAACTTTAAAAATAACACTACTTGGACTAATTCACCACCCTGGGCAACTTAGTCCTAGTACACATTTTGCATCTGTGTTTCAGCATTATGTTTCCAGTTTCTTCAAGTACTGTTTGTTTCAATTACTTTTATGTTTTTGTGAAGTTATTTTTTGTTACATCCAAATCATTAGCATTAGTATCATTTACTTTAATGGAAATTCTAGATGTTGGAAAAACAAGGACATACAATTAAGAGGGAGGGGTGAATCAGTTGTCATAGAATATTTAAACTTTTCAAACTTTACTTAACTTAATCTTCGTTCTAATGAATGAATAATAAACCATAAAAAATCCACACATCACAAACATAGAGAACACCAAGATTTTTACGTGGAAACCCTGTTAGGGGAAAAACCATGGTGGATGTTAGTCCACAATATTATACCCTATTAAAAGCATAATGAAAAATAATGAGAATGCACATGGATTTAGGCACACTTCCTAGAGCTCACTACTCAAATACAAGAGGGCTCACTTCCCAAAAATACACAACAATTTGGATTAGATCCACAGGGTATGAACTGAGAAAATAACTTCTACACAAGCCTAATTACAATTCTAGTTAAGCATAAAAAACCTTCACACTTCGCTCAAACTTCTTCTCACTCTTCTCTGCAATCGAATGATTAGAACACTATTCACACATATACACTTTCTCTGGCATACATCCGCTCTCTTATGCACACTAGCTTCACTCAAAAAATAACTCTTATATATCTACAACATTGAATTACATCAACAACCTTGTTGGCCAAAAGATATAAAACATATTTACAATGCCGGCCTAAATTTACAAATAAATTTTCAATGTGGATCAAACACCGTCGACTAATATTATGATAAGACCTAAAAAATATCTTCGAGCATGCCAAGCATCCAAATTTAAATCTTCAAGTATCCACAACATGTTAAAACCATCATGTCGACCAAGAACATGAAAACCCGATCATACCGAGAAAAATCTTCGACCACGAGCACACCGATCAACGCAGACATACAACAAGAATAGAGAAATGATCTAGAAGCATCCAAAAACAACAAGAACTAATAGAGAATCATCTGCAACAATAGAAATTACTAGAATCACATAAAATTCAATTAGGAACACTAACAGAACCCACATAGATACTGTTAGAACACAATTGTTCATAGCACGATCAAATCTTCACACAGACCTCTACAACTTCCGGTAGATGATCTAGATACTCTTAGCAATAAACCCTTTATTCCACAACAACTAATCTTCAACGTACAGAACAAGACATCTTCATGACCTTCATTGTTCCACTAGCAACCTGCAACTCTTCCTTTAATAATTTTCTCAATATCCTTGACATATACAACCTTCAATATAGTAATGCTAATAGTGTTGAAATCAATGACAACCACATATCAGCAACACAACCACAGCATCCAACAATCTCCCCCTTTGGCATTGATGGAAACACATGATGTGAAAAACTCCATCAACACAACTCTTAATCAACACTTACTCCCCCTTAGATTCTGACTCTACTTCCTTAACCTCTTCTACATGGTCTTCTCCCCACAAGGCTCTTCTCCCCAGATAAGCAATAGTTTTTCACATGACTCTTCTCCTCCTTTGACATCAATGGAAAAGATAAGCATTATCTTTCCACATACAAGCTCTGAACCACCTATCTGCACATCTGACTACTCCCCCTAAGTAGAAGCCATGAAAACATCAATCTAAATCAGGAAATATCTATGAAGTACATAGATTGATGCAAATAAATGCATCTTTAGTTCATATTAGGAGGGGTAATCACACCTAGCATCCCTCTGAGATACTCAAAAGTATCCTTTGGCAACGACTTAGTGAAAATGTCTACAATCTATTCTATGGTAGGCACATACTCTAGTCTGACTTCTTTCTCATTCACTTTCTCCCTCAAGAAGTGAAAGTTGATTGATATATGCTTGGTCTTAGAGTGTAGCACTAGATTCTTTAATATGTTAATTGCACTTGAGTTGTCACAGTATATGGCAATAGGTTCATCATATACTACTAGATGATATCTTTCAACATCTGCTTCATCCACATCACTTGACTACAGTTATCTGCAACAACAATATACTCTGCCTCAACAGTAGATAGAGAAATGGAATTCTACTTTTTGCCCTGTTAGTGCCATTTCTAGTTCTCTCATTGTCTAGTTGTGTACCCTTGTTTTTCATGATAAAACTTTGGCTATGGGGTGTTTTTTTATTTTGGCACGTGGGTAAAGTGGGCTCCCACGAGGGTTGAGCTCAGTGTCTGGTGTTTTTTCCCTTTGGTTCTTTTGTCTCGCCTTCCTGTTTCCTTCATGGGTTGAAAACCCTGGTTGGGGTTTCTTTTTCTCCATTTGGGTCTGTGGATTCTTTTTCCTTTCTAGCCACTTGTTCTTTCTCTTCGGTGACCTGTCTGCCCGATTCACTCTTCACTTATGGTCCCCTCGAGCCCCATTTTTCATTCGTTACCAGCCCCTTGTTACCACTTTCACCGGCCCCGCTTCTACTTTGGCGTGACTTTTGGCTTTCGGGGTTAGGTCCTCCCAACTCCCCTTGGTCTCCCCGAGATCCTTTTTCCACCCCCCACTGTGCATTCAGAATGACTATCGGTCTCGAGGTGATGTCTTCCCAACTTTGGGATGTCTCCCCGAGACCCCCTCCTATCGGCCTGTGTTGGTTGTGTCGGGGAGATATCTCCCCGACCCCCATTTGTTTGGCCAACTATGGCAGCCCCCTTTTACTCTTCAGTGTGACTTCCCTTCGGCCACGGTGACTTCGCCATGATGTCTGGCTGACTCGGTCATCTCTCCCCGACTCTATGGTGCACACGGTATCCTTTGTGGACTTCGCCAGGGTGTCTCGCCGACTTGTTAGCCTCTTGTCGACTGTGATCAATGTTCGATATGGCATGTTTTCTTCACCCTGATGTCTTCCCGACACCACTTTCTCTTACTGATGGTGCTTCTTGTTGGGGTGTCATTGTGATATCTTGCCGATATGGCCTCTCCCCATTGGAACATCTTGTCGAATGCACCCAGTCTTGCCAACTCGACCGCTCAATCAAACACAGATTCTCGCTATAATATCTAGCTGACTGGTCTGCTGGGGAGGTGACTAATGTAGATCAATTTCAGGATGTATTCAATGCGGTTGGTCACCTATTTGGGCTCGAGAATGATAATGAGGATCTCACTTGGGATCAACATGGTGACTCCATTTCGGTCCTGAGCCTCGATTGCTGGTGCGAGTTGGTGCGATAGAGGATGAAATTAATTGGCATCTTGGGCAACGGGTTCTCTGAGGTGGATAGGTGGTTGAGACGAATGGCTTTTGCATTTGTGGCCTCTGGATTTGTGATGATTATACCCGCAGATTTCCTGGATGGCATGGTTTGTGTACCTTCCCAGTTTGACTACCATGACTGCCCATTCCTGTCCTTGCTTGTTTTGACCTGGTTGTGTGACATTCTCCCTATTCCACCTAACAGGAGCTTTCAAGATGATTCAAATTGGTTGGTGGAGGTTCGTGGCCGAGTTAAAAGATGTGCTTCCAGGGCTATTAGGGTTTCTGTTGGTGTCCATGTAGACTCATGCTGACTGGTGACCCTGGCTATATAAATGTAATTTCTTTCCACTTTGTAGGGGTTCGATGGCAGTTTGAAAAAATTGTAAAGGGAACCAATTATCTCTGGTTGGGTAGCTAGGGCTCGATTTCAAGCAAGAACACTTAAGGAAAATCAAATTATTGTCAATATTTGGGATCTAGGGCATATTTCACTGAATGTAAGGTTTCTGGATGTAAATGAATTCATGAATATGACTGATTGAATTTAAAAATCTCTCCTTGTAATGGTGTGTATGAAAATTTAATGAAACTAAATGATCAAGGATCATTTCATTTTCTGGTTCTGGTTGATGCTCTTATTTAAGGAATGAGTTAAATTGCATTAATCAATCTAGAGTTTTCTATGCATTATTAAGGGATCTGATAAGAAGTTTGATAGATTCAATCACTGGTTTATGGGTTAATAGGGTTAACTTCATAAAGACTTAGATTTCCAGAGTTAAATACTCCTTCTGTTGCACATTTTCATGACTCCTTGCCCAAGGATACTGGCACTAATCTGGTGACAGTTTTTATATCTTCACTAGCTTGGTTACTCAATTAGATAACAATCTTTTAATTAATCAATTCTATTCTATTGTTACACTATATCTGTTTTATCATTCTCAGTGTGATATACACTACTTGTTCGAAGGTTTCCAACTTTGAATGAACCTTGTTCTATCACATACAAGGAGATTAAATCTGCTTTGTTTAAGGGACCCCCCTGGGTTTTGTAGAGCCCAAAGTGAAGGATATTGCAGCCACATGTGTTGCATCTCGTCTGTTGGCCATCTTTCTAGCAAACATTTAGGCATTCAGCTTGGAAAGCTCATAGGTGTTTGCACAGACTTGCTGGTTAGTTGTTTCCTAAACAAAAAAAGAAATGACCAACATGCTCAACCAAGACACCAGCTTCTTCCCTAGGAAGAAGACACCACCACTAGTACTCTTCCTATCATCTACATCTCCTACCCAATCTGCATCAGTATATGCATTCAGAGTAAGATCTTCATCCTTAGGATACCAAAGCCTAAAATCAACTATTCCTTTCAGATACCTAAAGATTCTCTTTACAACAGTCACATGAGATTCCTATGGATCAACCTGAAATCTAGCAACCATACATACGACATTCATAATGTTTGGTCTGGTTTGAGTTAAGTAGAGAAATCCACCAATCATTGACCTATATCTTGTTTGATTTTCCTTAGGAGAATCATCATTCTATGTTAACTTGCATTCAGTTACCATGGGAGTACCAACAAGTTTTGAGTCTTCCATGCCAAACTTCTTCAACAACTCTCTCACATATTTGGATTGAGATATGAAGATCCCCTTATCTAACCGAGTAACTTGCAATCCCGTAAATAAATTCATCTCTCCAATCATACTCATTTCAAATTCATTCTTCATTTCATCAGCAAATTTCATACATAGATTATCATTTCCTCCAAAAATAATGTCATAAAAAAATACCTCAATAATTAACTCTTTGTCATGATCCAATTTGAAATACAAGTTGTTGTCAGCAGTACTTTTATTGAATCCAAGATTTAATAAGCATTTTTCTAGTCTAGCATACCAGGCTCTAGGGGCTTGCTTGAGTCCATATAGATCTTTCTTCAATCGGAAAACCATGTTTTCCTTATCAGTCAGTTGAAATCCATCTGACTGCTCAATATATACTTCTTCTTCTAGCTCACCATTCAGAAAAGCTGACTTCACATCCATTTGATAGACTTTATAGTTCTTATATGCAACATAAGCAAGAAATAATCTAACAGCTTCAATTCTAGCAATAGGGGCAAAGGTTTCTTCAAAATCAATACCTTCCATTTGTGAACACCCTTTACATACTAGTCTTGCTTTATTCCAAACCACTTCACCTTGTTCATTCATCTTATTCCAAAAGACCCATTTAATACCAATCAAATTTTTATCTTTAGGTCTGGAAACAAGTATCCATGCATCATTCTTTTCAATCTGCATCAGTTCTTCTTTCATAGCTTCCATCCAGTGTTCATCATTGTAAGCTTCATTGACATTTTTAGGCTCAATCTTGGAAATCAGGAAATACTCTTCTACAATATTTCTTCTAGTTTTCACACCTTTATTCTTGTCTCCTATAATTTTATTTCAGAATGATTTAGCTTTACATACCTCGAAGTTTTAGGAATCTCTCAAACTTCTAGTTCTTTTGTTCCTTCTTTTGCATTTGCACTTGTCTCTGCTTCTTGACTGCCTTGATTTACTAGAACAAATTGAAGTTGTTTTACTAGAACATATGGCACAATTTGAAGTTGATTATGTTTCTGAGCATTCTTCCCTTTGTTTGTGCTATCTTCTTAGTCATCTGAATCATATCCATAGTATCTAGATGATTTAGCAGAATCCTCGTCAACTCTGACATTTGCACTCTCAACCATTTTTCTTAATCTTTTGTTATAGCACCGATAGGCCTTGCTTTTAGTAGAGTAACCTAGAAAGATTCCTTCATCACTTCTTGCATCAAACTTGCCTATATCCTCATATCTCTTAATATAACACTTGCTTCCAAAGATCCTTAAATATCTAATAGTAGGCTTATAACTAAACCATAGTTCAAAAGGAGTCTTACCAGAATTAATATTTACATTTGCTCAGTTCAAAGTGTACATAACAGTGCTTACAAATTAACTCCAATAGATGTGAGGCACATTTCCTTCTACATCATTGTTCTAGTAGCATCCAAAATTGTTTTGTTCTTCCTTTTTGCAACTCCATTTTGTTGAGGGCTTCGGGGAGCAGATAACTATCTTCTGATTCCATGCTCTTCACAAAAAGAACTGAACTCCTTAAAGGTGAACTCACCACCTCTATCTGACCTTAATCATTTTATTTTCAAACCTTTTTCATTTTCTGCCATGGCCTTGAAACTTTTGAACTTTTCTAATGCTTCACATTTTTCTCTTAAGAAAGCAACCCATATCATCCTAGAGTAATAATCAATAAGCATCATAAAGTACCTTTCTCCATGAAGAATTTTGACTCTAGAGGGACCACATAGATTAGTATGTACCAACTCTAGTAATCCATTAGAATGATGTTTGCTTCGAAAGGAAACTCTAGTCTGTTTTCCCATCTGACATTCCTTGCAAATTATGCTAGTAGGCTTCACTAGCTTAGGTAGATCTCTTACTGCTTGAGTGGAACTTACTTTGACAATGTTATCAAAATTCACATGACATAGCCTCCTATTCCATAACCAACTTTCATCTACTCGAGAAATTAAACAACTTTCACTAGCAGCATTCAGGTGAAAAATATTACCTTTTGTCTTTTTACATGAAGCAATTACTTTTCCAAATCTTCCAAGTATCCTGCATCTCCCATCTTTGAACTAAAGATCATAACCCTTGTCCACCATTTTTCCAACACTCAACAAGTTGTGCTTCAATCCTTCAACATAAAGTGCATCATCAGTGTTATGCTTACCACCAAGACAAATAGATCCTCTACCACAAATCACACCAACATTTTTATCTCCAAATCTTACAACCCCACTGTCATACTTCTCAAGACTTACAAATTTTATTTTGTCACTAGTCATATGATGTGAACAACCACTGTAAATAACCCACTCATCTTTTTCTTCAATTTGGGTTGCAAGAGCTTTTTCAACTTTAGCAGATTCAAAAGCCATTGGACCATTTTCCTTAATATTAAGGAACACCCATTCATCTTCATTTCCATTATCTTTATTAGACTCATCATCAGTCACTCCTTTAGCACAGTAACATTTATTTTGAAATATAGATTTGTAAGGCTTAGATCTAGGAACTCTTTCAGGATACCTTGCTGCAAAATGACCTATTTTACTGCAAGAAGAACATTTAATAGGCAACTTTCCTTTATACTTACCTTGTCCTCTACCTTCTTTCTTCACAATTAGTGCTTCCAATTCTTATACTTCTCTTTATTCATCTTCAAGCTATTTCATTTCTTCCTCATACTTGAATGAATTTCTAGAACACTCTCCCAGATCATATCTTTGCTTGTTTCTTCTAGATATAGTATCCTTAAATGTAGTTTCAGTCTTAGGAATAGATTCACCAAATTCACTCAACTCAAAGGTAGCAAGTTTACCAATTAGTGTATCTCTTGTCATGTTTGTCAATGATTGTGTTTCTTCAATAGTATGAGCCTTTGCTTTGTAGGAGGGAGGCAATGATTTGAGCACTTTAGCTACAATTTTGTCCTCATCTAGGGTACCACCAACACATCTAATACCCATCACTATTTCATTTACTCTTTGCATAAAAGAAGAAATTTTTTCATCTTCACCCATCTTCAAATTTTCGTACTTTCCTTTCAAACTCTGTAGCTTAGCCATCTTCACATGTACATCTCCTTAATACAAAGTTTCCAGCTTCATCCACATCTCATGAGTTGTCTTCATACCTATCACATTTGTCATTTCCAAATCTATTAGAGCACTCAACAAAGCTTCCATGGCCCTGACATTATTCTTAGCTTCTTTAATCCCATCAGCAATGGAAGGACCATTCTGAGGAATAACATATAGATTTTTTGTAATCTTCCAGAAGGGTTCACCAATACACCTCAAATGACACTCCATCCTAGCTTTCCACAATGGGTATTTTGTTCCATTGAATCTAGGACTATCCTTCTTGTATGATGCCCTCTCGGATCACCTCAAGATTTTAAGCTTCTTCAAAGGAACATGCTCTGATACCAATTGTTGGAAAAAAAAGGAGAAACAACTGAGAGGGGGGGTAAATCAGTTGTCACAGAATATTTAAACTTTTCAAAGTTAACTTAATCTTAGATCTGATGAATGAATAATAAACCATAAACAATTAATACATCAGAAACATAGAGAACACCAATATTTTTATGTGGAAACCCTCTTAGGGGAAAAACCATGGTGGATGTTAGTCCACAATATTATACCCTATTAAAAGTATAATGAAAAATAATGAGAATGCACATGCATTCAAGCACAATGCCTAGAGCTCACTGCTCAAATACAAGAGGGCTCATTTTCCAACAATACACAATAATTTGGATTAGATCCACAGGGTATGAACTAAGAAAATAGCTTGTACACAAGCCTGATTATAGTTCTAGTTAAGCACAAAAAACCTTCTTCACACTTTGCTCAAACTTCTTCTCACTCTACTTTGCAATTAAATGATTAGAACACTATTCGCACATCTACATTCTCTTATGCACACTAAGTTCACTCAAACAATCACTCTTATATATCCGCAACATGGAATTACATCAACAGCCTTGTCGGCCAAAAAATATAAAACATATTTACAATGTCAGCCCAAATTTACAAATAAATTTTCAATGTGGATCAAACACCGTTGGCTAAGATTATGATACGACCTAAAAAAATATCTTCGAGTGCACCAAAAATCCAAATTTAAATTTGCAAGCATTCGCAACATGTTACAACCATCATGTTGGCGAAGAACATGAAAACCTGATCATACCAAGAAAAATCTTTGACCATGAGCAAACCATTCAATGTGGACATACAACAAGAATAGATAATGATCTAGAAGCATCCAAAAAAACAAGAACTATCAGAGAATCATCCACAACAACATAAACTACTAGAATCACGTAAAATTCAATCAAGAACACTGACAGAACCCATAGAAATACTGTTAGAACACAACTATTCATAGCACAATCAAATTTTCACGTGGACCTCAAAAAATTCTAGTAGATGATCTAGATACTCTCAGCAATAAACCCTTTAGTCCATAACAATTGATCTTTAACATACAGAACAAGACATCTTCATGACCTTCATTGTTCCACTAGCAACTTGCAACTCTTCCTTTAACAATTTTCTCAATATCCTCAACATATACAACCTTCAATACAATAATGCTAATAGTGTTGACATCAATGACAACCAAATATCAACAACACAACCAAAACATCCAACACTAGATAGCATTATATTTTTACAATTTTCCTTCTCAACATTAGTTCCTAGTTCATTTAGATCGAATTCATCAGAAAAAGCAAACAAAAATGTTTGACAATAAAATGAAACAATAAAAAAAATGCTTCACTTTAGGACAACTATATCATCCAAACCTTTTAGTAGTGGTGACTTGGATAAGTTAGATCAGGATCTACAGGGCTTCCTCTCTCTGATTTCATCCACTATGGCTTGTGATGACTGTTGGAAAAATGTGCCTCAATCTTACTGGCATGTAAACTCCTGAAAGAGAAAATTCTCAGAGACCCTCTAGAAGTCTTACCGACTAGTAGCTGTGTTCTAAACATTTGAAGTGCTTAGGTCACCGAATCTTTGGTTTTGTCTTGTCGATGAGAGTCATTGGCGAGACATGTTAATCACTATGAAACTTCCATCTCATTCTGCCCGGGAAGATCTCTTGCTGACAGGTTGGTTTCTAATGGTTATTGGGGAGACTCGTGGTGACAGAAGTCATTGGGGAGAGGCATGAGCATTCAAAATGACTCATTCCAACCAAGTATGTCTCACCAAGGTTTTACACATTGGTGATGGATGGAACAGATTGGGAAGACTTTTGGTTGACAGGTTTGCCATCGGTATGAACTCTTGGTGAGAGTGCTAGTCTCGCCGATGGATTGGTTTGTGAACTACTGATGGATCTTCACGTGATGAACTTCGTTGTGATCTCTTGCCGATGACTGTTGGTCTCACCGATAGATAGGTACTTTTGGTAAGAACTCTTACTGATGGTTTTCCTCTCACCGACGACTCTGCATGATGAACATCGGTGTAACATAGAGGATCTATAAGACTCTTAGCGATAGAAAAACTCTTGTTGATAGATCTGCACAATCTGGGTTTGTGTTCGGTATGATGTCTTGCCGATAGCGGTAGTCTTGCTGATGGTTCTATGATCGGGCATTGTGGCATCGAGGAGACACGGCCTAGTGTCTCACTGACATGTGATATAGTTTGAATTCCTTGACCGAATGTCTATCCCACATGGTCTGTTTTCGACCAATCAGAGAAACAAAATGTAAACCGCTAGAAGTTGGATTGTTGTGATTGTTTGTGTGTGGAAGATGAACAGACTGTGAGGAAAGCGACTATGTTCGGAAATGGAGAATGAAAATGAACAGTGTGAGATAACGAAGTGTTTCTCGATTGAACATGATTTTATCAGTGTGTATGAATTCAATTCTGAGAGCATTACAACTAGGATGTTCGGTACAAGGTTGATCAAGGAAATGTTGTTGCTGTAAATTGGCATCAAAAAGTGAAGTATGTACTTTGTACGTAATTCTATTTACTATAATACAAAGAGGCTTTTCTTGGTGTGGTAGGTTTCTCTCCCGTAAGGGTTTTCCCACGTAAATCTGGTGTCCAACTATGTATGTTCATTTCTTTGTTTCTATTATTTATTTCATGAGTATCTTATTTGGACTGTAATTGGAAAATTTAAAGTCACCTCTACATTCTTCCCTAATTTTTTGACGTTAGGAGAGTTTGTTCCACACCTAAGGTTTCCTTACAAGTGGTATCAGAGCCTGGCCAGTTGTGTTATCCTTGTGGGTACGTTTGATTTTTTATGTCAATTTTGTTCAGTGGGAGTCTTGTAGAAGTCTGGTAATTTGAATTATAGATTAAGATGGCAAGCACATCAGGAAAGATTGAAATTGAGAAATTCAATGGCAGCAATTTTGAGTTGTGGAAACTTAAAATGGAAGATCTATTGGTTGATCATGATATTTGGTTTGTTGTGTCTAGAATGAAGCCTACAAGAATGAAGCAAGAGGATTGGGACCTTGTAGACCGAAAATCAAAGGGGCTGATAAGGCTTTGTTTAGCAGACTTTGTTCTTTTGAATGTTCATGAAGAAAAAACTGCATCTTCTTTATGGAAAAGACTGGGAGCTATTAATCAGGGCAAGTCCTTGGTGAATAAGTTGTTCTTAAGGAAGAAGTTGTATTCTTTGAAAGTGCAGGAAGGAGTATCTATTGCTGATCATTTAAATGCTTTCAACATGTTGATTGCTCAGTTGGAATCTATGGGTGTGAAGATTGATGAAGAAGATCATTGTATGTTGTTGTTATGTTCTTTACCAGATTCTTGGGATCACTTGGTGATGGCTATTGGGATTACGACATCCACTTTTAAGATGGAAGATGTTGTTGCTTCTTTGTTATCATAAGAGATTGGAAGAAAATCTTCTAAGATGGCGAAGGAGGCTCGTGTTGTTAGAGGTAGATCGAAAGAAAAAGGCAAGAAGGACAAGAAGTCCAAATCCAAATCAGAGGGGAGATCAAAGTCTCTTGGTAAGAAGTCCAAGGTAAAGTGCTAGAATTGTGGGCAACCTGGTCATGTCTGAAAGGATTGTAAAGAGGAGAAAAATAAGAAGAAGTATTCTTCTGGTAATGATTCTTCTCAGAGTGATGCAGACACTTTCATTGCAGCCTTGGCTACACAAGCATCATATGATGTCTAGATGATTGATTCTAGAGCATCTTTCCACATGACATCGCATAGAGACTGGTTCACTAAGTATGAAAAATATGATCGTGGAAGGGTGTATTTGGCAAGCGATTCATCTCTGGAAATATTTGGTCATGGAAGAGTCAGAATTCAATTCCTTGATGGAAGAGTAAAGGGAATCAATGATGTAATGCATATACCAGATCTAGCTCGAAATTTACTTTATGTTAATAAGTTGAATGATATTGGAGTGCAAGTCACATTCTCTAGAAATGGATACAAAATGACTAGAGGCTCAATGGTGCTAGCAAGGGGTGCTCATATTGGTACCTTGTATAAGTTGGATGCACATGTTGTGCAATGCAATAGTGTCTCTATAATGTCACATAAAGCTACTCATGGAGAAAAAGAGGAAAAAGTTCTTGATTGTGCAAACTCTATGGAAGTTAAACTTCCAGCAGAAAATACTATGCTTTGGCATCATAGGCTTGGCCACATTGGAGAAAAAGGTTTAAAAACCTTGAAAAATAAAAACCTGGTTGAAGGGCTTGATGATTGTAACCTTGAATACAAATTTTGTGAACATTGTATATATGGTAAACAATGCCATGTTTCATTCTACTCCAGTCCTCACAAATCTTCTGGTTTACTTGATTACATTCATTCTAATTTTTTTGGTCCAGTAAATGTTCCTTCTTTGTCTAAATCAAGATATTATGTATCGTTCATTGATGATTATTCAAGAAGAGCATTTGTTTATTTTTTGAAAAGTAAAGCAAAAGTGTTCAATCATTTTAAGGAATTTAAAAACCTTTTGGAAAATCAGACTGGAAGAAAAATAAAATGTTTAAGGACTGACAATGGCGGTGAGTTTTGTTCTGATGAGTTTGAAAGGTACTATAAGGATCATGGGATTAAAAGACATAAAACTACACCCTACACTCCGCAACAAAATGGAGTTGTTGAAAGGTTCAATAGGATAGTGATGGAAAGAACACGAAATATGCTAAGTAGTGCTGGCTTGGAGGAGAAGTTTTGGGCTGAGGCAGTTGCAACATGTTATTTAATAAACCATTCTCCAAATTCTGCTCTTGTTGAGAAAACACCTTTAGAAGCATGGTCTACAAAGAAGCCATCTCTGAGACGCATTCGTGTCTTTGGCTGTGAGGCATATGCATATGTGCCAAATGAAAAAATATCTAAATTGGAAAACAAGACTGTTAAATTTATTTTTATTGGTTATAGTGTTGGCATAAAAGGATTACAAGCTTTGGAATTCTTATACGGAGAAGGTTCTATACAATATAAGTGTTATTTTTTGTGAGCTGAAGCCTTCTACTTTGGATCTGTAGTCAGAGACAAAATCAGAAAATAAAAAGGATGTAGTTGAAATTATTCTGACACTAGATAAAGCGGAATTGAAAATTAAAAATGTACTTGAAACTGAGGAGAGCTCTAGTAGTTTTGAGAGTTCTGAAGAAGAATAACAACCTTAGCCTCAGCCTGTGAGGAGGTCAACATGTGAAAGAAAGCAACTTGATAGGTATGGATTCTCTTTGTTAGATTCTACTTGTTCCTATGCTTTAATTTCTAGCACTGATGAGCCTAGGAATGTGAAAGAGGTATTTAGAATGTCTGATTTAGACTCTTGGTTGGAAGCCATGAATGAAGAAATGGCATAATTAGAAAATAATGATACTTGGAGTTTGGTACCCTTCCCTAAAGGCAGCAAAGTTGTTGGCTGCAAATGGGTGTTTAAAAACAAAATAGGTCTGGATGACAGTATGGAAAAGTATAAGGCAAGGTTGGTTGCGAAGGGATATTCCTACGTAGAGGGAATTGATTATGGAGATTTTTTTTCTCCTGTAGCTAAGCTGACGTCTATCAGATTTCTTTTGTCACTTGTATCAGCGTATGAGCTATAGATTGAATAGATGGATGTTAAGACAACATTTCTTCATGGTGACCTTGAAGAAGAAATTTATATGTCCCAGCCTGAGCACTTTGTGGAAAAAGGTAAAGAAAAACTGGTTTGCAAATTGAAAAAATCTTTGTATGGATTAAAACAATCTCCTAGAATGTGGTACCAGAAGTTTGACATGTTTGTTTTGTCATTGGGACTTGTAAGATCAAAATCTGATCATTGTGTGTATTACAAAGCTGAAAATGATCGTGTCCTTATTATTGCTCTCTATGTTGATGATATGTTGTTCATAGGCAATAGTAAGTTAATGATTTTTGATCTAAAATCTCAGTTGTCTGCAAAGTTCGAAATGAAAGATCTTGGTGCAGCTAGGTATATTCTGGGAATGGAAATAACCAGGGACAGGAAGAGTAAAAAACTTTGGCTCAGTCAGATTAAGTATATTAATACTATTCTGGAGAGATTTTGTATGACTGATTGCAAGCAACTAGTTGTTCCAATCTTGCAGGGAACGAAGCTATTTGTTGAAGACTATCCAAAATCTCCCACTGAGATAGAGGACATGACCAGAGTGCCTTTATGCTAGTGCAGTTGGTAGTTTAATGTATGCAATGGCTTGTACAAGGCCAAACATTGCCCAAGTAGTGGGAGTTCTTAGTCATTTTATGGCAAATCCTAGAAGGACACATTGGGATGCTATGAAAAGGGTGTTTAGATATCTGAAGGGCACTTCAAAATATGCTTTATGTTAGCATAGGAATTTGGTTGAATCACATACGACTCTCAACATTCAAGGCTATGTGGATTCTAATTGGGGAGGGGACATTGACAACAAAAGATCCACCAGTGGATATATTTTCATGATGAATGGTGGTGCAGTTAGTTGGATGAGTAAGCGGAAGGTTGTAGTCGCTTTGTCCACTATAGAGGAAAAATACATGGCAGCAACACATGCCTGTAAAGAAGCAATCTGGTTAAAACGTTTGTGTTCTAACATTGGGTTTGATGTAGGGAAAATTACAATTTACTGTGACAGTCAGAGTGCTATTTGTTTGGCGAAAAATCCTACTTTCCATGCTAGGATGAAACATATTGATGTACAGTATCATTTTGTATGAGATATGGTGGAGGATGGAAAGGTATCTTTAGAAAAAGTGGATACTTTGGAAAATGTTGCAAATGCATTGGTGAAACCAGTGAGCATAGACAAGTTCAGGTAGTGTGCTAGTTTGATGGGCCTCAATGCCCATGAATTTCAATAGTTTTGATTGTCCTCTGGGGGTGTCAGTAAGATCTTCGTCAAGTAGGAGATTGTTGGAAAAATGTCCCTCAATCTTACTAGCATGTAAACTCCTAAAAGAGAAAAGTCGGTGAGACCCTCTAGAAGTCTTACCGACTAGCAGCTATGTTCTAAACATTTGAAGTGCTTAGGTCACCGAGAATCTAGTTCTGTCTTGCTGATGGGAGTCATCGAAAAGACATGTCGATTGCTATGAAACTTCCACCTCATTCCACTTGGGCAGATCTCTTGCCGATAGGTTGGTTTCTAATGGTTATCGAGGAGACTCGTGGTGACAAAAGTCATTGGGGAGAGGCATGAGCATTCAGAATGACTCATTCCGACCAAGTATGCCTCAGTGATATTTTACACATTGGGGACGGATGGAACACATCGGGAAGACTCTTGGCTGACAGGTTTGTAGTCAGTATGAACTCTTAGCGAGAGTGCTAGTCTTACTGATAGATTGGTTTGTGAACTGTTGATGGATCTCCACATGATGAACTTTGTTGTGATCTCCTGCCGATGATTGTTGGTCTTGCCAACAGACAGGTGCTTTTGGTAAGAACTCTTTTTGATGGTTTTCCTCTCACCGATAGCTCTGCATGATGAACATCGATGTAACATAGATGATCTATAAGACTCTTAGCAATAGCAAAACTCTTGTCGATAGATCTGCATAAGCTGGATTTTTGTTCGGTATGATATCTCGCCAATAGCAGTGGTCTTGCCAATGGTTCTTTGATTGGGCATTGTGGCATCAGGGAGACACGACCTAGTGTCTCACTAACATGCGATATAGTTTTAATGCCTTGACCAAATGTCTATCCCATGTGGTCTATTTTTGACCAATCAGAGAAGCGGAATGTAAACTGTTAGTAGTTGGAATGTTGCGACTGTTCATGTGTGGAAGATGAAAAAACTATGAGGAAAGTGACTATGTTGGGCAATGGTGGATGACGATGAATAGTGTGAGATAGTGAAGTGTTGCTCGATTGAACATGATTTGATCAGTGTGTATGAATTCAATTTGGAGAGCATTACAACTGGGATTTTCGATACAAGGTTGATCAAGGAAATGTTGTTGCTGTAAATTGACATCAGAAAGTGAAGTTTGTACTTTGTATGTAATTATGTTTACTGTAATACAAAGAGGCTTTTCTTGGTGTGGTGGGTTTTTCTCCCATAAGGTTTTTCCCACGTAAATCTGGTGTCCAACTGTGTATGTTCATTTCTCTATTTCTGTTATTTCTTTCATGAGTATCTTATTTGGACTGTAATTGCAAAATTTAAAGTCACCTCTACATTCTTCCCTAATTTTTTGATGTTAGGAGAGTTTGTTCTGCACCTAAGATTTCCTTACAATGACAAACGCAAACCATCCAATGATAACTTATCTCCCAAACCTTTTAGTAGTGATGACTTTGATATGTTAGATGAAGCCCTTGAGGACTTCATTTCACTAACACCATCCATTAAGGTTTGTTGTGAGCAACCAAAAACAAAAGATGTCAATGTAATTCAACCTCAACTTTTCCCTTACCCACCTTCACATCAACCTCAACCTCCACCTAAACCCAATTTTACCCTTTACCCACCTCAATATGATGTTGTACACACACATTACACCAGAAATAATCCATAACCACAACAACCCAATCCCACATCTTGCCTAGTGCTCCTCACTTAAATTCACAACTTATGGAGTATGGTCTCATCAAACAACTTAAGAATACTCCTAAAAAGATATCCCTTCAGGATCTTCAAAATTCACCAAATTATCATTTAATGCTCCAAAAAACATTGCAACAAATAGTGGTTCCTCCTGGTACAAACACAAATGATGTGGTAGCTCTTATAAAAGGAATGAATGCAGTTAATGTAGACATTACCTTTCATTAAAATGAGCTCCCTCCATTAGAATTAAGGAAGAAAAATGAGGCCTTTATGATCGTTTATAATACACTACAATAGGCATCAAATGAACCCTTGTTGACAATGGCTCTACCCTTAATGTGTGTAGTGTAAAGCTCCTAGATTGATTATGTGTGGATAAATCTCAAATCAAACCTGATTCCTTATCTATTCGAGGATTTGACAAAACTACAAAGAAATCACTCGATGCAATCACTTTGCCTATAATAGTCGAAGTGGCTACCTTGCAAACTCCTATTCATGTCATGTCCTATGATCTTGCATACAATCTTCTCTTGGAAAGGCCATGGATTCATGAGATTCATGTGGTGCCCTCAACCCTTCATCGAATAATGAAATACGTCTATAACAACAAAGTTTATCAAGTTGAAATAGACCTCGAGCCTAAAAGTTGCTTGCAACTTGAAAAAGGAACAACAATTCCTCTCAACACATTAATTCCAACATCTCATATAGCAGCCTTTGAGACTAGCAAACCAAAAGAAGAACCTATCTCTAAATTTCTAGATGATGATTCGGGTAAATTAGAATTCACACCTTCATTTATGGATGAATACATAATCACACAAAAAGAAGATGAAAAATAGGAACAACCAATAGTTGTGTCAACTCAAAATTTAGAAGAATCTTCCCAAATATCTACCTCATCACCTTTGGAAGAAAATACAAACTACACAACGAATTTTGATGAGATAGATTATCAACATCCTCCTAACCTGAAGGAAATGGAAAGACTTTATGGGAAATTTTATGCATTAGTGAAACAATTGGGATACAATGGTAAAGGATGTGGAAAGAATGAACAAGGAATTCAAGTTCCTATAGAACCTAATACACAAGAAACAAAGACTGGTTTGGGATATTCCTTTGCACAATATCAAAACCATCACATATAAACCAAGAACCAATCTTACGCTAAAGCATCATGTATTTCTTGATATGGATTCCCCACCATCCTGGGAGTATGTTGAAAGTGATGAAGCCTTGAAACCACTATTAGGAGCTTCTGATAAGCCATATTCTTCCAAGAGAAAAGTTACATGTGCTATGATTAGTACCAAGTAGAAAGATGTTGATACTAATGAGACAAAAACAAGCATGGAATTGTATGCTCCTGAATCTCCTAAGTCAAATGCACTCCCCTTAGGAGATATAATTGATTTACTAGTGGACATAGATGATAAAGAAAAGGTCATGAAGATTGGGAAGTGCCTTGATGATGAAGAACAAGAGGATACTACAACCTTGATCCATGATTTTCCTAACATTTTTGCTTGGAAATATTTAGATATGCGAGGAATAGACCTAAAAATACTCACACATAACATTGTTCTTGAAAGAAATGCTAAGCCTATTCGACAAAAGATATGAAAAATGAATCCTAAGATAGCCATGCACGTTAAAGGAGAACTTGGAAAACTCCTTGACATGGGTTTCATTCGCCCTATTGAGTATTCTCCTTGAATATCAAACATTGTTGCAGTTGCTAAATCTAATAATCGTATTAGGATATGTAATGATTTTTGTGACTTGAATAAAGCCTCTTTAAAAGATGATTTTTCCCTTCCTAATATCGACATGATTGTGGAACTCTAGGACATGCTTTGTTGTCATTCATGGATGGATTTTTTGGCTATAATAAAATCTTCATCAAACCACAAGATCAATACAAGATAGCATGCACAACTCTTCGGGAATTTTTTGTTGGGTTATGATGCCTTTTAGATTAAAGAATGTAGACACAACATATCAAAGAGAAATGACATTGATATTTGATGATTACATACACAAAATATTGGAATATTATGTTGATGACATCCTTGCTAAATCCTTAACAAGATGAGACAATGTGAATGTCCTTTGACAAATCTTTGAATGTATGTGTAAATACAACATGCAACTCAATCTAAAAAAGTGTGCCTTTTGAGTAGATAGTGGAAAAATCTTAGGGTTTATCATATCTCACAAAGGCATTGAGGTGGACACAAAGAAAATTGATGCTATCATCAGCATGCCACCTCCTAGGAACATTTCTCAATTATGCACATTACAAGGAAGAATTCAAGCCATCCATCATTTTTTTACCTCTTTAACCGATCAAACACTACCTTTCACACATCTCCTCAAGAAGGATGTGCCTTTTGACTGGAATGAGGATTGTAAATATTCCTTTGAGAGTTTAAAGGAGTACCTTATAACTCTACCTATTTTATAACCCATTGTGCCAAACAAACCATTCATCCTTTATATAGTTGCATCAGCTCATACTCTTGTAGCATTGTTGGCTCAACACGATGATAGTGGTAAAGAGCATCTTATTTATTACATTATTCAAACTTTAATTTATTATGAAACATGATACACTCCAATCGAAGAAAAAAAATTATCTCTTGTATTCGCTACTAGTAAGTTGAAACATTATTTACTAAATGCAGAAATACAAGTTATTACAAAATTTGATCCTCTCAAAAATATTTGTAACAAAATAGACTTATAAGGATGTTTAGCTAAATGGGTTATATTGTTGACTGAGTTTGACCTTAAGTTTTTTTTACAAAAATAAATTAAAGGTCAAGCCTTGACCGACCACTTAGCTAATGCTCCTTCTCCTTTGGCACTACTTGAAAGTGATTCTTTTCCTGATGATACTGTGTTGACAACATAATTTTCTACATGGGAATTATATTTTGATGGATCCAAGTGTAGAACAAGCTCCAGTGGTAGAGTGATATTGGTTCCACCCATAGGAAATCCTATTCCCTTGTTGTATCAATTAAATTTCCTATGTATGAATAACACTACTGAATATGAGGCACTAATTGCTAGGTTACATGTTGCTTTAATCATGGACATTAAAGATATTATGATCTTTGGTGATTCTCAATTAGTGATCAAACAAATAAAAAAAGTATGTCAAGCTAAACATGATAAATTATCAAAATATAAGGATCTCACAATGACCTTGTTGGCACAATTTAACTCATTCACCATTGATAACATCCCACGAAAAGATAATCGGCATGTGGATGCAATGGCGAGTGTTGATTCTCTTATATCTCCTCCAGATCCTTTAAAGGATGTTATATTCACTATTCACCCAATCCTTAAACCCTCAATCGATGACACCACCGTATATGTGTTAAAAAAAACCAAGGATGATTCGAGTGAATGGTATGATTCCATATATAATTATATAAAAGATGGTACCATTCTTGAACCTATCACATATAACACCCGAGCTCATTTAAAACAATTAGCCACCAAGTACATAATCCTTGCCGATGTGTTATATAGATGGTCCTTTGATGGAATTTTACTTAGATATCTTAAGGATTCTGAAATAAATATGGCACTTGAGTAGGCTCATGTAGGCAGTTGTGGCAGTCATTTTGGAGCAAAGACCCTAGCACAAAAACTCATTCGTATGGGATACTATTGAAAAAATATGGAAAAAGATTGTTATGTGTATGTTAAGCGATGTCACAAATGTCAAGAACATAGCAATTTACTTCATGCTCCTGCTTCTGAACTTCGTGCCCAAATCCCTATTTTGTCGTTCTTTATATGGGGGTTAGACATAATTGGAAAAATCTCGCCACCATCTTTCGCTGGACATACATTTATCATAACTACAACTGATTACTTCACAAAATGGGTAGAGGCTATTCCTCTTCATTCTACAATAGCTGAGGTAATATGTTGCTTCATCCTAGAACACATTATTTCTCACTTTGGACTCCCTTCCTCATTAGTCTTTGATAATGGTACACCATTTAAGAATAATGATGTGAACAAATTCTTGGAGACCTTTAATATCCAACATCATTTTTTGACACCTTATTACCTACAATCTAATGGTCAAGCTGAATCAACTAATAAAGTCAAACAAATTTTGAAGAAAATTGTTACTAATAATCATCGAGACTGGGACACACAATTGCACTATGCGCTTTGGGCTTACTACACAAGTGTTCAATCCTCCACTGGAGCCACACCTTATAATCTAGTTTATGGTATTAAGGCAATCATGCCCTTGGAATTAGAAATCCCAATATTACAGATTTCTCTTCAAGGTATAGTTGACAACAACACTTATAAGGCTGAAAGATTACACCAACTTGGGATGCTCGATGAATAGTGCATTAATGCTCTTGAGCATCTCCAAGCTTATTACAAAATGAAACAATGATATTATAGTCTCAATGTTATCCCTTGCACATTCCACAAGGGTGACTTAGTTCTATCTACAAATCAACATAACGTCAACGCTCACCCTAATGAAAGAGGAAAATTTAGTCCTAATTGGTTAGGACCATATATAGTCAACAAAAGCTTTGAGTCTAGTGCGTATGTCTTAATAGAACTCGATGGCACACCCCTTAAGGAACCTATCAATTCCACTCATTTGCATTGGTATTATGTTTAATCCCTTTTGAATAGTATGAATGATAAAACAGTGTTTTTAAAAGTTATGGAGTCATATCCTCTATACTTTCACATTGCTTCGTTCTTGACAAACCAATCATGAATATGTCTTGAGCACTAAAGTGATTATTTAATTTTATAATTACTTTAGGTTTCATGCTATTCAACTTAATTTTTTGTGTTATGATAAGTTACACCATTTAATTTAGCATAACATACTCAATCATCATGTTGTATCTAAAAATAAATTGTAATATGTTTTAATTAGATCACATAAACTTTGTTAAATCATGAAGACATTAATTAAGTAATCTTGCAAAGTTTATGTAATTAATCACATTTTCATTTAACATTCAAACACATTAAGAAAAAACATAAAAAAACAAATTCTCATATGTATACCATATCACTAAGGTCTGTGAAAATTAGAACCCTCGGGCTCTGGTGCTCATGATTTGGTAGTAGGACGTCAGGAGATGGTCGTATGTAATCATGACCATGATCCTCTGAACCTAAGTGAAAACTCTAGGCCCTGTATCTATCCAAGGGACACCCAATTCTCCCCTGCTATTTTCTCCCTCTCCACCTATAGCCGTACTACCTCTACTTGTAGTCTCTTAAACTTTTTTGGAGTACGAGATGACTATCCTACAGTCTCAGCTCGACAGAGTTGTCTCCCCACACTCTCATATGTTGCTTGTAGCCTTGTGAATGGTCTAACTCTAGATCCTCCTCCATGATAGGTGGGGGCACACAATCTGAGTCCATCTCCTCCTTGTCGATGGATGCAGGCACTATCTCTATAGCCGCCTGATGCTAGAACTCTTGCCAGTCTCTCGTCGCTCCTGCAAGGTAGAACAATACACAATTAGTAGACATCATCATGATATATATAAGGGCATACACACTAAAAGTACATGCATAAAATCAAATATCATCACCTATATCTCTAGTAGGCTGAGCAATCTCGACATCATCCTGTGTAGGGGGCATAGAAGATGTGCTAACCTCTCCTCGACTAGGAGTATTGGTGCCTACTGTATTTGCTGCTCATGATCTCGTCATACAAATGGGAGAGGGATCTCCCCACTCATGTTGATCCTTAGCTACTACCTCATCACTCTCACTTAGGGGTGGCTCCTCCTCCTCTCTCTCCTGACCATCATAATCTGGATCTACATCCTCATCATACTCATCATCATTGACATCAATGAATATATCTACAACCCTATAGCATGTTTCCTTGGCCCTATCCTCTCTGTCATCTCCCTCATCTAGTAGTGGACCTGCATCTCCCACTGAATCATCCATCAGATATACCGGTGTTGGTTGTGTCACTGTCCACTACTCCTCATAATTCCCTATGGCACCAACGTCATCTGTATTAGAGATTGGAGGGTAGTTGTGATTAGAGAAGTCAGAGTCACTCTCGACCACATGGTCTACAGTGAGTTGCACTGTATCACCTAGTCTCTGGGCACTCCACATTGACCTCCTAAAAGATTATTGTGCTTGAGGTGGTGTCTAAATCTCTCCAAATTTCCGCATGACTCAATCGTAGTAAAAAGGACGTACTATGTGGTCATGTCAACCAACCAAAAATCTATCCAACTATAGTCTCCTCATTCTTCTAGTATGATCTGACCTTTGTAGTATTAGCTGATAAGGTCTCCATAAGATCTCATCCTCCTCTAGTCGGTCAAATCATACTCTCGAAAAATGCAAATCACCATACTACCATAATCCCCATAGAGGATAGTCAAAATCCCAAGGATACCCTATTGTTGTCGCACATGGGAAGCCAACTAGTCTGGTACACATAATATGCTCTAGGAACCACACCTATAGAAGTGTGCAGTGCACCATACTTTCCACCTCTCAGAATACAAATGTGCCTAGATACATCAACCCTAGGCATACACTATGTGATGCTCTTCCATCCCTCAAATCAAATGGACTATTCCTCCCTCAAGGTGCATTGCACGCCCATTAGGGATGAGAACTAGTGATACAATATGCATCATAATCTGTCTAACCACTGGTGCTCATGAGTATAATAGCATCGGTAGATCAATCCACCCTCTCACTCAATAATCATGAACTAGACCATCTAGACAATACTGTAAATCAGCCTTCTACTCATGGAAGGTATGTCTCTCCAGAAATGTACTTGCTCTCCTTGAATCAAAACATGGAGAATATGGTGTATGTCCTCTAGGGTGATTGTCATCTCCCCTGTCAATAGATGGAATGTGCATGTATCTGCATCCCATCACTCATAGAGAGCCATCAACATAGCATGATGGTACCTCATGGGAGGTATGAGGTATGCCCAATAGATGCCTACAGCTTGAATGTGCTCTATATCCTCTACTAAATGTGATGGGGCTAAATCTCTCAAGAAGCTCAACTATCTACCCCCTAGTCCCTGTCGTAATTGAGTGGGTACCTAATAAAATCACACAAATATGCTCTAAAAAACATCTAATCTCTTTAATTTTTACATTATTCATCATGCAATTGTACTAAAGTTCTTCTAGTGTGCTTTCCTAAAGGATCTAGACACTTTAGAACCCTTTTGGGACACTTTGTGAAGAAATGGGACACTTTGCGAAAAAAGGGGACACTTTGCAAAAAAAAATTCCAAGATCCTAAATTAACCTATATATACATAAAAATAATTAAATAATTACATAAACACATAACTTAGGTAGCATAATTGACTCACCTCGTGTTGACACTCGTTGTGTGCCACCTGGTCCCAGAGAACGTCTAATCACATAGGTCTACAATCTTGTCTGCTCAGCATATTTCCATCTCACTCGTCACTCTCAATCTACAAGAAGATAAAATGAAATAGTAAGTGAAAAAATACTTCACTTTCACCCCTTTTAACTATTTCCATTCTTTTTACTCTTATGCATCACATTAGGGTTTTTCCTATCTTAAGAGTCAATGAAGTACTTTCTATTCAAAACACCATAATAGGTGCTAGGAAACTTTGTTTCCAACACCGTTTAATGCATTGGAATCATGATTCCACACCCAACATCATCAAATTTCTATCGTTATGTGGCATGGTACTTGTAAATTTCCTACGATATGATGTTCCTTATTTGATGTGGCTAGATTGCTACCTTGATTCCACCTTTGTAAAGCAAGCAGAATCAAGGGGGCATATATCTACCCTCAAATTTGATTTCTAGAAGTTAGAAAAGAGGATTTTTTGACAATTAATGAATTTGTGTTGCAGGATGCAGTTCCTAATGTTGTGGTGATGCAGATAACTACATTGGGGGCTTCATTCTCCTATGTTTTGAATGAGTATCCTTTAATAGAAAAGTGTATTGTTTAGAGTCCTTTAGCTTAAATATGCACATAGATTCATATGGGCACTAAAGTGGGGGCTTAATGTGTCACCAAAAATTGTATACTCTTGAAAAAAGAGACAATTTTGTAATTAATTTGGTCCTATTTTAGACACCCTTGCATCAATCACCCCTTAAAAACTGAATTTATAGGCCCCTAATGCTCATGATTTTGGACTTTAAGGCCTATTCTAGTCACAAATCATACAAATTCCAACAAGAAGCATTCAAACCACTCAATTTTTGTGAAACCCACCTCGAAAATCCCTGGTGGGACTAAGTCACCCAGGGTGGGGACTTAGTCCCTTTTGAGGTATTTTCCACTTTTGAGTGAGAAAATCACCGACTTAATTCAAATACTTATGGGATGTTGGCTTGTGAAGTTAAAATAATGAATAATTCAGTGTTAATTCCTATAAATACATATTTTTAGGTCATTTTTCATAACATTTTAGTCATTTTCATCAAGCAAAATCAAAAGTCAAGAGCCAAATATCTTTCACAAGAAGATTCTTTAATCTTTCACAAGAAGATTCTTTAGTCTTTCTATAGCAAAGTTGAAGCTTTAAGGTAGCAAACTAGGGTTTTTGCGGGTCTTCAAGCTCACTTCTTGTCCAAGATCTTACATTGCAAAGGATTGATCATGGATTCCTATGGAGAATCATGGAGAAATCTAGGTTGAGGAGATGCAACTAGCCATCAAATCAAGCCTAAAGACGTGTTTTCAAAGTGATTCCATCTTCCATTTTCTCTCTATCTTCAACCTAAGGAAGGTTTGCATGTCATTTAGATTCATTTCTAATGTGATTTAATGTCTCTTAGAATGAATCTTGCATTGTTCTAAATCCATTTATGCATCTTATTCTTACACATTAGAATAGGGTTGCATCTTATTTTTAGACATCCTAGTTTTAAACACACATAGGGATAGGTTTTATGTAGATTTGATATATTTCAAGGTTTAAATACCAACTAGGGGTTTGACCAAGGCAAATTCCCCATTAGAAATCAATTTATACTTTGTTTTGTAGGTAATTTTGTAGATTCATATCCGAATCTCCATTAGAAAATATAGTGTAGACTATGGGCTTTCATTTCCACTTTTGGATTTGTAGAAAATCCTGTGTGGATTAAGTCACCAACAATGGTGACTTAGTCCCATTACATTGGTTTTTTTAGAGATTTTTATAGTTTCAGATACCCATCTAGCAGAAATAGCTTTCTGGGCAGTTTTCCTGATCTAGGACTAAGTCACCCAGCTTGGCGTAAGTGTCCTAGTTAGCTCAAAAATCAAGTTTTCCAGAATTCCAGAGGTCTTTACAATCTCCATTTTTCTCTTCATCAGTCTCCAGGTGCACATTTTTAGTTAACACCATTACTAGGCTCTTTATTTCATTTATTTTATCATTTTGCATATCAAACTATCTTTTCCAACAATTTTTATTTCTTATGTTTAGCATTAATAATCATCTTTCTTTTTTAGTTAGTTGCATTAGACATCATATTTAGGCATATTGAATACATCCATACATTAATCTTGAGTGTAGACATTAGCATTTTAGGTCCATTTCTCTCCTTTTAGGTAAAAAACCCTAGAAGAGTTAGAGAACCCTTGGACACCCAAAATTAGTGTCCACAAAACCATTTGTTGCTTAGTAAAGGTTTTCTTTCAAGCCTAACACCCTAAACTTTAAGCAGATTTTGACGTATTTTTCTAGGAGGTGCCATTAATGCTCGAACCAATTTTGAGTAGCCTATTTTGATTCCTATGCTTCAAGGATGACATTTATTGCATCGCTTATCGTCTACAAGTAGATTTCATGGCTTCCCATGCCCATTTATTGTATATTATTGACCTTTCCTGATGGATCGATGCCCTAATTATGATTTTCATGGAGTGGCTCCATTCTTCCATGCACAACCTTCATTGCTAACCTTGACTAGGATTAGGGTTCAATTTGTGGTTCTAAGTTATGCCTAATCTATAAAGGCAAGAAATGTATTCATTTCAAGGGTTCTTCCACTAGCTCCTCCAGGGTTTTTCTTTGGAAAACCACACATTTTGTATCTATGCAATTGTAAAGGTTAGATTTTGCATCTATATCAATGAAATTGATCAAGCTTGCCTCTTCTTAGCTATTGTATGTTTGAGTAAGTTCATTACCTTCATATCTGAGTGATTGTTTGTATTTTTCATGCATGCATGCTTGAATTAAATTATTTAATGTTGTTGTATTTAAGAAACCTTGCTTTCCTTCTAGTTCCTTTTCAAACCCTAACCTTCTTTTATGCCTCTGAGAGTTGAAAAAATAGAGAGTTGTGTGAGTCCCTTTGTCCCTCTTCAATTATGTATTAAGAAGTATAAGTCAAGAAGAAACAACTTTCTCTCTTGGTGTATAACCTCCATTTTCCCTTTCACACTTTCATTCTCCCCTTTTCCCTATGAGCTGTTAGTGGTAGATTTTCATGTTTTGGGTTGGACCAACACATTGCACTTGGATTGAAAGAGGAAGTCTTCCTTCTCTAGAGAGTCAACCTCATTTTTGAAAGGTCCCACACCTTGAGGTTTTTTCCATTATGTTATTAGAGCACTGAACTCCTTGTTCAATAGGGTGCAATTTTATGTGGTTTCCTTGCTTCCCTAGGGTTTGGAATTTTGAATTCAATTGAAGTTGGATATACCATGCCTAGTAGAAATATTACAACTGATGATGATATCAAGGAATTTGAGAAAAATGGTAAAACAGGGAATGCTCTTTTGAGTGGTCTTGCTAATTTAGAACTTGTGAAGGTTATAAGCTACAAATCTGCTAAAGAAATCTGGAAGAAGCTGGAAATTATCTACATTAAGGAGATGATAAGATCAAGCAAGCGAAGATGAAAAATTCAAAGACTAATTTTGAATCCCTAAGGATGTCATAAGATGAAGATATTGCAAGATACATGTATAGAGTGGATGAAGTTTTCAATTCCATCAATGGCTTTCGTGGAAAACTGGAGGAGGATGAGGAGGTAAAAAAGGTATGAATAACTCTTCCTAAATCTTATATTTCTATTTTTTTGCTATTGAGGAAGCTCAAGATTTAGATCATTATTCTAGAGATCATTTTTTTTATTCTTTAACTAATTTTGAATTGAGGGAGTTTGGTCAAAATGATTCAAGAAAAGAGACATCTTTTAAAGCTAGAAAAATAAATAAGGATAATGGATTAGATCTAGATGATCTTGATTAGATAGAAGCAAATTTTATTAGGAGATTGAAAAAAGGGGATTGGAGAATACAAAGGTAAGCTACCTTTCAAATGTTTCAATTGTGAAAAGATAGGTCATTATACTTCAATATGTCCAACAAAAGTTTCAAGTGATAAATGTAAGGATAAAAGGTAAATATGTCAAGAGAATTTATTATGTTAAAAAAGATGCTATCATATCTGATGATGAATCTGACTACCTAGATGATGAAAATGATGAATGCTTGTTCATGGATTTGAATGTTGGAACTAATTATATTGAATTTGAAAGATGTATGAAGAAAATTGTCTCAAAAATAGGTCACAACATCAAAGGAACTATGGTGACTTTTTTTTATACTAGAGGGGAGAAAAATCATTGGATAATTGATAGTGGATGCTCAAATCATATGAAATGTGATAAGAGTAAGTTTCTTAAACTTGAGAAGTTTGGAGGTGTTCTTATTAAGTTTGGTGATGATACATCTACTAAGATATGTGGAAAAGGTTCAATTAGTTTTGATGGCAAGCATAATATAGATGGTGTTCTTTATGTCAAGGGTCTCTAAAATAATATTTTAAGTATAGGAAAAATGTGTAGAAAAGGATATAATATTGTATTTCAAGATGGTGGTTGTGAAATTAGAAAAGGAATCTCTTGAACTCTAGTTGCTATAGGAAGAAATATAGATAGGAAGGTTTATTAGCTCAAAGGTTCTAATGGTAAGTGCTTTATGACTCAAATAAATGAAATTTGGCTATATTATAGAAGAATGTGACATGAATTTTGATAGCCTGGTGAGGATCAACTCTACTCAAACAGTGAGATATTTTCCAAAAATTATAAATCCTATCAATGTAGTTTTCAAGGAATGCCAAGTTGGGAAGCAAAAAAGAAAAAGGTTCAAAATCAAAGAATATTCTACCATAGGAACTTTGGACTTGGTGCATACAAACCTATGTGTTCCTACAAGAACATTAATCTTTCAAGGTTATAGGTATTGCATGTTGTTCATTGATGATTACTCTAGAATGACTTGGGTAACTTTTCTAAAAGAAAAACCAAAAGCTCTAGACAATTTTAAAGCATTTAAAGTTATGATTGAGAATGGAATGGATATGAAAATAAAGTGCTTAAGGTCTAAAAGAGGTGAATAATTCACCTCTAATAAACATTTTTTGTGAAGATCATGGAATAAGAAGAATTTTTTAGCTCCTAGAACTCCTTAGTGGAATGAAGGGGTGGAGAGAAAAAATAGGATAGTTTAGAAAGCAACAAGGTCAATGATGAAAGAAGAGAATCTATTGGATTTCTATTGGAGATAAGTTATTCATACTATAGTATACATACTCAACAGAGTACAAGCAAGAGTAAATGAAGAAAACTTGGGAAAGTTTGATGCAAGGTTAGATGAAGGAATCTTCCTTGAATATTCTACAAGAAGAAAGGCTTACCAGTGCTACAATAAGAGGCTGAAGAAGATAGTTGAAAGTGAAAGTTTCAAAGTAGATGAAGAACCACATAAAATCTCAGTACCGATAGAAGGATATGAAACTAACAAGTCCTCTTCTAGAGAAGAAGAGAAAGAAGAAAAGGAAAAGGAGGTGTAGGTTGAAGAGGAAAAAGCTCCAAAAATAATTCCTAAGACTCCTAAGTATGTGTAAAGAGTCATATTTTGAAGATCAGATCATTGGTGATAAGAGCATAGGCATGTTGACAAGAAGAAAAGTTTCTATGATAGAAGAACAGGTAAATTCGCCTACTTTCCAAAGTAGAACCTTAGACAATGATTGAGGCATGTAAGGATGAGATTTGGACCAAATCTATGGAAGAAGAATTGATGCATACTGAGAAAAATTGAACTTGGGAATTAGTCCCTAGACTAGTAAACAAGAATGGATTAGGAACTAAATGGGTATTCTAGAACAAACTAAATGAGAATGGAGAAGTTGTCAAAAATAAAACTAGACTTATGTGTAAGGGCTACTCACAAGTGGAAGGAATAAATGTTAAGAAATTTTATCTAGTGGCAAGAATGGATTCCATTAGGATGTTTTTGACCTTTGCAACACATAAGGACTTCAAGGTTTATCAAATGGACGTGAAGTCTACATTCTTGAATGGTGAGTTGGAAGAAGAGGTATACATTGAACAACCAGAAGGCTTTCAATTATCAGATAATCCTAATATGGTGTGTAGATTGAAGATGGAGTTACATGGAATCAAGCAAGCCCCTAGGGCTTGTATGCAAGATTGGATAGGTATTTGTTGCAACAAGGATTCAATAAAGGTACCATAGATAGCAATATTTACTTTAAAATTGAGAAGGATCAAACCTTTATTATGGCTATGTATTTTGATGATACAATTTTTAGAGGAAATGAGGAAATGTGCAAAAAGTTTGCAAAAGAGATGTAGAATTAATTTGAGATTTCAGTTTTTGTGGAGATGAATTTCTTCCTTGGGCTACAAATCAGTTAGACAAAAAAAGGAATATTCATTTCAAAGTCAAAGTATGTCAAGAAAATACTTAAGAAGTTTGGAATGAAAGGCTCTAAATCGGTATGTACTCCCATGGTTACTAGTTGCAAGTAGAAAAAAATGATGAATCTCCTAAGACTAATTAGAGAAAATATAGATCAATTATTGGTGGAGTATTATATCTGACTGCTACTAGACTAGATATCATGCATGCAGTTTTTCTTGTGGTCAAATTTCAAGAAGATCCTCGAGAATCGCATGTGGGAACAATAAAGAGGATATTCAGATATTTGTAGGGCACTTTGTGTTGCAAGTATGAGAAATTTTGGTGGTGTTGTCATTGATGTCAACATAGTTTAGTATGTTGCAGATTGTGCATGTAAAGTTGAGATGTTGTTGACATGTTGTGAGTACATGGAGCTATCCTTCTGATGTTGCAGATGTGTTGAAATGATGAGTTTCCAAGTGCTTTTGAGAAAATTAATAAAGAGTGAAGTCAGAGTTATGTATGTGCTCAAAATGTGCTCCGATATGTGCTCCATGTTTCTTCTATGTTGACCCCATGCTTTTTCAGATCTGAAGGGTTGTTGTTGATGATCTGATGGTGATATCTACTAATTTGTAGCTTTTGGTTTGATGGAGTGTTAAAGTTGTGTTCACCGGTGTGTGAACTATTTTGGCAAATTTGGTTATCTATGGACTAGGAGAAAATTTTCTGCTCCACAGTCCTTCGTTATTTTTTTTCAGATCCTATGGATTTGGAATATGTCTTGTAATGGTGTTCTTTGAGTTCTAAAAAAGATGTTTGTGGTTTGGTGATCTGGAAGTTGAATTTCAGATTTTTTGTATGTGTTTGCACAATCCAGATGGACTGATGGAAGATGTTATGTGTCTGAAGGTTGTTACACTTGTTGTGGATGTATTTGAAGGAACCTGATAAATGTTCTCATGCATAATGAAGTGTGTTGCATTGTCCAAATGTTATCTTCTTGCTGGGAAGCATGCACTTCAATATTCATTTGTGTTTTCATTAGGTTTGGCTGACCAGGTGTTTACACTTCATATGAAGAATTAAAATTTAATTAAGGAAGTTTGTGGTTGATCTGAGACATTATTTTTTTGGTCTTGGTTAAGTGTTTAATTGTTCCACTCTCATTCTTTTCCACCACGTGAATGTTGAGTTGCTGACCTAATTTGAATTTATGAAATGAAGCATATGTGGCCAACCTTAGAGAAAGTTTCTAATGTTGAAGATGGTATAAATGCAAGTAGAGATGCAAAGAATTAAGATATACACAAGTAATGAAGTAAGCCACAAGTGAAGAGAAGTGTGCAAAAGTGAGTTGAGGCAACAATACTTCATTTTTTAGATTCTTGAAAGTAGTGAGCTGAAGGTTTCTACAATCTTCTATTCAAGGCTGCAGATGTGTGTAAATTACTATGGTGGATCTTTCTATTATCTTTTGTATCTATAGGCAGTGAGCCTCCCTATTGGACAGTGAGTCCTTTTTGTAGGAAGTGAGCCTTTGTATTTGGGTAGTGAGCCCTTGGCAATGAGCCACTTGTATTCAATTTTTCTATCACTTTATATTGTGATTTAATCGTCACCATGTTTTTTGCCTCATTGGGTTTTCCATGTAAAATCTACTATTCTTTGTGTTGATTTTGCTATATGTTATCTGTATTTCATGTTCATACTTAATAATAGAACAATGTGGTTGTGAAGTTAATAAGTGTTTGAAGTTTTTTGTTTGAATTTGGTGATAACTAATTCACCCCCTCTTAGTTATCCTACTCCTTTTAACAATTGGTATCGAAGCTTTGGTTCCTTGGTGTAGAGCTTAACCGCTTAAGGAAGATCCAATGGTGTATAAGTTGGTGATTCCTATGTTTAATGGATCTGATTACAGTGACTAGAAAGTGCAGATGAGTGGATATATTATCTCTCTTGGTTACAAGACCTAGAAGGCTATTGAGACAAATTATGTTGCTCCGGTGAGTGGTCCTACTACTACATATGAGGTTTCTACTTATGAGGAGAATGAGAAAGTGAGGTATGCTATCTTCAATGCTCTATCTAAAACTAAGCGAACTAAGGTTATTTCTTTGGACACTACTCATGAAATTTGGAAGAAGTTAGAAAAATTGTATGAAGTAAATGAAAGAGTAAAATTGACAAAGAAGCTAACGACAAATCGTAGATATGAGAATTTGAAAATGGAAGAAGGGGAAGATTTTGGAAGCTATTTCCAGGGGGTTGAACTTGTAGCAAATGAATTTAAGAATCAAGGGGGAAAACTGATTGATGAAGATATAATTGAGAAGATTTTAATAACCCTACCTAAGTGTTATAGTGATAAGATCTCAGTTATTGAAGAGATGTATGATCCTAAGAAGTACACTAAAGAACAATTATTTGGCACCTTGACAACATTTGATATGGGGAAGTTTGGAAAGGAGGAAAATATAGAAACTACATTTAAAGCAACAAATACTGAGGATGATCCGAATAGTGATGGTTGTGATGAGTTGGAAGCAAATTTTACTAGGAAGCTGAAGAAAGGTATCGGTAAGTATAAAGGTATGTTGTCCTTTAAATGTTTCAGTTGTGGTATTATTGGTCATTATGCTTCAAGATTTCTGAATAGAGTTGTACATAAAAAGAACAAAGATTATAAAGATAAGGATAGAAAGGATAAGAAATATAAGATGTATTATGTCAAAGAAGAATTCAGAATCTTAGATGATGAATTTGCTAAAGCTTATCAAAGAAAATACAAATCTATGATTGGTGGGCTATTGTATATTACTGCTATCGGATCGAACATCATGCATACATTATGTTTAGTTGCCAGATTCTAAGTAGATCCCCTAAAGAGGCACATGTTATAGCTATAAAGAGGATATTCAGATATCTTAAAGGTACATCAAATTATGACTTATGGTATCCTAAGGATGTTGATTTCACTTTGAGTGCTTATATCGATGCAGACTGGGCTGGTTTTTTGGATGACTGGAAGAGTACCAGTGGAGGTGCTTTCTTTCTTGGTGGAAGATTGGTTTCTTGTTTGAGTAAGAAACAAGACTCAGTTTCTTTATCCACTATAGAGGAAAAATATATTGTTGCAACATCCTGTTGCACACAGGTTTTGTGGATGAAGCAAAATCTGAAAGACATTGGAGTGATATGTGATGAGCCTATTCCTATTTTATGTGACAATACAAGTGTTATAAACATTACAAAGAATCTGGTAATGCATTCAGGAAAAAATCACATATCTATCAGATATCATTTCCTAAGGGAGAAGGTGTTGGAGAATAAATTCAAGTTGGAGTATGTGTCAACAAAGGAACAAATTCTAGATATATTTTCCCTTTGAACTAGGTGCACATTGAGGTGCATCAGTCTAGTGAATTCACAAATTCTTTGTTTATCTAGACTGATGAATGGGTCTACTCCATAGGGGGAGTAGAAAAAAATTTCATTGTTGAAGTATGAGTTGAATGGGTGTACTCCTAAGGGGGAGTAACTAGAGCTTTTGATATTTTCCATTGATTTCAAAGGGGGAGAGAAATTCATGTCAAAAACAATAGAAGAAAGAAGGAGATAGATTCATGAAGAGGAAGAGAGTTATCTTTGATGGTTTTTCACATCATGTGTTTCCATCAATGACAAAGGGGGAGATTGTTGCAAGTATGAGCAAGTTTGGTGGTGTTGTCATTAATGTTGTCATTGATGTCAACACAGTTCAGTATGTTGTAGATTGTCCATGTATAGTTGAGATGTTGTTGAGATTTTTTGAGTACATGGAGCTATCCTTATGATGTTGTAGATGTGCTGAAATGATGAGTTTCCAAGTGCATTTGAGAAAATTAATAGAGTGAAGTCAGAGTTATGTATGTGCTCAGAATGTGCTCTGGTATGTGCTTCACATTTCTTCTATTGATCCTATGCTCGTGTGGATATAAAAGGTTTTTGTGGATGACTTGATGGTGATATCTACTAATTTGTAGCTTCTGGTTTGATGGAGTGTGAAAATTGTGTTCATTGGTGTGTGAACTGTTTTGGTAGAGTTGGTTATCTATGGACTAGGATAAATGTTTCTGCTCTGTAGTCCTCCACTGTTTTGTTTCAAATCCTGTAGATTTGGAATATGTATTGTAATAGTGTTATTTGGGTTCTAGCAAAGATTTTTGTGGTTTGGTGATCCAAAAGTTGAGTTTCAGAGTTGTTGTATGTGTTTGCATAGTATAGATGGACTGATGGAAGATGTTCTATGTTTGAAGGTTGTTACACTTGTTGTGGATATATCTAAAGGAACCTAAGAAATGTTCTCATGCATAATGAAGTGTGTTCCGTCATCCATGTGTTATCTTCTTGCCGAGAAGAGTGTACTTCAATGTTCATTTGTGTTTTCATTAGGTTTGGCTGACCTGGTGTTTACACTTCATATGAAGAATTAAAATTTAATTAAGGAAGCGTGTGGTTGATCTAAGACATTTTTTTTTGGTCTTGGTTAAGTGTTTAATCGGTCCACTCTCATTTCTTTCCACCATAGGAATGTTGAGCTTCTGACCTAATTTAAATTTATGAAATGAAGCATATGAGGCCGACCTTGGAGAAAGTTTCTAAGGTTGAAGATGGTATAAATGCAAGTTGAGATGTGAGGAATTAAGATATACACAAGTAACAAAGTAAGCCACAAGTGAAGAGTAGAAGTGTGAGAAAGTGAGTTGAGGCAACAGTACCTCATTTTGTTAGATTCCTAAAAATAGTGAGTTGAAGGTTTCTGCAATCTTTTATTCAAGGCCGCAGATGTGTGTAAATTGTTGTGGTGGATCTTTCTATTATCTTTTGTATCTATAGGAAGTGATTCTTCCTATTGGACAATGAGTCCTTTTTGTAGGAAATGAGCCTTTTTATTTGGGTAGTGAGCCCTTGGTAGTGAGCCTCTTATATTCGGTTTTGCTATCACTTTATATTGTGAGTAATCCTCACTGTGGTTTTTCCCTCATTGGGTTTTCCACATAAAATCTAGTGTTCTTTGTGTTGATTTTGCTTTTTTTTATCTTCATTTCATGTTCATACTTAATAATAGAATAATGTGGTTGTGAAGTTAATAAGTGTTTGAAGTTTTGTGTTTGAATTTGGTGACAACTGATTCACACCCCCCTCTTAGTTGTCCTGTTCCTTTTAACACTCTAGACTATGGTCTATGGTATCCAAAGGATACTAAATTCTCTTTAAGTGTTTATACAGATGTAGATTGTGCATGTTGTGTGGATGACATAAGTACAAGTGAAAGCACTTTCTTTCTTGCAAGTAGGTTGGTTTCTTGGCTAAGAAAAAGCAAGATTCAATATCTTTATCTGCTACAAAGGCATAGTATATTGTTGTAGCATCTTGTTTCATGCATAAGTGTTGCAGATGAAGCAAACATTGAAGGATATCAGAATATCATATAATGAACCTATTTCTATCTTGTTTGATAATACACATGTTATCAATATATCAAAGAATCTAGTGATGCATTCAAGAACAAATCATAGCTCAATCTAGTATGGCTTTCGAAGAGAGAAGGTTGTAGAAAATGAAGTAAAATTGGAATATGTGTCTACAAAGGATCAAGTTATAGATATTTTCACAAAGGATCTTCCTAAAGATAAATTTTAGTATGTCCAATAGAAGTTAGGGGTTCTTTTCCCTCCTTTCAACTAGATGCATAAGACTATGCATTAGTCTACTGGAGCAATTCAAGATTTATTATTTTTATTCCAAATTAATGAAAGCTACCTCTCAAGGGGATTAGGTAGTAGTATTGTTGGTTAGTGAAGTCGGATGGATCATATTTTGTTCCCTTAAGGGGGAGAGTGCAAAAAAGTGAGTACAGTGTAGTTGCTTGCTTGTGTTGCAAGAGGAGTCAAAGTGGTGTATGCAAATGTCAAAAGGGAAAATCGAAAAGAAAAATACTATGTAGATGATGTGTGAAATGTGCAAGTGTTTCCCTCTAAATGTTTTCAAAGGGGGAGAGAAACAAAGGTGGATTATTTTATGGCCCTTTTCCATTGATGTCAAAGGGGGAGAGAGTTTGTTGAAAACCATAGTGCAAAATGAGAATATGGAGTGAGAGATGCACTAGTCAAGGGGTGATGAAGTAGACTCTCCTTATAAACACAATCTCACAACAACAACACAGAAAGAACAACCAATGTGTAGGAAGAAATCAAGAGATTTTTATTATTCTAGAATGGAAAAAAAATTGGAGCATTACAACATTACATGGGCTGCTTGATTACAAAAATATCGATCCAACATGTAGATCGATCTTCAAGTTTTCCCATTGATGCTACTTTTCCACCCTCTTTATCTGTCCCTCCAACTCTATCTCTATCTATCTTTTTATCTATACTCCTCCTTTAGGTTGGCTTGGTTCGTCAGTTGTCTTAATACCACTTGTAATATCCCTTGCTCAAACTAACCTTAACATGTTGAATATATGCTCAAGGAATATTGTCAAACACTTTGCACACAAGGTCTGACCTTGCTAATATGAACTTTTATTTGTTTTGTTATGAGTTTGAATGCTGCAAATGATGTTTTTGAATGCTTCTATTGATGCAAGATAGACTAAAAAAGTCTCATCAATGTTATGCCAACTATTTTCTACCTTTACATGCATATAAGTGACTAAAAATGTGCATCTACAACAACTAGGAATTATGACAAACACTTGGCATGCAAATCATTAAGAAAATCATGAAAACATAGATATGAGCATTACATCAAATACTTCGCATGCAACTTATCACTCCTATATTTATGACTCTTCCAACTATAATGTTGTTATAAGATGATAGCCAAGACTCTTGGCTTCACAATGCAATTCCCTAAAGTTTGATTACAAATAGCAACACTACTAACAACTTCCTATATGCCAATATATGATGCAAATAGAATAAGGAACCTGAATACAGAGTGTGCCACTGCTGGTGAAGATGTAGCAGTCATGTATCATTTGCAAAGTAGCCTTACTTGAACCATATCAACCCCCTATGAAAATCGCCTCTATTCTGATATGAAATTACTGCTACTAAGTCCAAGTTGTATCTCCTTGTACTGCTATTTTCTAGCCTCCAAATTGTAGTGCCCTAACTCCTTATTTCCCAATGACCTTCCATGAATATTTTTAGATTTTATTTACCTTCCTTGATCAAGATCACCCTCTTTCCAAATTCCACCCCTGCTACAAGCTATGATGAAGCCAAATAAATTAATGGAAGCCTCTAGACACCTCCAAATGCATCAATCATCATTGTCAAGGTCTCAAGGTTGGAGCACTCAAACCCTATGAGAAAATTGATGTCAAATCCAGCCACCACAACCAAAATTGTACCACCTAGCTATGATTGTCATTAAAAATTAAAATATCAATATCATGCCAAAAATCATCCTCAAGAATGGATGGAATGATGAGCTCCAAATCTACAATTATTCACCAATCAAACTATCACAATTTGGCCCTTAGCCACAAAATTGAATTAATGTGAAAGACTAAAATATCTTTCACCCAAATGGCTACAACCCTTCAGTAGATAGTTTCACTACCTTAGTTATGCAAATCAGTAGGAGTGATCATTCACAAAGATCTCATTATCGAACTGCAAAAACCCCTTGGATTCTCCACAACAAGGCATATCAAATATCCTAGATGGTTAGACGAAAATCCCACCCCCTCTTAATATACTTTTCTCCTCTTGAGGTTAGCCCATCTAGAAGCTTCTAATAAATCATTAATAATTATTATTTTTATTTGCACTTTATTACAATATTAAAATATAACTTCATAAAGTGCAAAAAATTGGTTTCCCAACATTCAGATAACAACATTATGTTTTCCAACATTCAACATAACATAGGAAACCCCCTTATAACTACTGAATCTAGGAGCAGAAGCCAACCACTAACCAGGTAATTGCCTCTAAACAACCCTCTAACCAAGCTCATTAGCCTACAAAGGTTAGGAATAGGCTAAACCCTCTAAAACTGATGCTCATGAAAATGGGGACATTACACCACCATGGTCCAATGAACAACAAGATCCTACAAGTAGTTACCATGTTATCAAAGAAATTCAATTCTATTCGTTCATTCCAGGAATTCATCCTCAAACCATCAGCCTCATGTTTGAATTTTTTTGGAAAATGATCATGTTGATTCACAACAACAATGTGGAATCAAAAAATAACATCATGCCATGTGTCACCACCTTACTCATCTGTCTATCGTCATCTATTCTCAACATGCCATAATCACCTCTTCTACCGCAATACCACATGATACTGCTCTACTGGAATCCTTTCAAATTAAACCTTACAGTGCACATGGGTTACTTCCATACCGCAAACTTCATCATTGAACCAATGTGGGGTTGTGGTTTCCAAACTTCCATAGTGTAGCATCCTTCAAAGTCCTCTGCAAGGTTGCAAGTTACCCACTATACCACAAGATCTTTTTCATGACTATCGCAAGGTTGTGATGTAGAAGACTTTGACTGAACCTTTACCGCCAACTCACTAGCTCTTGTTTAGGCCTTCGTGGTATTGTGATGTAGGATATTTTTTTCTCTTACATGGATTACAAGGTAGTGTGGGCATACTCCATACTTAGAAAAATCAATCCAAATCATCCCTTATTGAAAATAAATAATATAGATCTTTTTTGGTTGATGCAAGATTTCTCTTAGACCCTAGATGCTCCTACATCAGACACCCAAAGTAATTTGAAAAGTGACCTTGTCACTTCTTAGGAGCTAGAGGGAAACCAAGATGGTTAACCTCAGACTTAGACAACCATGATGAATCTTCAACTGGACTTCCTCTCCATTTCACCACGCACTCTCTATATTGCCTGTTCCTTGTGATTCTTCCCACACAACTATCCAAAACTTCTTCTATCTCTTCCTTTTCTATAGTAGGTGTTGGAATGCTCCATTATACCTCTATAAATTCATTATCCTTATCTCCTTCATGATATTATATCAAATTAGTAATGTTAAACACAAGTGAAACATGAATCTCACGTGGTAACTCTACCTCCTAAGCATTTCCTGAATCATGCTTCTTTTGGATCTTACATGGCCCAAACTTATTCATCTTTAACTTGTTGTATGTTCCAACTAGAAACCTTTACTTTCACAAATAAACCATGACTTCATTGCCTACCTAGAACTCCTTATATCTAGTTTTCTGATTTTTCTTAGCTTTATAATGTGAATTCATCATATTGATATGTTTCTTCACCTATTCATGCAAATTCTTCAAATGTTTAGAAAAATCTTCAGCTTCAGCACTACACTTTTCCTCTTTATCCATCTTCCTCAATTCATAAACAATTCTAGGACTACTCCCATACACAATTTGGAATGGTGATTTACCAGTGCTCATGTTGACAAAATTGTTGTAAGAAAATTATTCCTGTAGTAAAATGAAATCCCATCCCTTGGGCTTGTCACCTCTAAGCATCTCAGCAAGTTCCCAAACTCATATTCACCACCTTTGTTTATATGTCAATCTGTGGATGGTGTGTTGAACTGAACTTCAAATCAGTCTTCATCTTCTTCCACAATGTCCTCTAGAAATACCCAACGAACTTGGTATCTTGGTCTGAAACTATGCTCTTGGGTAGACCATGTAGTCTCACCACCTCTCTAAAAAATAACTCTACAATATGAACAAAATCATTGGTCTTATGACACAAAATGAAGTGTGTCATCTTTGAAAAAAAATCTACCACCAAAAATATGGAGTCATTTCCTCATTGTGTCCTTGACAAACTAAGAAAAAAATCCATGTTGATCTCCTCACATGGCTTCTCTGGTATAAGTAATGGCTGATATAACCTAGTATTCTGATGTGTTCCTTTTTCTAGCTAACATACTCTATAACCCTACACAAACTTCTTTACATCTTGTTGCAACTATAGCCAATAGTAATTTTCACCAACAATAGCAATCGTATTATCTCATCTGAAATGTCCAACTAATCCATCACTGTTTTTCGACTTGATCAAGTTATCCCTCATGGAACTCTTTGGAATACATAATTGATTCCTTTGAAACAACATACCATATTGAATTGTAAAATCCAACCATCTTGTCCTATCCAGAGTAATAGTCTCCATGCAACCTTTCCAAGCTTTTGCAAAATCTAGATCCTCAAGATACAAACTTTTGAGTTCATTGAACCCAATAACTTCGATCTACATTTTTGTTAACAAGTTTTTCCTCCTGCTCAAGGCGTCTGCAACTTTGTTCGATCTTCCACTCATATGTTTCAAAACAAATGTGTAACTTTGCAAAAAATTGACCCATTTCAAATTCCTTTGATTTAACTTCCCTTGACTATTTAAATACTATAAAGCCTGATGATTAGTAAATAAAACAAACTCCTTTGACAACAAGTAATGTCTCCATTTCTTTAAATCCTGAACTATAGTGTAGAACTCTTGATCACAAACAAAATACCTTTTCTTTGCATCATTCAAATTTTCACTAAAGTAGGCAATGGGTTTACCTTCTTGACTCAAAAAAACTCCAATGGTGCTACCACTAGCATCACAATCTACCTGAAATACCTTATTGAGCTCTGGAAGTGCCAAAACAAGTTTCTCCATAACTCTCTTCTTTAGAAAATAAAAAATATTTGCTACTCATGCACTCCACTTGAACTCTTTTCTATCCCTTCTCATTGTTTCTATCAGAGGTGCACAAATACTACTAAAACCTTTGATAAACTTCCTATAGAAACTTGCTAGACCATGAAAATATCTTACCTCTGTAGCACTCCTTGGTGTAGTCCATTTGAAAATGGTTCTCACCTTCTCTAAATCAATATTAAGACCCTCTGCTGAGATAACAAATCCCAAGTACACCAACTCATGTTTCACAAAACTACACTTCTTCAAGTTGATTGACAAATTTTCATCCCTCAGATTCCCAAAAACTTCTATGATATGCATAAGATGTTCATCCAATGTCTTATTTAAAATAAAAATGTCATCCAAATAAACAATAACAAACTTATCCAAAACTTATTTTAATACCTTGTTCATGAGCCGCATGAATTTTCTCGGTGCATTATTCAACCCAAAAGGCATTACTAACCACTCATACAAACTTTCTTTAGTTTTGAAGGATGTCTTCCATTCATCTCCTTCTCTAATTTAGATCTGGTGGTAACCACTCTAAAGATCTATCTTCATGAAGTACTTAGCTCCACTCAAATAATCCATGATGTCATCCATCCTTGGCAAAGGAAACCTATACTTGATAGTAATCTTGTTGATGGCTCTAGAATCTATACACATCCGCCACTCCCCATCTTTCTTAGGTGCTAGTACTGCAGGCACTACACATGGACTCAAAATCTCCTTAATCAATCCTTTTCACAATAGCTCTTGCACTTGTTTTTTCAATTCTTCATTTTTGATTGGAGTTATTTGATGGGCTACCTTATTTGGAAAACTAGCTCTAGGAATTAGGTCCATCTAATGGCTAATCTTCCTTACTGGAGGTAAACCTTTAGGTACGTTATCAAAAACAATACCCTAAAACTAATTCAACAAGTTTGAAACCTCTATAGGTACATCACTATCACCTTCTTTTTCAGCTCTAGGGATTAATCCAAAACACATATGCTCATGCCTCATACCTTCCATGAATTTTCTTCCATCAACCAAAAAACTCTCGCATTACTACATACATTTTCTCCTACATCCTTTAGGGAATTCAACTTATGTCAAACACCATCCTTTTTCAATGAATAGATGTTATCATGTCCATCATGCACCACTCGCTAATCAAACTGTCATAGTGTACCTAACAACATGTGAAAAATATCCATAGGTATGATATCACATAAAACATCATCCTTATAGTTACAATTCTTAAAATTTATCAAACATTTCTCATTAACCAAAGCCCTTTGGTCCTTCTACAACCATGCAATTCAATATGGGTTTGGATGCCTTCTTCTTTCCAACTATAACTTAGTGACCATTTCTTCTGACACAAGATTATCAATGTTACCTCCATCAATGATAACATTACAGACCTTACCTTCACACTTAAATCAAGTTTGGAATATGTTCTTTCTCTAGTTTGGTTCCTTCTCATTCAACATGGCTCTTTTGACAACAAGGGACTCAGCCCTTTCAATATCTTTAGAATGTGAAGATTGAGTCTCTTCATATACATGGGCAACTTGAGCATTACCAATTGGTTATTTTTTTGTCCTTCCTTGATGTTGAGGACACTCAAATGCTATGTGTCCTTCTCCACATTGAAAATAGGTTCCATGAAAGCCTCCTCTTCCTAGTCGTCATCCATATCTTCCTTTACCTCTTCAGTCTCCACTATTCTGATTACGAGGCTAATATGAATCATCTTCTTTCTAATCTTGGCTGGTACTAGGTCCTTCACCCTTCCTTTGATCTCTACTTCAGCCTTCATATGGTCGTCTACTAGCCCTTCCACCATGGCCTCCACCTCTTTGTTTGCTTTCAAATATTTTGTTTAGTCGTTCTTCAACTTTTAATGAAAATTGATAAGCATCCTCAATGGTGGTCATTCTCACTAATGCCAATTCTTCTTGTATGCTAGGTTTCAACCCATTAATATAACAAGCTACTTTCTCCTTATTTGCTTTAGAATTTCTTGTCCAAATCAAGACCTTGTGAAATTCCTTTGAGTATTCTTTCACTATCCTCATTCCTTGTCTCAAGCTCTGTATCTTCTTCAGTAGCTCCAACTCATAATCAACTGTAATAAATTACTTCTTCAGCTTTTCCACCATTTTGTCCCATCTAGAAATTTTATCCTTCCCTTGTCTTCCTCTTTCAAGTTGGATCTCTTTCCACCATATACTTGCATGAACTTTCAACTTTATCTTTACAAACCTCACTCGGTGAGGGTCTTTAATCTCCTCGAACTCAAAAAATTCATCCATATCATTAATCAAATCTATCAACTCTTTAGGATTTAGACTTCCACTGAAAGTTGAAACCTCCATTTTAGGTTTCTTTCCAAGGCTGTATATTGCTCTCACTAGTCTCACTTCTCTAAGATCCACTTGATCCTGCTCTTCCTCTTCCAATTCCTCTTTATTTTTATCTTCATTGTCACCTCTTTCTTGATGCACTTTCTCACCTGTGAATCTCTTCCTACAAGTCATCAAACTTCCTTCTGATGGCTCTAATTTCAACTCTAGGAGTATCTCTTCCTCCACCACCTTTTCCTCTACCTCTACCATACTAGGCAAGTATAGGAGGCATTTTGATCTGAACCCACACTCATAGGTCCTATCGCAAACTACCTCACATTCAGTGATCTATTTACAGACTTAGGACAACCTGGCTCTAATACCACTTGATGAAGGGGGCTTCCCTTACATAAACAATCTCACAACAACAACAACACAGAAAGAATAACTAGTGTGTAGGAAGAAACAAAGAGATTTTATTATTCTGGAATGGAAAAAAAATTACAACATTATAGCATTACATGGGCTGCTTGACTACAAAAATATTGATCCAACATGCAGATCGGTCTTCAACTTTTCCCTTCAATGCTACTCAGCCACCCTTCTCTATCTATCCCTCCAACTCTATCACTACCTGTCTTTTTATTTATACTCAAATCCTTTAGGTCAGCCTAGTTCATCAGTTGACTTAGTACCTCCATGGTCCAATGAATAATGAGATCCCACAAGCGATTACCTTGTTATCATAGAACTTAAATTCTATTCATTCATGCTAGGAATTCATCCTCCAACCATCAACCTCATGTTTGAATTCATTTGGCCAATGATCACATTGATTCACAACTATGTGGAATCAAAAAATAACATCAAGCCATGTGTCACCACCTTACTCATCTGTCTATCCCAATCTATTCTACACATACCATAACCATCTCTTCTACCACGATACTACAAGATACCACTCTACCAAAATCCTTTCAAATTACCCTTACGATGCACGTGAGTTACCGCCATACCACAAACTTCGTCATCAAACCAACATGGGGTTGTGGTTTCCAAACTACCATACCACAACCTCCTTCAAAATCAAACATGGGGTTATAGGTTACCTGCTCTACCGTGGGCTCCTTTGTATGACTGTCTCGGGGTTGTAGTGTAGGAGACTTTAACTGAACCCTTACCACTAATTGGTTAGCTCTTGTTTAGACCTCCATGGTACTGCGATGTAGGAGATTTTGGCTCTTACACAGATTCCACGGTAGTGTGGCAATACTCCATACTCAACAAACTCAAGCCAAATCAGCCCTTATTGAAAAGAAATAACACAGATCTTTTTTGGTTGACACAAGATTGCTCTTACACCTTGGATGCTCCTACATCAAGGGGAGTACTTCTTATTGCACAGTTATTTTTGGTATGCGCTTTTTGTTGATGGTTTTTCAAAACCAATGTTGCCATCAATGAAAAGGGGGAGATTATTGGAATCTTTCTAGTGTTATCATTGATATCAACCTATAGCATTAGAGTTGTTGGAAGCTTGGAGTTAGTGTTGTCAACACAATGTTGTTGGTGTTGTAAACTTTTTAGTTTAGATGTGGAGAATGTTGGAGCTTGCTTGTGTTGATGAGATTCTTGATAGTATGGATGTGTTGTGGTTAATAAGAAATGTTGCAAATGTCGTAGATGTATTGAAGAGGTGTTAGTAGTGTTGCAGTTTTAGTTAGATCACTTGGTTTTCAAGTGATTTTTAGAAAAAAATGAATAAAAGAGATTATAGTGTAACAAAATGTGTTTTGTATTCTGCTATGCATTTCTTTAGTCTTGAAGTTATGTTTGTGTGGTTTGGATATGTTGATCAGAGGTGTACAAAGGTGTTATATCTAGAGTTGTGGGTTCTGGATCTTATGATAATAACGGTTGTGTTCACCAGTGTGTGTGTGTTTGTGAAGAAGGTTGTTTGGGAGAAATGAGATTGGTTCACATTTCTCCACATTGAGGTTTCTTGTCCTATGGATTTGGTGATGTGTTTATAATGTATGTATCTACTATCCCTTTAGCTTTCAGGTGTTGTGGTGTTCCATGAAATTGTTTAGTGAGTTAGATGTATGTGCTAGTGTCTTTGGTTGCACAAAATGATGATGATCTTAGTTTTTGGTGGTTGTGACCAAGTTGTAGAATATTATGATGATGAAATATTTTGAGATGTATGGATATTGTGGATTTTTTCTATGTGGTTCACATGACTGGGAGAAGCATGTATGTGGTCACTTGTAGTGTTAGTTTAGGTTTGGCCGATCTAGCATGCTAACACTATTTACTGAGGAATATCATGGATTGTGAATGTGTTGATTAGCGTGGTGATGTATATTTTGGTCCTTGCTAACCCTTGGTATGGTTGTCCTTCACTTATTTCCACCACATAAGTTTTTGGTGCTGACCTATTTTGTAATTGCATGTTTGAGGTGCATAGTCAACCTTGGAGAATGTTTTCAAGGTTGAGGATAGTATAAATGCAAGGTAGAGTTTTGGAGAATGGTGTGTGTGTGGTGTTTTTTGGTGTGAAATATGATCAATTTTTTGTGATGTGAGTGTGAGCTTTAACAACTAAGGCTACCAGAAGCAGTGAGTAGAAGGTGTCTAATTTTTAGTGTACCTGAAGTTATTGAAGGTAGTGAGTTGAAGGTTGTGCAAGTTCAAAATTATTGTTGTGGATCTTCCTATTTCTCTAAGATGGATTTATCTTTGTAACATTCCTCTTTCTTCTTTCTAACGTAGCGGTGAACCATTGGTAGTGAGCACTACTTTCTTTTGAGCAATGAGCCCTCCAATAATGAGCATATTATATTCGGTGTTGCAATTCATTTATATAGTGAGCTAATCCTCATCGTGTTTTTCCCTTCTTGGGTTTTCCATGTTAATTAGTGTTATATTGTGCATGGAATTTTGATGTGTTGTTGTTTCACTTGTTTACTTTCATGAAAAATCTAATTAAGGTTTTAAGAGCTAATAAAGATCTGAATGTTAATGAGGATTTTGACATTTTAATGTACAACTGGTTCACCCCCTAGTTGTCCTGTGCATCTAACCGTTAGAGAAATTTACTTATCACAAAAATTTACATGAAGAAATGGGTCTAATAGGTCTTCTTATTTTTGATAATTTATAATTTCACATTTCTAGTTGTACAACTCTTAATAAAATGTGATATAAATTTGAAAATCTTTGTGGTAAAGTTAACAAGTTCAAGATTCTACAACTGGATGTTGAATTAACAAAATTATCACCCAATTCCTTCTCTTTTATTGAATATTTATTGGTTCAATTTAATTATTTTCTTTAATGTCCCTTGCTGGAAATAATATTAATTTTTTTTAATTAAATAATATTTCACAAAGATTGTTCAACTTGCAAAAATAGTGGAAAATGGGTATGAAATAAACTTTATTAAATTGTGCAAATATAACTCAAGAAATTATGAAACTATCATATTATGTCGTATTACTATTATTATCATGAAAATTACATCATATTACTATCTCCAACAGAAAATAACAATGAAATGCAACTACAGAAAATTATAATGGAAAATCTTGAGGCTGGAAGCAAATACATGCACGAAATTGAAAAGCAAACCCTCAACAAACACCAAACTGAAATATATTGTTATGAGCAGAAATATATATAATGAAGGACATTAAATATACTGATATTTTCTGCAACCTACAGCCAAACCAAAATCTGAAACCACAACACACTTCTACACTAGCGAACCCTTGCATGCAATTGGAAAACAAAGCTCTAATTGAATCTTTCTGGCACACTGGCAATCTCTGGATGAAATTTCTCTTGGAGACCCTTGGAACCACTATATTTGACTCTCAATAGCTTTGGTTTAACAGCCTTGGAGTTTATCCTTCCTTTGTTTCTCATCCTTAAAAGAATTCTCACAATCTGTGAGAGAAAACATGAATCAGTGAATGAATGAAAAAAAGTTGTTTTTTCCCTTTAAGTATTCCATATGAAAAAATAAAATTTGAGCACCAATATTTCATGCCAAAAAAAGGGAAATAATTGTGTAACTCCTCTTTCCCAAATATTTTTCAAAAAAATAGCCATTTTCATAATTATTTATTTTTGACAATTATTGCCATAAGCAATAATTTCCTACTTTTCTAACAAAAAAAGTGCTCCATCAAAACCCATGCCAAAATATGGTGAAAAAACAAATATAATATTTATTTCGTGATTAAATGTTTATTTTTTAATCAAACCACCAAATAGAAAATATTAATTTCTCATTCAATCCAATAGTCCTGATCTACTATTTTTGGGCAACTTGACATACTAAAAATAGAAACTACTATGTTTAGAGAAAAATCTATTTTAGAAAAAAGGGACATGACAAGACCTCCCTTCCTAAAATTTATTATTGTTGGGAAATTGTTGGATGGTGTGATGTGATGCTGATACATGGTTGTCATTGATTTCAACACTATCAGCATTTGATATTCTAAGTGTTGTATATGTCAAGGATATTGAGAAAATTATAAGTGAATGTGTTCCTGGTTCCTAGTAGAACTGTATAGGTCATGAAAGCATTACATTATGTATGCAAACGGTTAGTTGTTATGGATCAAAGGGTTTACTGTTGAGTATGTCTAGATCATCTACTAGAATTTTCAGAGGTCCGTATGAACTCATGTTGCAAGTTGTGGTTTGACAGTGTTTTGCTGGTCTTTGTCAGAGTTTCTAAGTGAAGTTTGTATGTTCTTGGTTATCTTGGTTGTCGTGGATGTCTCTCTACTATTTCTTGGTGTTTTCAAGTGTCTCTAGTTAATCCTCTATCTTTTTGGTACGTCCACATGATCCGGTGAAGCTCGTGATTGAAAATATTCTCTTGCGCATGTCCGATTTTCCTTGTTCTTGGCCGACATGTTGATGCTAGCATGTTGTGGATGTTTGAGGCATGATTAATTGGAGTATTCTTGTTTTGGAGAAGTGAATTTTGGTCCCCACTATGTTGTGGCCGACCTTAGTGGATGTGCATTTTTTTTTGTGAATTTAAGCTGACATCGAAAATATATTATTTTCCTCTGGCTGACTTTGTTATGGTAAAATCTGTGGCAGATATATAAGAAGCGATTTTGCAGAGTATGCGAAGTGTGGTTAGTGTGTTGAGTATTCATTGTGTGTTCTTGTGTGCATAAGTGTGAATATTATTGAAGAGAAAGTGTGTAGAAGGTTGAGTAAGGCATGCAAAAGTATTGTGCCTAATTGGAACTATAATCAGGCTTGGACAGAAGCCATTCTCTCAGTTCAAATTTCTGGATGGTTTTAATCCAAATCTTTCTATAAGATAGTGAGTCTTCTATTTGTAATTGAGCGGTGAGCCTGAATGCATGTGCATTCCCCTTATTATTTTTCTTTATACTTTTAATAGAGTATAATCTTGTGGACTGACATCCATCATGGTCTTTCCCCTAACATGGTTTCCACGCAAAAATATTTGTGTTCTTTGTCTCTCTGATGTGTTAATTTCTTATGGTTAATTGTTTATTCATCAGATCTGAGATTAAAGTTAAGTTAAGTTTATACAGTTTAAATTTCCATGACAACTGATTTAGCCCCCCTCTTAGTTGTCTATCTGTGCTTTTTCCAACAATTGGCATTAGAGCTAGTTCCTCTAAAGAAAATTCTAATAGCTTGAGGTGATCTGGGATGGCTACATTCAAGAAAGACAACCCTAGATTTGATGGCACCAACTACTCACTATGGAAAGTTAGGATGCAATTTCATTTATAGTGCATTGGAGATGTTATTTGGAAGATTACAAAGAATCATTACACTATTCCTACAAATGGACCCTCCACTCTTGATCAGATCAAGGATGTAGAAAGCAATACTAGAGCCATTGAAGCATTGGTGAGTGCTTTGACATATTTAGAGATGGCTAATGTGGTAGGCCTGCAGATAGCTCATGAGATTTGGATAAAGCTAGAAACATTTTATGAAGGAGATACACAGGTAAATATGGGTAAGCTAAAAAGTTTTAAAGGTAAGTATGAAAACCTAAAGATGGGTGAAGATGAGAATATTACTTCTTTTATGTAAAGAGTAAATGAGATAGTGCTAGGTATTAAATGTGTCGATGGCTCAATAAATGAAGATGAAATTGTGGCTAAGATACTTAGATCCTTACCTCCCTCCTACAAGTCAAAAGTTCATGCTATTGAAGAGTTTATGTCTGTAAACAAGATGAAAAGAGACACATTGATAGGAAATCTTGCTACTTTTGAAATAAGTGAATTTGGTGAATCCACACCGAAGACTGAATCTGCATTCAAAGCTATTGTATCTAGAAGCTACAGGCAAAGTTACAGTACTAGAGAGAGTTCTAGAAGGGCATCCAAATATGATGATGAAATGAAACAAATCAAAGACCAAGATAGAGAAGTTCTAGAACTGGAAGCACTCATTGCAAAACAAGAAGGAAGAGGAAAGGGTAAGTATGAATATGTATTACCTATTAAATGTTTTTCATGCAGTAAAATAGTTCACTTTGCATCAAGATGTCCTGAAAGAGTTCCTAGGTCTAAACCTAGAAAACCTAGATTTTAGAAGAAATACTAAACAGATGATGAGTCTAATAAAGATGTTGGAAATGAGGATGATCAGGCCTTTATTGCTACCATTGAAAATAAGCTTGAACCTACTGAATCCACTGAAGAAAAGAAAGCTCTTGCAGCCCGTGTTGAGGAGAAATATGAATGGGTCATTGATAGTGGATGCTCACATCATATGACCGGTGACGAAAGAATTTTTGTGAATCTAGAAGAGTATGATGGTGGGGTTGTGAGATTTGGAGACAATAATGCTTGTGTGATTCGTGGTAGAGGCTCTATTAGCCATGGTTGTAAAGAAACTACTGATGATGTTCTCTATGTTGAAGGCCTGAAGCATAACTTGTTAAGTTTTGCACAAATGGTGCATAAGGGATATGATCTACAATTCAAGGATAGAAAATTCTAGATTCGTGGAAAATTTGGAAACATGATCACCATTGGTGTGCAGACTAAAGGTACCATCTTTCATTTGAATACTACTAATGGTAGTTGCTTAATTGCTCAAGTAGATGAAAATTGATTGTGTCATGTAAACTTTGAAAACATCATTAAGATAAGTTCTATGCAAGCAGTAAGAGATCTGCCTAAATTAGTGAAGCTTGCTAATGTAATATGTCAACAATGTCAAATGGGTAAACAAACAAGAGTTTCCTTCCAAAGCAAGCAATTTACCTCAAATAATGTGTTAGAACTGTTACATACTGATTTGTGTGGTCTCTCTAGAGTTAAGAGCATTCATGGAGAAATATATTTTATCCTTGTCATTGATGACTACTTTAGAATGATTTGGGTTTCCTTTTTTAGAGAGAAAAGTGAAGCATTAGATAAGTTCAAAAGCTTTAAGGCCATGGCAGAAAATGAAAAAGGTCTAAAGATCAAATTCTTGAGACCTAACAGAGGTAGAGAATTCCTTTCAAAATAATTCAATACTTACTATGAAGAGCATGGAATTAAAAGACAACTATATGCTCCTCGAACCCCTCAATAGAATGGAGTTGCAGAAAGAAAGAATAGAATAATTCTGGATGTTGCTAGAACAATGATGGTGGAAGAAAATGTGCCTTAAATGTATTGGAGTGAAGCGGTAAGTACTGCTATATATACCTTGAATAGAGTAAATGTGAATGGTAATTCCGGTAAGACTCCTTATGAACTATGGTTTGGTCATAAGCCTACTATCAAATACTTCAAAATCTTTGGAAGCAAATGCTATATCAAAAGAGATGACGACATAGGAAATTTTGATCTTAGAAGTGATGAAGTAATCTTCCTAGGTTACTCCACAAAGATCGAGGCATATAGATGCTACAACAAAAGACTGAGAAAAGTAATTGAAAGTGCAAATGTCAAGGTGAATGAGGATTCAGTCAAATCATCTAGAAGATGAAGCTATGATTTAGATGAAGACATCATGAACCAAGGGAAGAATTCACAATCACCAAATCTACTTCAGATTATTCCATATGTTCTGATGAAGCAACCACAATTTGTTCTGGTAAATCAAGTCAGTCAAGAAGCGCAACCAAGTGCAACTACACAAGTAAGTTCAGAAAACTCAAAAGTTTGAGAGAGTCCTAAAACTCCAAGGTATGTAAATTTGAATCATTTTGAAAGTCAAATCATAGGAGACAAGAGCAAAGGAGTGCAAACTAGAAAGAAAATTGTTGAACGATACTGCTTGATTTCCAAGATTGAACCTAAGAATGTCACTAAAGCCTATCAAAATGTACACTGGCTAGAAGCTATGAAAGAAGAACTATCACAAATTGAAAAGAATGACACATGGACACTGGTTCATAGGCTCAAAGATAAAAATGTGATTGGAACTAAGTGGGTATTCAGAAACAAGTTGAATGAGGATGGTGAAGTGGTCCAGAATAAGGTGAGACTAGTATGTAAAGGTTTCTCACAAATGAAAGGTATATATTTCAAAGAGACCTTAGCCCTTGTTGCTAGAATTGAAGCAGTAAGACTATTTCTTGCTGATGCTTCTTACAAGAACTACAAAGTTTACCAAATGGATGTAAAGTCTGCATTTCTAAATGGGGAACTTGAAGAAGAAGTGTATATTGAACAACTAGATGGATTTCAGCTAACAGATGAGGAAGACATGGTTTGCAAGTTAACGAAAGCCTTGTATGGACTCAAACAAGCCCCCAGAGCCTGGTATGCCAGATTGGACAAATACCTATTGAAGCTTGGATTCCCATAAGGTACTATTGATAGTAACTTATATTTCAAGATAGATCATGATAAGTAATTAATCATAGAATTTTTTGTTGATGATATCATCTTTAGTGGAGATGATAATTTTTCCATAAATTTAATGATGAAATGAAGAATGAATTTGAGATGAGCATGATTGGTGAAATTAAGTTCTTTCTGGGATTGCAAGTTTCACAATTGTATAAAGGGATTTTGATATCTCAGTCCAAGTATGTGAAAGAAATGTTAAAGAAGTTTGGTATGGATGATCCCAAACCGGTTGGTACACCTATGGTAACCAGATGTAAGTTGACACAGAATGATGATTCTCCTAAGGCAAATCAAACTAGATACAAATCAATGATTGGAGGATAACTCTACTTAACACAGAAAAGGGCATATATTATGCATGTTGTATGTATGGTTGAAGGATTTCAAGCTGATCCCAACGAATCACATGTAACTGATGGAAAAAAAAATTCAGATACTTGAAGGGAACTACTGATTTTGGACTTTAGTATTCAAATAATGATGATCTTACACTATGTGCTTATATAGATGATGATTGGGCTGGTGATGTGGATGACATAAAAAGTACTAGTGGTGGTGCTTTCTTCCTTGGGAAGAAGTCGATATCCTGGTTAAGCAAGAAGCAAAGCTCTATTTCTCTATCCACTACTGAAGTAGAATATATTGCTGCTGAAAATAATTGTACTCAGGTGCTATGGATGAAACAAATGCTGAAATATATCAAGGTGATATATGAAGAACCTATTGCAATATATTATGACAACTCAAGTGTAATAAATATATCAAGGAATCTGGTACTACACTCGAAGACCAAGCATAAATCAATCAAGTTTCACTTCTTAAGGGAGAAAGTGAATAAGAAGGAAGTTAGACTGGAGTATGTGCCTACAAAGGAATAGATTGCAGATATATTTACAAAGCCATTGCCGAAAGATACTTTTGAGTATCTCAAAGGCATGCTAGGGGTAGTTACCCCTCCTAACAAGAACTAAATGATGCACTTACTTGCATCAATCCATGAGCTACATTACTATATTTTAATCTGGATTGATGTTTATGTGGTTGCTACTCAGGGGGAGTAGTCAGATGTGCAGAGATATGGCTGAAAGTATGTGTGTGGAAAGGTCATAGTTACCTTTTCCATTGATGTCAAAGGGTGAGAAGTGTAATGTGAAAAATGTAAATATCTAAGGGGGAGAAGTGCAGAATGAAAAATCTTTCCAAGAAGAAAAAAAATTGTGCAGTGTGTTGGGTTGATGGTATTTTTTCACATCATGTGTTACCATCAATGCCAAAGGGGGAGATTGTTAGGAAATTTTTGGATGGTGTGATGTGATGTTGATACATGGTTTTCATTGATGTCAACACTATTAGGCTTTTGATATTCTAAGTGTTTTATATGTTGAGGATATTTAGAAAATTATAAGTGAATGTGTTCCTGGTTCCTAGTGGAATTGTGCAGGTCATGAAGGCATTACGTTATGTACATAAATGGTTAGTTGTTGTGCATCAAAGAGTTTAATGTTAAGTATGTCTAGATCATCTACTGAAATTTTTAGAGGTCAGCGTGAACTCATGTTGCAAGTTGTGGTCTGATAGTGTTTTGATGGTGGCTGTCAGAGTTTATGAGTGAAGATTGTATGTTCCTCGTTATCTCGGTTGTTACGGATGTCTCTCTGCTATTTCTTGGTGTTTCCAGATGTATCTAGTTCATCCTCTATCTTTGTGGTACATCCACATGATCCGGTGAAGCTCGTGATTGAAAATATTCTCTTGTGCATGTCTATTTTTCCTTGTTCTTGGCCGACATGTTGATGCTAGTGTGTTCTGGATGTTCGAGGCATGATTAATTGGAGTATTTTTGTTTTGGAGAAGTGAATTTGGGTCCCCACTATGTTGTGGCCGACCTTGGTGGGTGCACATTAAAAAATTTATTGTGAATTTAAGCCGACATTGAAAATATATTCTTTTCATTTGGCCAACTTTGTTATGGTAAAATATCTATGGTGGATATATAAGAAGCAATTTTGCGGAGTTTGGAAAGTGTGGTTAGTGTGTGGAGTATGCATTGTGTGCTCTTGTGTGCATAGGTGTGAATATAATTGAAGAGAAAGTTTGTAGAAGGTTGAGCAATGTATGCAGAAGTACTGTGCCTAATTGGAACTGTAATCAGGCTTAGATAGAAGCCATTCTCTCAGTTCAAATTTCCAGATGGTTTTAATCTGAATCTTTTTGTAAGATAGTGAGTCTTCTATTTGTAATTGAGCAGTGAGCTTGAATGCATGTGCATTCCCCTTATTATTTTTCTTTATACTTTTAGTAGAGTATAATCTTGTGGACTGACATCCACCTTGGTTTTTCCCCTAAAAAGGTTTCCACGCAAAAATCTTGGTGTTCTTTGTCTCTCTGATGTGTTAATTACTTATGGTTAATTTTTTATTCATCAGATCTGAGATTAAAGTTAAGTTAAGTTTATAAAGTTTAAATTTCCATGACAACTAATTCATGCCCCCCTCTCAGTTTATTGTCCTTGCTTTTTCCAACAATTGGTATCAGAGCTAGTTCCTTTGAAGAAAAGTATAATAGCTTGAGGTGATCTAGGATGGCAACATTCAAGAAAGGCAACCTTAGATTTGATGGTAGCAACTATTCACTATGGAAAGTTAGGATGCAATTTCATTTATAGTGCATTGGAGATGCTATCTGGAAGATTACAAAGACTCAATACACTATTCCTACAAATGGACCCTCCACTCCTGATCAGATCAAGGATGCATAAAGCAATACTAGAGCCATTGAAGCATTGGTGAGCACTCTGATAGATTCAAAGATGGCTAATGCGGTAGGCCTACAGAAAGCTCATGAGATCTGGATAAAGCTGGAAACATTGATCAAGGAGATACATAGGTAAAGATGGCTAAGCTAAAAATTCTGTAAGGTAAGTATGAAAACATGAAGATGGGTGAAGATGAGAATATTACTTCTTTTATGCAAAGAGTAAATGAGATAGTGCTAGGTATTAACTGTGTCGATGGTTCAGTAAGTGAAGATGAACTTGTGGCTAAGATACTTAGATCTTTACCTACCTACTACAAGTCAAAAGTTCATGCTAATGAAGAGTTTATGTCTATAAACAAGATGAAAAGAGACACATTGATAGGAAAGATTGCTGCTTTTGAAATGAGTGAATTTGGTGAATCCACACCGAAGACTGAATCTGCATTCAAAGCTACTGTATCCAGAAGCTACAGGCGAAGTTATAGTCCTGGAGAGAGTTCTAGAAGGGCATCCAAATATGATGATGAAATGAAATAGATCGAAGAACAAGATAGAGAAATTCTAGAATTGGAAGTACTCATTGCAAAACAAGAAGGAAGAGGAAAGGGTAAGTATGAAGATGTATTACCTATTAAATGTTTTTCATGCAGTAAAATAGGCCACTTTGCATCAAGATGTCTTGAAAGAGTTCCTAGGTCTAAACCTAGAAAACCTAGATTTCAGAAGAAATGCTAAACAGATGATGAGTCTGATAAAGATGCTGGAAATGAAGATGATTGGGCCTTTATTGCTAGCATTGAAAATAAGCTTGAACCTACTGAATCCATTGAAGAAAAGAAAGCTCTTGTAGCCTGTGTTGAGGAGAAATATGAATGGCTTAGTGATAGTGGATGCTCACAACATATGACCAGTGACAAAAACAAGTTTTTGAATCTAGAAGAGTATGATGGTGGGGTTGTGAGATTCGTGGTAGAGGCTCTATTAGCCTTGGTGGTAAAGAAAATACTGATGATGTTCTCTATGTTGAAGGCCTGAAGCATAACTTGTTGAGCATTGGAAAAATGGTTCATAATGGATATGATCTATAATTCAAGAATAGAAAATTATAGATTCATGGAAATTTTGGAAACTTGATCGCCATTGGTGTGCAGACTAAAGGTAACATCTTTTATTTGAATACTGCTAATGGTAGTTGCTTAATTTCTGAAGTAGATGAAAGTTGGTTATGGCATAGGAGTTTGTGTCATGTAAAATTTGACAACATCATTAAGATAAGTTCTACTCAAGTAGTAAGAGATCTACCTAAATTAGTGAAGCCTGCTAATGTAATCTATCAACAATGTCAAATGGGTAAAAAAACTAGAGTTTCCTTCCAAAGCAAGCAATCTAACTCAAATAATGTGTTAGAACTATTACATTCTAATTTGTGTGGTCCCTCTAGAGTGAAGAGCATTCATGGAGAAATATATTTTATGCTTGTCATTGATGACTACTCTAGAATGATTTGGGTTTCCTTTCTGAGAGAGAAAAGTGAAGCATTAGATAGGTTCAAAAGCTTTAAGGCCATGGTAGAAAATGAAAAAGCTCTGAAGATCAAATGTCTGAGATCTGATAGAGGTGGAGAATTCCTTTCAAAATAATTCAATACTTACTATGAAGAGCATGGAATTAAGAGACAACTATTTGCTCCCCACACCCCTCAATAGAATGGAGTTGTAGAAAGAAAGAATAGAACAATTCTGGATGTTTCCAGAACAATGATGGTGGAAGGAAATGTGCCTCAAATGTACTTGAGTGAAGCGGTAAGTACTATTGTATATACCTTGAATAGAGTAAATGTGAATGGTAATTCTAGTAAGACTCCTTATGAACTATGGTTTGGTCACAAGCCTACTGTCAAATACTTCAAAATCTTTGGAAGAAAATGCTATATCAAAAGAGATGATGACATAGGAAATTTTGATGTTAGAAGTGATGAAGGAATCTTCCTATGTTACTCCATAAAGAGCAAGGCATACAGATGCTACAACAAAAGACTGAGAAAAGTAATTGAAAGTGCAAATGTCAAGGTAGATGAGGATTCAGTCATATCATCCAGAAGATGCAACTATGATTGAAATGAAGACATCATGAACCAAGGGATGAATTCACAATCACCAAATCTACTTCAGATTATTCCATATGTTTCGATGAAGCAACCACATGTTCTATTAAATCAAGTCAATCAAGAAGCGCAGTCAAGTGCAACTACACAAGTAAGTTCAGAAAACACAAAAGTTCGAGAGAGTCCTTAAACTCCAAGGTATGTAAATTTGAAGCATTTTGAAAGTCAAATCATAGGAGACAAGAGCAAAGGAGTGCAAACTAGAAAGAAAATTGTTGAAGAATACTATTTGATTTCCAAGATTGAACCTAACAATGTCATTGAAGCCTATGAACATGTACAGTGGTTGGAAGCTATGAAAGAAGAACTGTCAAAAATTGAAAAGAATGACACACAGACACTAGTTCATAGGCCCAAAGATAAAAATGTGATTGGCACTAAGTGGGTATTCAGAAACAAGCTGAATGAGGATGGTGAAGTGGTCCAGAATAAGGTGAGACTGGTATGTAAAGGTTACTCCCAAATGGAAGTTATATATTTTGAAGATACCTTTGACCTTGTTGCTAGAATTGCAGCAATAAGACTATTTCTTGCTTATGCTACTTACAAGAACTATAAAGTTTACCAAATGGATGTAAGGTTCGTATTTCTAAACGGGGAACTTGAAGAAGAAGTGTATATTGAACAACTAGATGGATTTCAGCTAATAGATGAGGAAGACATGGTTTGCAGGTTAAAGAAAGCCTTGTATGGACTCAAACAAGCCCCCAGATCCTGATATTCCAAATTAGGAAAATACCTACTGAAGCTTGGATTCTCAAAAGGTACTACTGACAGTAACTTATATTTTAAGATAGATCATGATAAGGAATTAATCATAGATGTTTTTGTTGATGATATCATCTTTAGTGGAGATGATAATTTGTGCATGAATTTTGTTCATGAAATGAAAATGAATTTGAGATTATCATGATTGGTGAAATTAAGTTCTTTATGGGATTGCAAGTTTCACAATTGTATCAAGGGATTTTCATATCTCAGTCTAAGTATGTGAAAAAACTGTTAAAGAAGTTTGGTATGGATGATTCCAAACCGGTTGGTACACATATTGTAACTGGATGTAAGTTGACACAAAATGATGATTCTCCTAAGGAAAATCAAACTAGATACAGATCAATGATTGGAGGTTTACTCTACTTAACACAGACAAGGCCAGATATTATGCATGTTGTATGTATGGTTGCAAAATTTGAAGTTGATCTGAAAGAATCACATGTAACTGATGTCAAAAGAATTTCAGATACTTGAAGGGCACTGCTGATTTTGGACTTTGGTATTCAAAGAATGATGATCTTACACTATTTGTGCTTATATATGTTGATTGGGCTGATGATGGGGATGACAGAAAAAGTACTAGTGGTGGTGTTTTCTTCCTTGGGAAGAAGCTAGTATCCTGGTTAAGCAAGAAGTAGAGCTCTATTTCTCTATCCACTACTGAAGTAGAATATATTGCTGCTACAAATAATTGTACTCAGGTGCTATGGATGAAACAAATTTTAAAAGATATCAAGGTGATATATGAAGAACCTATTGCAATATATTGTGACAACTCAAGTGCAATAAATATATCAAGGAATCTGGTACTACACTCGAAGACCAAGCATAAATCAATCAAGTTTCACTTGTTAAGGGAGAAAGTGAATGAGAAGGCAGTTAGACTGGAGTATGTGCCTATAAAAGAATAGATTGCAGATATCTTTACAAAGCCATTGCCGAAAGATACTTTTGAGTATCTCAGAGGAATGCTAGGGGTAGTTACCCCTCCTAACAAGAACTAAATGATGCACTTACTTGCATCAATCCGTGAGCTACATTGCTATATTTTAATCTGGATTGATGTTTTTGTGGCTGCTACTCAGGGGGAGTAGTCAGATGTGCAAAGATATGGCTCAGAGCATGTGTGTGGAAAGGTCATAGTTACCTTTTCCATTGATGTCAAAGGGGGAGAAGTGTAGTGTGGAAAATGTAAATATCTAAGGGGGAGAAGTGCAGAATGAAAAATCTTTCCAAGAAGAAAAGCTATTGTGCAGTGTGTTGGGTTGATGGCATTTTTTCACATCATGTGTTTCCATCAATGCCAAAGGGGGAGATTGTTAGGAAATTGTTGGATGGTGTGATGTGATTCTGATACGTGGTTGTCATTGATGTCAACACTATTAGTATTTGATATTCTAAGTGTTGTATATGTTGAGGATATTTAGAAAATTATAAGTGAATGTGTTCCTGGTTCCTAATGGAATTGTGCGGGTCATGAAGGCATTATATTATGTACATAAGAGGTTAGTTGTTGTGGATCAAAGGGTTTAATGTTGAGTATGTCTAGATCACCTACCAAATTTTTTAGAGGTCTGCACGAACTCGTGTTGCAAGTTGTGGTCTAACAGTGTTTTGTTGGTCTCTATGAGAGTTTATGAGTGAAGATTGTATGTTCCTGGTTATCTCAGTTGTCGTGGATGTCTCTCTACTATTTCTTGGTGTTTTCATATGTCTCTAGTTCATCCTCTATCTTTGTGGTATGTCCACATGATCTAGTGAAGCTCATGATTGAAAATATTTTCTTGTGCATGTCTAGTTTTTCTTGTTCTTGGCCGACATGTTGATGCTAGTGTGTTGTGGATGTTCAAGGCATGATTAATTGGAGTATTCTTGTTTTGGAGAAGTGAATTTTGGTCCCCACTATGTTGTGGTCAACCTTGGTGGGTGCACATTAAATTTTTTATTGTGAATTTAAGCTGACATTGAAAATATCTTATTTTCCTTTACCTGACTTTGTTATGGTAAAATCTTTGTGGCAGATATATAAGAAGAAATTTTGTGGAGTATTCGAAGTGTGGTTAGTGTGTTGAGTATGTGTTGTGTGCTATTGTGTGCATAAGTGCGAATATCATTGAAGAGGAAGTGTGTAGAAGGTTGGGAAAAGTATGTTGAAGTACTATGCCTAATTGGAATTGTAATCAGGCTTGGACATAAGCCATTCTCTCAGTTCAAATTTTGGATGGTTTTAATCTGAATCTTTCTTTAGGATAGTGAGTCTTCTATTTGTAATTGAGCAGTGAGCCTGAATGCATGTGCATTCCCCTTATTATTTTTCTTTATAATTTTAGCAGAGTATAATCTTGTGGACTGACATCCACTGTGGTTTTTCCCCTAATAGGGTTTCCACACAAAAATCTTGGTGTTCTTTGTCTCTCTGATGTGTTAATTGCTTATGGTTAATTGTTTATTCATTATATTTGAGATTAAAGTTAAGTTTCTAAAGTTTAAATTTCCATGACAATTGATTCACCCCCCTGCTCAGTTGTCTGACCTTTATTTTGCCAACAATTATCGTCAAGCAATTGTAAACATATATCTCCACAATCATGTAGCGAAGTTGATCATTCATACCAAACTGTATACCAAGCCTTGATCCTATATTTGCATGATGTTGCTTCTTCCTCTTAAGAATCCAAAAGAATCCCTGAAAATTGTTCCCATGTTTTGTAATATCATGACACCAATATTTAGTATGCAACCTCATCCCATATTGCATGTGTACTTTTAGCATGCTTATCATCTTCTTCAATTAACCATCTCTCCCTTTCAATATTTCTCCAAAATTGTATATGTGCACTGTCACCAAGAAGGATAAACCAAAAGTCCTTGCAGCATTTGAAATAAATTTTATTGATGCAACACAATGGACTGTTAGAATAGAAGAATAATCCTTGAAAATAATTAATAAATTTTAAAACTATTACCCTTTTTTATCTTGGAGTTGTTGGGATACTTCTTGCAGGAAACAACATTGTTTGTTCCAAAATTTCCCTCAACTTGATGGATGTTGTATGCAACTTCATAATATGAAGTGACATCCTTAGACTCCTGTAAGTTGACTCTTTGGCTGAAATTCTTGAACCGTGTGTTTCTTCACCTCACTCTCCTTATGCTCATATTTATTCAATTTGGTTCTTCCTCCATAAGTTGCTGATTTACAACCCATTGTAAGCTTTGAGACATACTGAATTTCTTTATCATAGATTGACAATCCATTTCCTAGATCTTTCAACTTATTGTTCTGACTCTGAATGAAATCGAACCAAGTTGTAAAAATGGATCCCAATGACCTTCTTTTATGACATCACATTCTTTCATGAATGGATATAATAAATCTGAAAAAAGAAGATCCAAGTATGAGTTGGTTACCTCTAAAGGCTTCTCAAATATCTTCACCCATTGTTCTTTCAAAAACATAACCATTGCAACCTTTGGGACTAAGATATAGAAGTTTTTGCATGAATTTTGTTCACCCAAAAAATTTCCAATCTTCTTAACTTCATAATTCCAGAGGCTTGTAACCTTACATCCTTCATGTATTTCTTGTAGCTAGATATGCAAAATTTTGTACCAAACTTAGTCACAAAATAATGAAGATTAAGAATATTCCTCTTTCTCTTACCATGATCTAGCATTAAACATCCCAAGTTGATTATTTCCATTTGGCCATCACCCGCAATATGGTCTTCAAAAGTGGCCCTTAAATCCCATGAGTGGTCTATATACCATAAACATTGTCTCATTGTAAAATGGTTAAAATTTGCAACCAATCCCATATGATTCCATACGCTAGGACAATATGAAACATGAAACCAAGAGCCCACATCCTCTAAGATGTAAATTTTTCCCCTTACTTTATCACTTAATTTTGCATTCCTTTCTTGATGACAATTTTTTTTGTATTTGCATGGAAAGAGGCAAAAAATCTGAAATTTTAAAATCTTTTCCATACCTTGGGCTACCAACTAAGAGTTCATCCTCCTCTTTGGAATTGATTTCCATTGATATATCACCATGCTTCCATTGTGCTACTCTAAGGTTGAAAACATGTTTATCCACCTCTACATTAAGAGTATTTGAATGTGTTGTGGAAAGTGCATGTCTCCTTATATGGAGATCCTCACATCTAACTTTAACTTGCATGTTGGTTATGTACAAATCACTTGGATCCCACAACATTATTTTTGAGATAATTAATAATTGAGTAGAATGATTTCCTTTCCACCCTATATCTCTTATTGCTGATTTTCATTTCCTTGAAAGGTATACTACATTGCTATAATGCTCAAAATAAAATTTATCAATAGGAAAGGATTCATCTACAACATCCTTCAAGAATTCATGCACATCAATGTGGCTTCCTGTTAGATTATTCTTAGACAACTCTAGATCCCATTTCCAACACACATCTTCAAAATGAAAAGTTGATTCCTCATTATTTTCCTTGCTAAAATTTTTCTCCTCATCTTTATCTTTATCAATTTTGGATTGAACTAAATGATTTTCAGAAATTGTATTAAAATTTTCAACCAAGAGATTTTTACTTTCAACTAGGTGAATACAATCTTTTTGTTCTTATTGATTTTTGGTATTTGCAGCCTTTTCCATATTAACTCCTTCCTTTGCATTATGCTCCTTAGCATCTACCAAGTCTTCTTCCTTAGAAATATTTCGTGGCTTTGATTCCTAGCTTACTAATATCCTCTTGCTCTAGTTCTTCCTCCTCTCTAGCCCATATGAAAAACTCATAAAATGATTCTTTAGTCCTGAAATCTTTAGAAAAATTATGGAACTCCTCAGAGAATTTTATGATCATTTTATCTCGAGGCATAGTTCTTCCTTTGACTTCTAAATATTGAAAAAAAGTAAGAGACTTATTTTCATCTTCTTCTTGAAATATGTACTCTTTATACCAATTGGAAACCTCTTTTGCATTGTTTGACTATAACAGTCTCCCACTCTTAAACATTGATTTGAAGAAGCCCATGATTCACATCAACAATACAATAAATTAATTTACTATACAAGCTAGCAATATCACATCTCTGATACCACTGTAATGTCCCTTGCTGGAAATAATATTATTTTTTTGCAATTAAATAATATTTCACCAAGATTGCTCAACTTGCAACAATAGTGGAAATCGGGTATGAAATAAACTTTATTAAATTGTGCAAATATAACTCAAGAAAGTATGAAACTATCATATGATGTTGTATTACTATTATTATCATGAAAATTACATCATATTTCTGTCTCCAACAGCAAATAATAGTGAACTACAACTACAGAAAATTATAATGGAAAATCTTGAGGTTGGAAGCAAATACATCCACCATACTGAAAAGCAAACCCTCGACACACAACAAACTAAAATATATTGTTATGAAAAGAAATATGTATAATGAAGAGCATTAAATATACTGATATTTTCTCTAACCTAGAGCCAAACCAAAATCTGAAACCACAACACACTTCTACACTAGCAAACCCTTGCATACAACTGGAAAACAAAGCTCTAACTGAATCTTTTTGGCACACTGGCAATCTCTAGATGAAATTTCTCTTGGAGACCCTTGGAACCACTATCTTTGAGCCTCAATCCATTTGGTTTACCAGCCTTGGAGATTATCCTTCCTTGGTTTCTCAACCTTAGAAGAATTGTCAAAATTTGTGAGAGAAAACATGAATCAATGAATGAATGAAAAAAACTGACTTTTCCCTTTAAGTATTCCATACGAAAAAATAAAATTTGGGTGCCAAAATTTCATGCCAAAAAAGGGAAATAATTATGTAACTCCTCTTTCCCAAATGGTTGGCAAAAAAATAGCCATTTCCATAATTATTTATTTTTGACAATTATTGCCATAAGAAATAATTTCCTACTTTTCTAACCAAAAAAGTGATCCATCAAAACTTATGCCGAAATATGGTAAAAATAAAATAAAATATTTATTTGGTGATTAAATATTGTTTTTTAATCAAATCACCAAATAAAAAAATATTAATTTCTTGTTCAATCCAATAGTCCTAATTTACTATTTTTGGGCAACCTAACTTACTAAAAATAGAAACTGCTATTTTTATATAAAAAAAGACTATTTTAGAAAAATGAGACATGACATTTTCTCTCTAGACTTCTGGGTTGTGATAAAACAAAAACAAATAAAGAATGTGTCTTCTTTATTTTTTCAAAGCTAAAAGTTCCTTATCAAATATTTTCTTCTTTTCTCTACTCTACAATGGATGCTCTTGTAACAACACATGTAATGCATTCTTTGATCAATTTTGTGATAGACTCACACAAGAACAATCTATGTTAATTTCTATGGATGCTATCACCTTTTCAAAAATTCAAGCTTTAGTTGCTCAATCATCTAAGGGAAAGAAACAAACTAAGGATCAAGCTATGGGATCAAAATCAGACACATCGTCAAATTCATCTCGCTCATCAAAAGGGAAAAATTATAAGGATAAGTCCAAATGTACTTATTATAAGAGACTAGGGCATGAAGAACACCAATGCTACAAAAAGGAAATTCATGACTTGAAGGATTTTCTTCAACAAACTCAATTTAAATTGCATACATCTAGGACATGTGGTTCTTCCCTTCTTGCATCCACATCATCTGCATATTCAACAAAGGATAAGAAGAGGGGTATGACACTCATTGCTTCTACAAACAACACATCACACTATGAGATAAGAGGGATTCACTACACACAAGTCTCTTTGCTCTCAAGAGATCACCATAGAACGAACTACCCTTATATACCTCAGCATAAAGAAACTGCAAAGGAAATAAGTATGTGTTAACTTTCATAGAAAACTACTTTAGATCCCAAGGGAGTGAAACTTCTAGATTTTTGCCTCTAATGGAGGAGCTCTTAGCTAAAGGATGACAGTGCAGATCCAAGATGCCAGTGTGGTGTACTATCGTCTAAATGGTGTGTTGGCGTCCTAAGCAACGAAAAACTCAAGAGCTCAAATAGATAGAATAAAGTCTCACCTCCTAACTCAAATCTAAGGTCTTCTAAACAAAATGATCAAACAAAGAACAAAAACTTCAAATAAAGCACAAGAACTCAGAGAAAAATTACTCTTAACTAGATGTTAGAGTCTTCACTCCAAGCTCCACTTTGCAACCTACACATGGAAGAATGAGGGGGAAAGGTTGGGGTTGTATAGGGGTCTGCCTCAATCAGAACCCCATTTTGGTTTTGCCACCTCCACAGACAACCAAATAGGAAAGGAGTGTAAATGAAATAGACAAAGCGTGTGGTGAAAGAAAAACCCATTTCAGGAGTAGAACCTGTACCACTAAGTAGTAAATGAACAAGTAGATAGGAAAGAGTGAGAGAGAGAGAGAACATTACCCATGGGCCTAGACCCTCTTCAGAGCACACAAATGCACCGTTGAGTGCTTGCTTGAGAGTTGTAGCTATTGGAGGGACCTTAATCTGACATGGCTTTGCTTGTGAGAGTGCTACTATCAATAATGAAGAGAACTCAAGAGTGACCACTAAAAAGAGAGCTTGATTGAATGACTTGAACCCCAAAATGAGAGCAAATGAGGGGTTTTGTTGCATGAAAGGGCAGCAAAGAGTTGTTACATCCAAAATCTAGCTGTTAGGACACATTTCAAGAGAGTCAAGATTTGAGATTCCCCATTTTAAACTCAGAAAACCTCTAGGAAGTTACCATTCCATGTAGATGTTCGCATGTCGCGTAGGCATCCAAGGCCTAGATTTTTAAGAAATGTGTCGTTAGGCTACTGTTGCTTCACCAATGGTCCACATGGGGTCATAATTATGAAATTATGACCCATGGGATTTTTGTCATTAATTCTCTTAGATGTCATATATACTAGGCAAAGTGCTAAAATGTGGAATTTCCCCTAGGTGCAATTCTGTGACATTACATTTTTCCCTCACTTTAGTGGGCTTAATTTTGGAAAAAAATAGCCACACTAAAGTAGAGAAGAAAATTTTTACCCCAAACTTGAATTTTATGGATTTATGTGCTAGGAAAAAATGCCTCAAAGGTTGCTGAGGTTGAGCTAGTTAGTACCGAAGGTACCCCTAGCAACCGAGCTCAAAAAATAGCAGATAAAGTGGTGTGAAAAATCACGCAAAATTTTAACCTACAAAACTCAAATTTTAGGTCAATTTTGAAAATCGGAAGAAGCTACAATGGCGAGAAGAATGATCAAGAAAAAATTGTTGATTCAAAATAAAATATAATCAAGAGATGACTATATGCCCCCTCCTAAGTTTGCCACTAGCTAGGTGGGGTAAATTTAGGAGAAACTAGGGAGCCACAAACTCCAAGAAAAATGGACCCCGGGTGGCCTATATATACCTAGGTGGGCCCCCATTGTTGGTGTAATTAATTATTAATTACACTTTGCATAAGTTTACTTAGGTAATTATTTAATTCCTAAGTTTTAGACTTTCATCTTTATCTTATCGAGCTATCTTGTTGCTCAAGATAAGATTAGGTTTGCATCCTTGCTTTTATAAAGCAAATCATATCTTGTAATTAATTGAATTCTCGAATATAATATTTGCACATCTTTTTGCAATGGCTTTTGCTTTTTTGATTTTCTCTGTGGAAGGTCTTTTCGGTTTGCAGATCTGATCTTGGCAATTCCTACATGGTATCAGAGCCACGATTTGCAGCCCCTTCTCAGATTTTTTGAGAAAATCATAGCAGGGTTCGTTCGGGATCCCTCAAGGGTATCATGCCTTGAGATCATTCATGCGGCATTTTGGATCAGATCGGGCCTCACCATTGGATTCAGAGCACTGTAAAAAGTCAGGATTGACTTTTATTTTACAGATTTTGGCCATCATTTGCCAGATCTGTGAGGGTTTCAGTCTGGGAGTTTTTTTCTGCAAGATCTAGGGGTTGCCAAATTTTTGGCTCACTTTGGGCTCAAACGGACACCGCCATCGCGT
>VDFB02281492.1:861075606-861162363 GCA_007258455.2 Sequoia sempervirens | reverse complement strand
TGACCTTCTTTTATGACATCACATTCTTTCATGAATGAATATAATAAATCTGAAAAAAGAAGTTCCAAGTATGAGTTGGTTACCTCTAAAGGCTTCTCAAATATCTTCACCCATTGTTCTTTCAAAAACATAACCATTACAACCTTTGGGACTAAGATATAGAAGTTTTTGCATGACTTTTGTTCACCCAAAAAATTTCCAATCTTCTTAACTTCATAATTCTAGAGGCTTGTAACCTTACATCCTTCATGTCTTTCTTGTAGCTAGATATGCAAAATTTTGTACCAAACTTAGTCACAAAATAATGAAGATTAAGAATATTCCTCTTTCTCTTACCATGATCTAGCATTAAACATCCCAATTTGATTATTTCCATTTGGCCATCACCTACAATATGGTCTTCAAAAGTGGCCCTTAAATCACATGAGTGGTCTATATACCATAAACATTGTCTCATTGTAAAATGGTTAAAATTCGCAACCAATCCCATATGATTCCATATGCTAGGACAATATGAAACATGAAACCAAGATCCCACATCCTCTAAGATGTAAATTTTTCCCCTTACTTTATCACTTAATTTTGCATGCCTTTCTTGATGACAATTTTTTTTATATTTGCATGGAAAGAGGCAAAAAATATGAAATTTTAAAATCTTTTCCATACCTTGGGCTACCAACTAAGAGTTCATCCTCCTCTTTGGAATTGATTTCCATTGATATATCACCATGCTTCCATTGTGCTACTCTGAGGTTGAAAACATGTTTATCCACCTCTACATTAAGAGTATTTGAATGTGTTGTGGAAAGTGCATGTCTCCTTATTTGGAGATCCTCACATCTAACTTTAACTTGCATGTTGGTTATGTACAAATCACTTGGATCCCACAACATTATTTTTGAGATAATTAATAATTGAGTAGAATGATTTCCTTTCCACCCTATATCTCTTCTTGCTGATTTTCATTTCCTTGAAAGGTATACTACATTGCTATAATGCTCAAAATAAAATTTATCAATAGGAAAGGATTCATCTACAAAATCCTTCAAGAATTCATGCACATCAATGTGGCTTCCTATTAGATTATTCTTAGAAAACTCTAGATCCCATTTCCAACACACATCTTCAAAATGCAAAGTTGATTCCTCATTATTTTCCTTGCTAAATATTTTCTCCTCATCTTTATCTTTATCAATTTTGGATTGAACTAAATGATTTTCAGAAATTGGATTAAAATTTTCAACCAAGAGATTTTTACTTTCAACTAGGTGAATGCAATCTTTTTGTTCTTATTGATTTTTGGTATTTGCAGCCTTTTCCATATTAACTCCTTCCTTTGCATTATGCTCCTTAGCATCTGCCAAGTCTTCTTCCTTAGAAATATTTTGTGGCTTTGATTCCTAGCTTACTAATATCCTCTTGCTCTAGTTCTTCCTCCTCTCTAGCCCATATGAAAAACTCATAAAACGATTCTTTAGTCCTGAAATCTTTAGAAAAAATATGGAACTCCTCAGAGAATTTTATGATCATTTTATCTCGAGGCATAGTTCTTCCTTTGACTTCTAAATATTGGAGAAAAAGTAAGAGACTTATTTTCATCTTCTTCTTGAAATATGTACTCTTTATACCAATTGGAAACCTCTTTTGCATTGTTTGACTATAACAGTCTCCCACTCTTAAACATTGATTTGAAGAAGCCCATGATTCACATCAACAATACAATAAATTAATTTACTATACAAGCTGGAAATATCACATCTCTGATGCCACTGTAATTTCCCTTGCTGGAAATAATATTATTTTTTTGCAATTAAATAATATTTCACCAAGATTGCTCAACTTGCAACAATAGTGGAAATCGGGTATGAAATAAACTTTATTAAATTGTGCAAATATAACTCAAGAAAGTATGAAACTATCATATGATGTTGTATTACTATTATTATCATGAAAATTACATCATATTGCTGTCTCCAACAGAAAATAATAGTGAACTACAACTACAGAAAATTATAATGGAAAATCTTGAGGTTGGAAGCAAATACATCCACCATACTGAAAAGCAAACCCTCGACACACAACAAACTGAAATATATTGTTATGAAAAGAAATATGTATAATGAAGAACATTAAATATACTGATATTTTCTCTAACCTAGAGCCAAACCAAAATCTGAAACCACAACACACTTTTACACTAGCAAACCCTTGCATACAACTGGAAAACAAAGCTCTAACTGGATCTTTTTGGCACACTGGCAATCTCTAGATGAAATTTCTCTTGGAGACCCTTGGAACCACTATCTTTGAGCCTCAATCCCTTTGATTTACCAGCATTGGAGATTATCCTTCCTTGGTTTCTCAACCTTAGAAGAATTGTCAAAATTTGTGAGAGAAAACATGAATCAATGAATGAATGAAAAAAACTGACTTTTCCCTTTAAGTATTCCATATGAAAAAATAAAATTTGGGTGCCAAAATTTCATGCCAAAAAAAGGGAAATAATTATGTAACTCCTCTTTCCCAAATGGTTGGCAAAAAAATAGCCATTTCCATAATTATTTATTTTTGACAATTATTGCCATAAGAAATAATTTCCTACTTTTCTAACCAAAAAAGTGATCCATCAAAACTTATGCCGAAATATGGTAAAAATAAAATAAAATATTTATTTGGTGATTAAATATTGTTTTTTAATCAAATCACCAAATAAAAAAATATTAATTTCTTGTTCAATCCAATAGTCCTAATTTACTATTTTTGGGCAACCTAACTTACTAAAAATAGAAACTGCTATTTTTATATAATAAAAGACTATTTTAGAAAAATGAGACATGACATTTTCTCTCTAGACTTCTGGGTTGTGATAAAACAAAAGCAAATAAAGAATGTGTCTTCTTTATTTTTTCAAAGCTAAAAGTTCCTTATCAAATATTTTCTTCTTTTCTCTACTCTACAATGGATGCTCTTGTAACAACACATGTAATGCATTCTTTGATCAATTTTGTGATAGACTCACACAAGAACAATCTATGTTAATTTCTATGGATGCTATCACCTTTTCAAAAATTCAAGCTTTAGTTGCTCAATCATCTAAGGGAAAGAAACAAACTAAGGATCATATGGGATCAAAATCAGACACATCGTCAAATTCATCTCCCTCATCAAAAGGGAAAAATTATAAGGATAAGTCCAAATGTACTTATTATAAGAGACTAGGGCATGAAGAACACCAATGCTACAAAAAGGAAATTCATGACTTGAAGGATTTTCTTCAACAAACTCAATTTAAATTGCATACATCTAGGACATGTGGTTCTTCCCTTCTTGCATCCACATCATCTGCATATTCAACAAAGAATAAGAAGAGGGGTATGACACTCATTGCTTCTACAAACAACACATCACACTATGAGATAAGAGGGATTCACTACACACAAGTCTCTTTGCTCTCAAGAGATCACCATAGAACGAACTACCCTTATATACCTCAGCATAAAGAAACTGCAAAGGAAATAAGTATGTGTTAACTTTCATAGAAAACTACTTTAGATCCCAAGGGAGTGAAACTTCTAGATTTTTGCCTCTAATGGAGGAGCTCTTAGCTAAAGGATGATAGTGCAGATCCAAGATGCCAGTGTGGTGTACTATCGTCTAAATGGTGTGTTGGCGTCCTAAGCAACGAAAAACTCAAGAGCTCAAATAGATAGAATAAAGTCTCACCTCCTAACTCAAATCTAAGGTCTTCTAAACAAAATGATCAAACAAAGAACAAAAACTTCAAATAAAGCACAAGAACTCAGAGAAAAATTACTCTTAACTAGATGTTAGAGTCTTCACTCCAAGCTCCACTTTGCAACCTACACATGGAAGAATGAGGGGGAAAGGTTGGGGTTGTATAGGGGTCTGCCTCAATCAGAACCCCATTTTGGTTTTGCCACCTCCACAGACAACCAAATAGGAAAGGAGTGTAAATGAAATAGACAAAGCGTGTGGTGAAAGAAAAACCCATTTCAGGAGTAGAACCTGTACCACTAAGTAGTAAATGAACAAGTAGATAGGAAAGAGTGAGAGAGAGAGAGAACATTACCCATGGGCCTAGACCCTCTTCAGAGCACACAAATGCACCGTTGAGTGCTTGCTTGAGAGTTGTAGCTATTGGAGGGACCTTAATCTGACATGGCTTTGCTTGTGAGAGTGCTACTATCAATAATGAAGAGAACTCAAGAGTGACCACTAAAAAGAGAGCTTGATTGAATGACTTGAACCCCAAAATGAGAGCAAATGAGGGGTTTTGTTGCATGAAAGGGCAGCAAAGAGTTGTTACATCCAAAATCTAGCTGTTAGGACACATTTCAAGAGAGTCAAGATTTGAGATTCCCCATTTTAAACTCAGAAAACCTCTAGGAAGTTACCATTCCATGTAGATGTTCGCATGTCGCGTAGGCATCCAAGGCCTAGATTTTTAAGAAATGTGTCGTTAGGCTACTGTTGCTTCACCAATGGTCCACATGGGGTCATAATTATGAAATTATGACCCATGGGATTTTTGTCATTAATTCTCTTAGATGTCATATATACTAGGCAAAGTGCTAAAATGTGGAATTTCCCCTAGGTGCAATTCTGTGACATTACATTTTTCCCTCACTTTAGTGGGCTTAATTTTGGAAAAAAATAGCCACACTAAAGTAGAGAAGAAAATTTTTACCCCAAACTTGAATTTTATGGATTTATGTGCTAGGAAAAAATGCCTCAAAGGTTGCTGAGGTTGAGCTAGTTAGTACCGAAGGTACCCCTAGCAACCGAGCTCAAAAAATAGCAATAAAGTGGTCGTGAAAAATCGTGCAAAATTTTAACCTACAAAACTCAAATTTTAGGTCAATTTTGAAAATCGGAAGAAGCTACAATGACGAGAAGAATGATCAAGAAAAAATTGTTGATTCAAAATAAAATATAATCAAGAGATGACTATATGCCCCCTCCTAAGTTTGCCACTAGCTAGGTGGGGTAAATTTAGGAGAAACTAGGGAGCCACAAACTCCAAGAAAAATGGACCCCGGGTGGCCTATATATACCTAGGTGGGCCCCTATAAGGGTTATTTTCACTATTTGCTGCGAGGAAATTGTTGACTTTTGTGAGAGAAAAGTCAGCAAAAGGCCAAGCAAGAGAGAGTACAAGGCATCGAGACTAGAGCAGCTGAGGGATGACATTTCTGAGGGTCATGAGGTGGACCAGGTAGGTCTCAAAACCTCTTTTTTGTGAATTTTAGCATGTTTTTAGCAATTGTTTCCACATCTAGCTGTACATGCATCTTCTTTCCATGCAGATGTCTCAGATATGGGCTATTGTCTAGTTTTAGTGCTATCATCCCAAGTACGCGCTGGCATCCTCGGGGTGTCAATGGCAGATTGGGACATATGCATGGCATGCAAAAGTCTTGTGAATTTTTTGTTTTCAAATTAAAATTCCATGTTCTGACTTAGATTTTTTTTCACTTTTTTGCAGGACTATCCTGAGATTCATGAGCATCTTGGTGGGTGGGCTTATTGACTAGTTTTCAAGCAGAGGGAATGCCTTAATGACAATGAGGTCACACATCTATAGCAGGTTGGTCTCTGGCATGTATTTACCATGCCAGAGATGCGCTATCACAAGAGGATGTTGATGGCCTTGATGGAGTAGTGGGATTCCACCACATCATCTTTCTAGTTGTTTACTAGGGAGATGATGATTACATTGGAGGACATGTATCATATTCTTAGACTACCCATCCATGGACGGTGGGTAGCTATCAATGAAACCTGGTCGACATGGGAGCGGTCGAAGGGAGTTCTTTACTACTCAAGGTTGATTGACAACAATGATGACACGGGCAATATTTACACACACTGGTATGACTAGGCAGACCACTGCACCCCTACTACGCCAAGTGATAGTCATGACCGTGGCCTTACAGATCACGATAGACGGGCAAGGCTCTCACCTACACGGGGACCTCGCCCATACTATTCGTGAGATGGTCGAGTATTAGAATTTTTTTTCCTAGGGGTACAACATGTTGGCACACCTATACCAAGAGTTGGGGCGGTACTTTCATTATGAGTATCATAGCCTCACAGCATGCACACTCTTATAGGTGTGGGCCTTCATCCACATTATGTGCACGAGGCCAGTTGACTTTCCCCAGTGATGGTCGTACCATGTCCCCATGGGCCCACTAGTACGATGTCACAGGATAGTGGAGACATGGAGATCTATAGTTTTGGTGCTTGTAATTTGATACACTTATTCCAGACTGGGTTAGGTGGAGACCCTATTGATTTTTTAGATGGGTAGAGATAATAATAGGTATCTCAAGAACCTATAGTGATACCATTTTCTTGTAGGTCACCACGACCATGTTATTGTTCCATACTACTGGAGTTAGGTCATGCGATAGCATGGTTGTGTACAAACTATTCCTCCTGATGTTCCCAAGATCTGTCGCCTATAGCGACGGTAGATAATGTTAATATTGGTGTAGATTTTGGAACATGGTGAGGCACCATCCTCATCTAGTGTTTGAAGAGGATGTCCCTAGAGGGAATCCTGGCCCACAGGGGGATGTTCCACTACTAGCACCACATGACAGATGGAGAGGGTGGCAACAAGTTGAGGAGGAGAGACTATAGTGTTGGATGTTGTGGTTGTGTTGCTGATATATGGTTGTCATTGATGTCAACACTATTAGCATTGATGTATTGAAGGTTGTATATGTCGAGGATATTGAGAAAATTATTAAAGAAAGAGTTGCAAGTTTCTATTGGAATAGTGAAGGTCATGAAGGTGTCTTGCTCAGTACATTAATGATCAATCATTATGGTTTAAAGGGTTTATTGTTGAGAGTATCTAGTTTATCCATTGGAAGTTTCAAAGGTTCGTGAGAAGATTTGATTGTGTTATGAACAGTTATGTTTTGATATTTTTTTTGTAATTTCAGTTAGTGTTCCTTATTGAAGTTGATGTGATTCTAGTAATTTTAGTTGCTATGGATGTTTCTCTATTGGTTCTTGTTTCTTTTGGATGCTTCTAGATCATTGTCTATTTTTGTTGCATGTCCACGTTGATCGGTGTGCTCATGGTCAAAGATTTTCCTCTTGTGTGTTCAGGTTTTTATGTTCTTGGCCGACATGGTGGTTGTAATGTGTCATGGATCCTTGGGTATTAAAATTTGAATGTTTGGTGCACCCGAGGATGTTTTTTTGGTCCATAACATAATATTGGTCGATAGTGTTTTATTCGCATTGAAATTTATTTGTAAATTTGGGCCGACATTGTAAATATGTTTCATATTTTGGCCAACAAAGTTGTTGATGTAAATCCATATTGTGGATATATAAAAGTGGTTGTTTGTGTGAAATAAATGTGTGTGTGAAGTGAGGAAGAGCTAGAGAAATTGCAAGTGTGTGAATAGTGATCTAATCATTTGATTAAAGAGCGTAGTGTGAAGAATTTTGAGTGAAGTGTGAAGAAGTGTTTTTTTTCTTAAACGAAACTATAATCAGGCTTTTGTAGAAGCTATTTTCTCAATTCATACCTTGCGGATCTAATCTGTATTTTTGTAAGATAGTGTGTCTTTCTTGGGCAGTGAACCCTCTTGTATTTGAGCACTGAGCTCTAGGAAGTGTGTCTGAATGCATGTGCATTCCCATTATTCTTCTTTATACTTTTAACAGGGTATAATATTGTGGACTAACATCCACCATGGTTTTTCCCCTAACAAGGTTTCCATGTAAAAATCTTGGTGTTCTATGTGCTTCTGATGTGTTGACAACTAATTCACCCCCCCTCTCTGTTGTGTGTCCTTGTTTTTCAAACAATTGGTATCAGAGCAAGTTCCTCTGAAGAATTTTAAAAGCTTGAGGTGATCCGAGATGGAATCATGCAAGAAGGACAGTCCTAGATTCGATGGAACCAACTACTCTCTATGGAAAGCCATAATGGAGTGTCTTTTGAGGTGTATTGGTGAACCATCATGGAAGATTACAAAGAACATATATGTTATTCCTCAGAATGGTCCTTCCACTCCTGATGAAGTTAAAGAGGCTGAGATTAACATCAGGGCTATTGAATCTTTGTTGAGTTCTCTAACGGATTCGAAAATGATAAATGTGATAAGTCTGAAGATAGCTCATGAGATTTGGATTAAGCTGGAGAATTTGTATGAAGGATATTTACATGTAAAGGTCACTAAGCTATAGAGTTTGAAAGGTAAGTATGAAAATTTAAAGATGGGTGATGATGAAAATATTTCTTCTTTTATGCAAAGAGTAAATGAACTTGTGATGGGTATTAGATGTGTCGGTGGTACCTTGGAAGAACAATAAATTATAACTTAAGTGCTCAGATCATTTCCTACCTCTTACAAATCAAAGGCTCATGCTATTAAAGAGTTCAGATTAGTAACAAATGTGACAAGAGACATGTTGATTGGTAAACTTGTTGCTTTTGAGTTGAGTGAATTTGATGATTCTGCCCCCAAGACTGAATCTACATTTAAGGATTCTATATCCAGAAGAAACAAGCAAAGATATGATCTGGGAGATATTTCTAGAAGGAAATTCAAATATGAGGAAGAGATGAAACAACTTGAAGATGAAGAAAGAGAGGTAGAAGAGCTGGAAGCACTGATTGTGAAGAAAGAAGGCAGAGGACAAGGTAAGTATAAAGGAAAGTTTCTTATTAAATGTTTCTCTCGTAGTAAAATAGGTCATTTTTCTTCAAGGTGTCCTGAAAGAGTTCCAAGGTCTAAGCCTAACAAACTTAGATTTCAAAAGAAGTGCTATTTCGCTAAAGAAGGTGGGACTCATGAAGAATTTGATAAAGAAAATGGAAATGAAGATGAATGAGTTTTCATTGCTATCAAGGAAAATGGTCTGGTGGCTACTGAATCTACTAAAGTTGAGAAAGCTCTTGCAGGCCGAACTAAAGAAAAGGATGAGTGGGTTATTGATAGTGGATGCTCACATCATATGACTGATGACAAAAGAAAATTTGTAAGTCTAGAGAAATATGACGGTGGCATTGTAAGATTCAGAGATAATAATGCTGGTGTGATTTGTGGTAGAGGATCTATTTGTCTTGGTGGTAAACATAACACTGATGATGTCCTTTATGTTGAAGGCTTAAAGCATAACCTATTGAGTGTTGGAAAGATGGTGGACAAGGGTTATGATCTTCAGTTCAAAGATGGAAGATGAAAGATACTTGAAAGTTCTAGAAATATGATTGCTTCAGGTACAAAGACAAGAGGTAACATTTTTCACCTGAGTATTGCTAATGTAAGTTGTTTAATTGCTCTGAAAGTAGATGAAAGCTAGTTATGGCATAGGAGGTTGTGTCATGTGAATTTTGATAACATTATCAAGGTAATCTCCACCCAAGAAGTAAGAGATCTACCTAAGCTAGTGAAACCTACTAATACAATATGCAAGGAATGTCATATGGGTAAATAGACTAGAGTTTTTTTTCAGAGCAAACATCATCATTCTAATGGAATACTGGAGTTGGTGGATACTGATCTATGTGGTCCCTCTAGGATCATAAGTCTACAAGGAGAAAGGTATTTTATGTTGCTTATTGATGACTACTCTAGGATGATATGGGTTGCTTTCTTAAGAGAAAAATGTGAAGCATTAGAGAAGTTCAAAAGTTTCAAAGCTATGGCAGAGAATGAGATAGGTCTGAAGATAAAATTTCTAAGGTCAGAAAGAGGTGGTGAGTTCACCTCCAGGGAGTTCAATTCTTTTTGTGAAGAGCATGGAATCAAAAGATAGTTATATACTCCCCGAACCCCTCAACAGAATGGAGTTGTAGAGAGAAAGAACAAAATAGTTATGGATGCTACTAGAACAATGTTGCTTGAAGGAAATGTGCCTCACATCTATTGGAGAGATGCTGTAAACACTACTATGTATATTCTAAACCGGGTAAATGTCAATGGTAATTCAGGTAAGAATCCTTTTGAACTATGGTTTGGTTATAAGCCTACTATTAAATATTCCAAGATATTTGGAAGCAAGTGTTATATCAAGAGAGATGAGGAAATAGGTAAATTTTATGCAAGAAGTGATGAAGGAATTTTTCTAGGTTACTCTACTAAAAGAAAGGCTTACCGGTGCTATAATAGAAGATTGAGAAAAATGGTTGAAAGTGAAAATGTTAGAGTTGATGAGGACTCTACTAGATCATCAAGATAATGTGGATATGATTTAGATGAACAACAAGATAGTACACACAAAGGGAAGAATGCTCAGACACAAAATCAAGTTCAAATTGTTTTGTTGAATCAAGAAAGTCAGGAAGGAGAGACAAGTGGAAGTGCAGAAGAAAGAACAAAAGAACCAGAAGTGTGAGAGAATCCTAAAATTTTGAGGTATGTGAAGCTAAATCATTTTGAAAGTCAAATTATACGAGACAAGAATAAAGGTTTGCAGACTAGAAGAAGGATTGTAGAAGAGTATTGTTTGATTTCCAAGACTGAGCCTAGCAATGTCAATGAAGCTTGCAATGATGAATACTGGATGGAAGCTATGAAGGAAGAACTGATGCAGGTTAAAAAGAATCATACATGGATTCTTGTTCCTAGACCTAAAGACAAAAATGTGATTGGTACTAAATGGATCTTTCAGAATAAGCTAAATGAACAAGGTGAAGTGGTTTTGAATAAAGCAAGACTAGTATGTAAAGGGTATTCACAAATGGAAGGTATTGATTTTGAAGAAACCTTTGCCCCTATTGCTAGAATTGAAGCTATAAGATTATTTCTTTCTTATGCTGCATATAAGAACTATGAAGTTTATCAAATTGATGTGAATTAAGCCTTTTTGAATGGTGAGTTAGAAGAAGAGGTATATGTTGAACAACCAGATGGATTTCAAATGACTAACAAGGAAGACATGGTTTGTCGATTGAAGAAAGCTCTCTATGGACTCAAGCAAGCCCCCAGAGCCTAGTATGCTAGATTGGATAAATACTTACTAAATCTTGGATTCAATAAATGTACTACTGATAGCAACTTGTATTTTAAGTTGGATCATGATAAAGAGTTGATTATTGAAGTCTTTGTTGATGACATTATTTTTGGAGATGATGATCTATGTATGAAGTTTGTTGATGAAATGAAAAGTAAATTTGAAATGATTATGATTGGAGAGATGAAGTTCTTTTTGGGATTTCAAGTCACTCAGTTAGACAATAGGATTTTCATATCTTAGTCCAAATATGTGAGAGAGTTGCTAAAGAAGTTTGGCATGGAAGACTCAAAGCCTGTTGGTACACCCATGGTAACCAGATGCAACCTAACATAGAATGATGATTCTCCTAAGGAAAATAAAACAAGATACAGGTCAAAGATTGGTGGATTGCTCTACTTAACCTAGACCAGACCAGACATCATGAATGTTGTGTATGGTTGCTATATTTCAAGCTAATCCAAAAGAATCTCATGTGACTGTTGTAAAGATAATTTTTAGATATCTAAAAGGAATAGTTGATTTTGGGCTTTGGTATCCTAAAAATGATGATCTTACTTTGAATGCCTATACTGATGCGGATTGGGTAGGAGATGTAGATGATAGGAAAAGTACTAGTGGTGGTGCCTTCTTCCTAGGGAAGAAGCTGGTGTCTTGGTTGAGCAAAAAGAAGAATTCCATTTCCCTATCTACTGCTAAGGCAAAGTATATTGTTGTTGCAAATAATTGTACTCAAGTGATGTGGATGAAACAAATGTTGAAAGATATTAGAGTAGTATATGATGAGCCAAATGCTATATACTGTGACAACTCAAGTGCAATAAACATATTGAAGAATTTGGTGCTACACTCTAAGACCAAGCATATATCAATCAAGTTTCACTTCTTGAGGGAGAAAGTGAGTGGGAAAGAATTCAGACTAGAGTATGTGCCTACTAAAGAACAAAATGAAAACATTTTCACCAAGTTGTTGCCAAAGGATACTTTTGAGTATCTCAGAGGGATGCTAGGGGTGATTACCCCTCCTGATATGAACTAGAGATGCATTTACTTGCATCAATCTATATGCTTCAAAGCTATATTCTGATCTGGATTGATGTTTATGTGGCTGCTACTCAAGGCGAGTAGTTAGATGTGCAAATATGTGGTTCAGAGCTTGTATGTGGGAAGATAATGCTTATCTTTGCCATTGATGTCAAAGAGGGAGAAGAGAAATGTGAAAAATCTTTTTGGGGAGAAGAGAAATTGAGGAGAAGAGTCAGAACCTAAGGGAGAGTAAGTGTAGTTGAGAGTAAGTGATTGAGAGTTGTGTTGATGGTGTTTTTCACATCATGTGTTGCCATCAATTTCAAATGGGGAGATTGTTGGATGCTCTAGTTGTTTTGTTGATATATGGTTGTCATTGATGTCAACACTATTAGCATTTATGTATTGAAGGTTGTATGTGTCGACGATATTCAAAAAATTGTTAAAGAAAGAGTTGCAGGTTGCCAGTGGAACAGTGAAGGTCATGAAGGTGTCTTTCTTAGTAAGTTAATGATCCTTCATTGTGGATTAAAGGGTTTATTGCTGAGAGTATCTAGTTTATCTACTGAAAGTTTCAGAGGTCCACGAGAAGATTTGATTGTGTTATGAACAGTTGTGTTCTGAGAGTTTTTATGTGGTTTCAGTTAGTGTTCCTAATTGAAGTCAATGTAATTCTAGTAATTTCTATTACTACAGATATTTATCTATTGTTTCTTGTTGCTTTTGGATGCTTCTAGATCATTCTCTATATTTTTTACATGTCTGTGTTGATCAGTGCGCTTGTGGTCAAATATTTTCCTCTTGTGTGTTAAGGTTTTTATGTTCTTGGCCGACATGGTGGTTGTAACGTGTTGTCAATCCTTGGGGATTGAAATTTGAATGTTCGGTGTGCTTGAGGATTTTGTTTTGGGCCACAACATAATATTGGCCGATGGTGTTTGATTCGCATTGAAAATTTATTTGTAAATTTGGGACAACAATGTAAATATGTTTCATATTTTTTCCGACGAAGTTGTTGATGTAAATCCATGTTATGGATATATAAAAGTGGTTGTTTGTGTGAAATTGGTGTGTGTGTGAAGTGAGGAAGAGCTAGAGAAAGTGCAAGTGTGTGAATAGCTATCTAATTATTTGATTATAGAGCAGAGTGTGAAGAAGTTTGAGCGAAGTGTGAGGAAGTGTTTCTATGCTTACCCAAACTTGTAATCAGGCTTTTATAGAAGCTACTTTCTAAGTTCATACCTTGTGCATCTAATCCATTTTTTTGTAACAAAGTATGTCTTATTTGGGCAGTGAGCCTTGTATTTGAGCAGTGAGCTCTAGGCATTAACTCACAGCCTGTCACTCGTTGCAACATAGCTTCCATATTAGGTAATGGATAATTGTCTTTTAATGAAGACATATTCAAATTTCTGAAATCTACACATAACCTGATGAATCCATTTTTCTTTCTTATCGGCACTAGGTTTGATACCCAAGACGAATGTCTAATTGGCTTGATGATCCCTGCATCCCTTAGTTTCATTAATTCTTCTTGCATTTTGGGGCCAAAGTGGGATTAATAGGCCTTTGCTTTTGTCTGAATGGCTTAGCATTATCATGTAAAGGAATCTCATGCTGAAAAAGATCCTCCCTGTATGCCTTAAGATCATCATAAGACCATGCAAACACATGCCTAAACTTCCTTATTAGCAATCTTCTGTAGAACTGGACCCTCAACATTTGGTTCAAGTTCATCTCGGTTCAGGAGCTTCATTGTTGCCAACTGTCTCATTAACCTATCCCTTTCAATCACAACACTCCTCAACGTTTCTTCCCTCTCTTTTTCTCTTTTCACTCTAAGCTTAGCTTGTGCTTGGATTTCTCGTCTCAAAGAATTTATGTCTCCAAAAATATCATTAGGGTCAGGCAAAGTCACATCAGAACTTGATGTATCATCTAGATCTATTAAATTGACCCCTTCCAATACATGTTCAAAAAACAAAGGATTTACATGATTTTCAGCAGGGGGAGGAGGCACATCACTGGTGCATTCTCTGTGATGGCTTTGACTTCTATTCCTACCTCTTCTCTTTTCAGCATATTTAATACTAACAAGCCCCTTATTCTGACATGTCACGTCATCTTGAACCGGTGTATTAAATAATGAATCAAAAAATCCACAACTATCTGATTCTGAATTTCTAGACATCTCCTCAAGATTCTTAGGGATAGGATGTAAAAGATTATTTGTACCTCGGTGTACAGGGTCCTGTGACATGGGAGCAGCATTACTAATTTCTGATTTCTTCTTTATCTAGTCCTTCTTCTTTGCTTTGGGAAGTTCACCTTCCAATTTTTGTTCTGGATGATTCTTCATGAAGGACCTGGTGTTCTTCATTCTTCGCACTTGTCCAAAATTTCTTTCTATGTATAATAAACTTTTCAAAATAAAACACACACTAGTGCAGAGACTTCAAAGTTGCCACCCAATTTTCTTGGGAATACAAAATACCTAAAGACACGTGGTAGAATATAAGAACCTTCAGAACCTCGTACTGACAGCACACAAAAGTGCTTTACAACATAACTCTTGATGCTTATGAAAATAGAAGGGGACAAACCTTACACAGAATTATAGGCTCAACCTTCAAATCACAGAAATACTATGAAAACTCTACGCAAAATGGACAACTGACACACTAATAAGAAACCTTTTTTTTTTAATTAGTTCCCTAGTAGAGTTGCCATTTTGTTGGTTCCTTTTTATGTTGTTAACTAGGTTGGTCTTCTAATCTACCTATGGAATTGCCAATTCCAATCAAGGGCAGCTCGAAGGACCTGGACCAACTAACGAGGACTTTAAAAAGCTTCCTACACTTTGGGCTCTGCAAGACCCGGGAGGGGAATCCCTTGATGTTTTTACAATCTCTACACCATTATCATAAACATCATTAATAACAATAGATAATCCCACCTAATAGCTCAACACAGTAAGATAATATTGGACAGAATCAGCTATTCTTCAACAATATCAACTATATAGAGCATGTGATGACTACAACACAATCCATAATATATAAAATAGTCATTGATTTGCAATCTGTAGCAAGCTCTAAGCAAAGACAAACTAATATTAAATCACATGAATGAATGCAACTCAGATCAGTGCCATATATCCATTGCAGGAATCAAATTCATAAGCATTTAAAGGTTTATAATAGATGAAGTATATGACATATAAGATCACTGACAATATTGCATTACAATTTCATCAGTATGTATTCTAACCCAATACTACTTATCAAATCCTTATATAGAACATATCTTCCTATAATCCCATTCAATCATTTTAATTAATTCTTTGAATTAAAGCTAAAATGGAATCATACACACCACAACAGTGAGATGAATTAAACAACCCTTAGTTATTTTATTCAATGTTAAGATATGCACATACAATGGAGAGACATAAGCTTGAATTTATCATTTCAATTTAAATGCTAATACTGTTATGCAACATTAAATCCTCATGAACTCAAAAATTGTTATAGAATGACTCAGAATCCTAAATTGCATTTATCTCTAAAAAGAATATGACTTTACAATCTGCTCTGCAACTTCACTTAGACTAGATCAAAATTCTGTAACTTTCTAACATGTACTCTTGGCCTTGAAATCCTTCTTATAGAAAATGAAGGAGAAAACAAGCTTCAGGCCAAAAAGTACACATGTCACCAGCCAATTGGGGCACTTGATGATATTCCAAAAATTGTTACAACAACAATAATCCTGGAGCATATTCTCATTCATCATGCCAGCTGAGGAAGGTTGATGCAATAACAAAAAACCATGTGAAACCCATGCCAAGAAAACCATCAACACAAAATTGGAATCCTTGCAACCGCAACATCTAATTTGCCACCTGTTGGTACTCCACTCCTTTTACTCATCATCATTCAAGTACTTAGCTACCCACTTCTGGTATTCTTCGTCAGTTGGCCAGTCAAAATCAATCACCTCATTTACCTTTGTACTATAAGGCATATACTTTACTACTACCTGATTTGCATCTCTTTCAAAAGACTCCAAAAATGAGCTGGTACTAATAATCTTATCCATACAATTTACCAAAAAATCATAATCCGAGTCATCACAAATTACTTTAATTTGATTATTGATGACCTTACTTGCTTGATCCTACCATTGTTGGAGTGTTTTGACTTCCCCTTGCTCATCAATTATACCAGGTAACAATGTGTTACCCCAGTCATTGAAATTCTTCACCAACTCCCAAATCTTCCTACTCAAATCATCTGGTAGGGTTTGAAAACCTTGTAATGATTTCACTAACACATGAGTAGGCTTCAATGATTGGGGCCTATTATTTATATCAAACCTTGAGGCTTTATTCATGATATCTAAATCATTGGCCCTAGGGATCCAATTTTTAATTATTGGAATTAGTATATTTTGATCCCTATCAATATTCTTTATTGCTTCCAATAGCAAACAATACAAACAATGTATAGAGGGAAATTTATTATCCACCCTTTCATTTATGTGCTCCAAAATAGTAGTAACAATTTGTTTTTCCTTTGAAAGAAAACCATCCTCTCTTACCCTTAATGATGTCTGTAATTCATCAATTTTTTGTATGAGTAGCCTCTTCGTTGGATCAACAAAGCACTCTATTTCTTCATCAATTTGTTCTAGAGGAGGGGTGAGAGCAGGATTTTGAATGGGAGACCCTGGTGTGGAAGCATTTGGAGAAGCAAGAGGCATTGACCCTGTTGTGGGAGGTGATGAATTGGTTCCTGGAGCATTGGATGTTTCCCCAATCTGTCTATACTTGAACCTTTCCACTTTAGTTTGCAACTCCACATTCCTTTGTTGCATTTTACTATATTCTTCAAACAAAATGTTATACTTCTCCATTAGGCTCTTCCTTTCAACCTCCTCCCTTTCAGCAACTTTTTGGGCCATCTTGGCCACATTCATAGTTAAATTAGTGGCCTCAGTGGTTGAAGTTTCTGAGGCTCTCTTTACTATTAATCCTCCTTTGAAATTTGGATTAATATCAACAATATCTGGTTTTCTCCCTTGTGAAGCCAATGCCCAAATTGCCAAGGTCTCATATTCCTCACTGAAGGCAGAGTTTTGCAATGTTGCCTTAACTTCTTCAGAATCTTGAAAAGGATTCTTGGACTTTATAATGGCATTAAAAGCCACTGCATCTTTGATATCCCATTCAGGAAAAATCAACACACCATCCTGACTCACTAGTTTCCTTCCTTCTTCAGGAGTGATTTTCTTGAACTCTTCCATTAGTTCAACTTTTACTTCTTCATCATTCTCCTTATCTGACCTGTCAGGCCTTAGTTCTCTTCTCTCCCTGCATTTGTTTTGATACTCTTCAAATTTCATTCTACATGCCAATTGCAAGAATACATGAGTCTTTACAAATGCATTGTCATCTAAGAACTCCTTGCAAGCTTCCATTCTTGCATCTTGCACACTTTTACCCTTCATATCCAAATCAGATAAAACCACTTCAACTAACCTAGGAGGGGAAGGCATACCAACCTGCATGTCCTGATCAGTAACAATAATTTCATCTGTCAAATCCTCATGTGGGTGATCAGTTTTTTGCCTCTTCGGGCTTGGCTCAAATGGTGGTGATGGGGGACTATTTTCTAGTGAAGATTGTAATTCTATGATTTTGACTGCCCCAGGTACTTTGAATTTTGGACCTGGTCGTGGAGGTGCCTTCATTATTTGCTTTCCCTTTCTATCTACTTCTTCCTCATCACTGCTACTATCTCTTTTCCTCCTATAGATGGGCTACCTTTTCTAACCTTGTTTCAATTGGCTTAATACTTTGTCCTTGCATACCCATACTTAGCCTTAAATTTATCTTTTTGGTTGTCAAGGTGTCCATAATCTCCTTGAAGCTTTTCATTAGAAAATCAATTTTCTTATGGTATGGAGTGAATTCCATCAGTGGATCATACTTCGGATCCATTTCATGCACAACATCCAGTAGCTTACTATAAGCTATCCATTTCTCCTTGTTCAATTCCTACTTATTTAAATCAAATTCATTTCTGATCAGGTCTTTAGGGAAATTGAACTCGTGCAAATTTTTCACCTTTTATTCTTTGTCTGAAAAGAGCAAAGAAACCTTTAGGATCATGTTGTCGCCTTTGACCAAATATCAAATGGTAATCAACAAAGAATTTATCAAAATGTGTCCAACCTCCCTTTGAAAATGTAAAGTCAAACACTACTGTATAATCAGGGAAGAATGTTCCCTTTCCATTTCTAGTAAGGTTGTCTTCATGAATACAACCCATCTGCCACATAACTTCAACAAACCCTATTCTTGGTGGCACATCGTATGGCAGTATGTGAGGAGCTCCCTGAAATCCATATATTCTCAAGACTATGCTAACTGGGTATGGGATAATGTCACCCTAGTTATGTAAAACCCTCAATTCTGGCTTCCTCTCCTTTGGCCTGAGGAAATCATGTACTTCCTTAGGGATCCTAGGTACATTTACCATCAATCTAGCCCTTAATCTAGAAGCAAAACAATTATCAAATTGCACATAACTGGTGTTTTCCTTATTATAGGATAAATCTACAGCCCATATCTACACTGGCAATCTTTCTCCATCAATTGATTGCCTTAAGGTCATCTTCTTAGCAAAGAAGTCAACATTCCTAAACAGAAACATATGCATCAACATAGAATATGAAAAGAATTGAGTACCAGTATCACTTTTCTGCAGCTTCGACAGCCCTTCATGTATCCTCCCAGCCAAGAAAGAGGCAAAGTCATATGTCATAGAGAAGTTAGGGTGTTGTATTTGCACCCCCATGAACATATATGCAATAGGAATTATTGCACTAGGACTGAAACCCAAAATCTGACATAATGAATAGAATGTAGCCAGGAAGGGTTTAACAAAACAATTCAATATGAAAGGTTTCTAGTCACTAGGGCTAATATGAAATTGTTAACCTCCTGCCTTAACCAGATGAGGTGGAAGCAACTTAGCCCTAAAAAGAGATTTCATCTTTGCATACTCTTGCTTCATTTCCTCAAGATTGATAGGAACCAAGTCATCACTCAGCTCACTCAAATCAAAATTTTGTTGGATAACATCTCTGTTAACTTCAAATAGCACCCCTCCATCATTATCTCTAATTACTCGTGTGATGGGGTCATACCTCATGGCCACTGCCCTAAGTAAGTCCACATCAAGGAACACATTTGGTACAACCAGTTTCCCCATGTCATACATCCATCCATTTGAAAAGGGGTGAGGCAAATTCTTCTGTCCATACCATAATCTGAATGTTTCTAAATCGATGAGTGGAACCCTACCATCAGCAATGTTGGAACTATTACACACCAACCCCTCCCCTAGGATTTTCCCTCGCATCAACACTACACCTTTCCTTCTATCATTTGTTGATAATGGAAATTGATCCAAGAAATCATCATAGAAGTTTCTTTTTAAAAAATTCAATGTGGCCAGAGTGCTGCTTGGGTGGCGCCATCTTAGACAAACTAGGTCTTTGCTATAATGTTACACTTTAAGTGGCTGTGACTAAGCAAAGATAAAAAAATGCAAAATAAAATACTGCAATTCCTCACAATTTACGATTAAACTATAGCCCTAAGAAAATATTTCAATGAGCTCAATGATATGTATAGCAAACCTCCCATCCTAAATTTAGGTGCAGAATAATTGGGAAGCAGAGAAAATAAACTTATGGCTCTTTTCGCACAAACTCCAAATTCTGGTTGCAGCTGCTCACAATTTCACCTTCAGCTCTGAAATTGCTTTCACGAAGTAATTAGATGCCTTGTGATACAAATAAAATAAGTAAATTGAATTTATGTCGATCAAATCTCGCCAGTAGATGTCTCATCCGCCATTAAAGCTCATTCGTGAGTTGCATGAACAACTCCAACCATATTTGATACATATTTAAATTTGAGCCGTTGATCCTCCGGTTTGATCAAATCATCGATGACCATCTTCAAAATAGGTTGACATAATCGCCAACATGGCAATAAGGGACCCACCATGTCATACACCACAAAGGAATGCCATGTGGCGGTTTCCCATGATATTGCAATCCTTTGATTCACCATCGCGAGATGGTAGGCAACCGTTGATCTTTCTCATCAGAGATCCCGCTCCTTCAAAAATGGTCACTATCCTTTTCTTTAACTATCGAGGAGCTTTTCCCTCAAAGTTATAACATCCACATTGAAATAAAGCATGTGCATCTTACAAGCACTTTAGTAATCTGTCCTTTAATATATTGAAAACCTGCTAATGCTTCCTTCATTTCTAAGGCCTCATTAGATGAGACATGTGGCATCCACCCGTGATATCGTGATCCCATAATTCTTGATCGCGGGATAGAAGGCGCCATTGATCTTGAACAAATAACACATCAAAGGTCGCACAACTTTCATCCTTTAGGAAGGGCACGTGGCACCTGCCCGTGATATCGCGATCCCATAATTCCTGATTGCAGGATGGAGGGGGCCGTTGATCTTTGTAGAAAATGGATCAATGGTAGCGCTAATTCAACCCTCTGCAAAATAAAAAAATTATTAAAAGGGAAAGGGGGAACCACTAGGCAGATGAAAAACAACAACATAAGTTGTTTTAAAATGACAAAGCATGAGGTCAACCAAGACTTAGGAAAAATAAAACCTACAGCAGCCACAAAAATTTGAAACTGAAGGGGCCAATGTCTAGATGAAATGATTGGGCATAAGATGTTTTAAAACCCCTATAAAAGGCAACAACGAAAAAGAACCCAACCAAGGCATACCACACAAAAAGGATTTAAAGATGAAGACAAAGCTAAAACCCTAACCCTTCAAAATTTTCAACACCATGAAAGACCAGCGACATAGGGGAGGTCATGAGTGACTAACAAGGAGAAAATTTTGAAAACTCCATAAGTGGCTCCAGTTGGGGATGTTTATTCCACTGGAATGAAGTGAGAATTCAAAATCTCAGGGATAGCAGACCAAGAGGCAGAGACGACCAAAAAGGAATTGTTCAGATAAAACAACCCAACGTATGTACAAGACATATACAAAATATACAAACCTAAACTACTATTCATGGAAAAGAAAACTTCAAGTGAAGTATAACTTCAAGAACTATCCATGAAATAGCAGTTCAAGAATATCTCCTATCATCTCTTGGAGGAAGTACGAATCCTCACCCCACTTATCATTAATCAGAAATGGACCTAACCAGATTGCATCAAATTTCCCATGTTTCCCTTTATATTCCAGTCTAGCATTCCACATTAAGACTAGATCTCCATTTTTGAAACTCCTTGCGGTTTCTCTCTTGTCATACAAATTCTTTACCTGCAACCGCAACTTAGCATTTTTCTTTTGTACTTCCCTCCTGGCTTCATCCAATTCTATAAGAGCTTCTACTCTCAATTGCATTTCATCATCAATTTCATTATCATATATCTAGACAAACCTATACATTTCCATTAAGTTGTTCTAGGGTAACCTGACATTTATCCCATAAACCAAATTGAATGGGGCACAACCTATTGCCTTCTTCATAGTTACCCTATCTTCCCAGACTGCTAATCTCAACTTAGAATCCCAAGCCCTCTTATTTTGATCTAGGATTCTTTTAATAATCTTCATCAAGCTTTTATTGCTTGATTTTTCTTGTCCATTTCCCTATGGGTGGTATGGTGATGAATAAGAAATCTGGATGCCATTGTTTTCACAAAATTCTATGTATTCTTCAGATCTGAAGCACATTGCGTTGTCTGACACAATCCTTTATGGACATCCAAATCTAATCAATATGTTGCTAATCAGGAAATCAATTACCACTTTACTAGTGGCTTTCTTTGTTGGAATTGCTTCCACCCACTTGGTGAAATAATCAGTGGCCACCAATATCTAGGAATGACCTCCACTAGATTTACATGCTATCTCCCCTACAAAATCAATACCCCATTGCTAGAATGGGGCTTGTACTATAACTGGTTTTAAAGGCAAGTTGCCAGAAAACTTTAACTTACCACATAAATGTTGATAAGCATCGCATGTCCTCACTAGTTAGTGTGCATCCCTAAAAACTGTAGGCCAGCAAAATCTAGCCCTCATTGTCTTATGTGCAGTTTTTTTAGCCATATAATTCCTCCACAAACTCCACTGTGCATTCCACTCAGAAGTTATTTTGCTTGATCTTGATCAACAAACTTCAACATGACACCTTCTCCATTTCTCCACCAAAGCTTTCCATCTACAATAACATACTTGATAGCATGTAATTTCAATGTCCTTTTCTCATTTTCACTCAAGTTATCAGGACATTTCATTTTTTGCAAGTAATATATCACATCTCTATACCACTCTGAATGCTCCATATCACATAGATGCGATCTATTCTCCTCTTCTAGCAAATTTATCTGATTTGCTTCTAGATTACTTTGGGCCATAATTTTAGCTAATCCTTGCCCTCTTACCAATTTAGTAATCTGAACCTCAATATTGAATTCCTAAATCCTCTTTATCCATCTACACCTTCTCTCAGACACCTCTTGTTGTGTGAAAATGACCTTAACAGCAACAATAGGCACATAAGCAATTACAGTAGCTCCCATCAAATAAGGTCTAAAAGTCTTCACTGCTTTTACTAGTGCATATGCCTATTTTTCATTTATATCATACTTAAGTTCTACAACTTGTAAAGATTTGCTAAAAAAGGCTATAGGTTGTTCAAAACCTTCTGCGTTCTTTTGTAACAACATAGTTGCAATTGTGTGGAAGGAAGCAAATGAAAAAAATTGTAAAGGCTTCGAGAAATCGGGAGTCCTTAACACAGGAGCCTCCTTTATTGCTTGCTTAATGGCCTGGAAGGCCTGCATAGGCTCCTCATCCCATTCAACCTTGGCTCCTTTCTTGAGCATTTTGGAAATAGGGCAAACTATCTCAGCAAAATTCATCACAAACCTCCTCAAGAAATTTATTTTCCCAAAGAAAGATTGTATTCCTTTGATATTTCAGGGTTGTGGTACTTTATCAATTGCAATAACTTTGTCTGGATCAATTTTTACTCCATCCTTGGAAACTATATGTCCCAATAATTTTCCTTCTAGTACTCCAAACACACATTTCTTTGGATTCAAAGAAATGCCATACTCCAAGGCTCTAATGAATACCTTCTCCAAATTCTCACAATGATCCTCTTTCCTTTTATAATATGTTGTCATGTCATCATGATAAATTACCAAAAACAAGTTAACAAAATCTGAAAACGCCACATCCATGGCTCTTTGAAAACTAGCTCCTACATTTTTTAGACCAAATGGCATTCTTACATAAACATATGTTCCCCATGGTGTAGTGAAAGTTGTCTTAAACTGCTCAGACTCTTTGACCATGAGCTGATTATATCTAGAGAAACCATTCATCATAGACATTAACTTACAACCTATCACTCGTTGCAACATAGCTTCCATATTAGGTAATGGATAATTGTCTTTTAATGAAGACATATTCAAATTTTTGAAATCTACACATAACCTGATGTCTCCATTTTTCTTTCTTACTGGTACTAAGTTTGATACCCAAGATGAATGCCTGATTGGCTTGATGATCCTTGCATCCCTTAGTTTCATTAATTCTTCTTGAATTTTGGGGGCCAAAGTGGGATTAATAGGCCTTTGCTTTTGTCTGAATGGCTTAGCATCATCACGTAAAGGAATCTCATGTTGAAAAATATCCTCCTTGTATGCCTTAAGATCGTCATAAGACCATGCAAACACATGCCTAAACTTTCTTATTAGCAATCTTTTGTAGAACCGGACCCTCAAAATTTGGTTCAAGTTCATCTCGGTTCAGGAGCTTCATTTTTGCCAACTATCTCATTAACCTATCCCTTTCAATCACAACACTCCTCAATGTTTCTTCCCTCTCTTTTTCTCTTTTCACTCTAAGCTTAGCTTGTGCTTGGATTTCCCATCTCAAAGAATACATCATTTTTAGTAGGGGAGGAGGCACATCATTGGTGTATTCTCTATGATGGCTTTGACTTCTACTCCTACCTCTTCTCTTTTTAGCATATTTAATATTAACAAGCCCCTTATTCTGACATGTCACATCATCTTGAACCGGTGTATTAAATAATGAATAAAAAAATCCACAACTATCTGATTCTGAATTTCTAGACATCTCGTCAAGATTCTCTGGGATAGGATGTAAAAGCTTATTTTTACCTTGGTGTACAAGGTCCTGTGACGTAGGAGCATCATTACTAGGTTCTGGTTTCTTCTTTATCTAGTCCTTCTTCTTTGCCTAGGGAAGTTCACCTTCCAATTTCTGTTCCAGATGATTCTTCATGAATGACCTGGTGTTCTTCATTCTTCGCACTTGTCCAAAAGTTATTTCTATGTATAATAAACTTTTCAAAATAAAACACACACTGGTGTAGAGACTTCAGAGTTTCCATCCAATTTTCTTGGGAATATGGTGCAGGAGCACCTAGGAGGCATTAGGTAGCACTAGGAAAATTTGTGAGCCTAGGATGAAATTTTTGTGGTTTTAATGTTTAAGGTCATGTTGAACATTTATCTTTTGAGTTAGAGGTGTTAGAATATGTTAGGAGGAAGGTGGATCAATAGCTCATGGTAGAATGGATGACTTTCACAACTTGTTTCCACTAGGATTCAATAGGAGTTGGAAATAAAGCCCAAAATGTTGCATTTGTGCAATTTTGGCCTAATGTGGTGGTTATGTCCGACCAAGGGGAGAAGTAACCACTTTATGAACCTTTAAAAGGTTGGAATCATTTTGAGTTTGTAATTAGTTTGAAATCAAGAAGACAGTGATATTTTAAGTGTGCATTTTCTATTTTTGTTCCTGTTTTTGCATTAGTAGGTTAATGGAGTGAACTTGGCATCTGGTACAGATTAGAATGTAGTGAAATTTCTTGTCAAGCATCATTTGGAACAGTAGATAGTAGGTTACTCGCTTCCAAGTATTCTTGTAAATACTTTGTTCTTTCTTCAATTGTAGTTTTGACTGGTAGACTGTGCAAAATGGGGTTTTAGCTTACATTACCACTGTACCTAGAGTACGGGCTTGTTGGGAATGTGGCTAAGTGCCATGTTTGTACATAAGGTAGAGGTAGGATTCCTTAGGAGCCAAGAATCCATGGCAAAAGACTGTTCCTAGGCGAGCTTGGTAGTGCCCGGCTAGGATAGTCAAAGAGTGTAGAGCACTAAAGTTGCAGGGGTGTCAATCCCCTGGCAAACCCAGGTGTGTGGTGGTTGCAGGAGGCCTTACAAAGGCTTGGCATGAAGGAAGAGGTTTCACCAGTCCATTTGGTGATTGGGAAAAGCTAACAGTTCATTGTGTGGTCAGAAAATGGCCTAAAAATCCCTAATTCTTACAAAATGAGGGTTACGCCTGTGTACAAATAGTGAAGGCCCATAACCTCAAAAATATTTAAGAGGTAGGAAAATGAACCAGGATCCCCATGGGAAGATTGTGATGTTCTTTATAAATATTGGAGATTGAGCCTATTTTCTTGGGTTAGGAGACCTAATTGGGGCTCAAGGCTAGTAGCCTTTTTAACCCTAAATGAGGGTTTGATGATAGCGATGGAAAGATGGAACTTGGGAGAGCCTACAAGAACCCTAGGAGGAAGGTCTTGAAGCCATGGGAGACAACACACACCCCGATATCGAGTTAGTGAAGGTTGGAGGTTTAGCTAGCCTTTAAGAAGATTAAGGGCTAAGGAGGGAATGGTAGAGAGAGCACCAAGATTGGCTTGGTTAGGGAAATGGAGATTATAGTAGGGTTGGCCAGGAGAACCAGGGGTACCTAACAAGCATTAGGACCTATAGGTTAAGAAGGTGGAGAGCACCAAGGGGGTTTTCCAAGGTGAGACCCAGAGCATGGGATAGTGAGTGTTGCATCCAACCCTACCCTATCAGATTGGTATCAGAGCAAGTTAAAGATTTGGGATAGGTTAATATATGCCAGAGGTTGAGTCTAGTGATTCTACCATCATGGTGACAAATGGAGAATTGGCTAAGATGATTGAAGAGCAGGAGGAAGACAATAGGCTATTGAGGGAAAGAATAGCCCAACTTGAGCAAGCAGTGAGGAGCGTGCAATTTGAAGGAAGGGTGCCAAAGGAAGAAGAGGTTGCAGAGGAAGACAAGACCCCTGAACTTGACCCTGTTCTGAAAGAAGAGCCTTTCTTGAAGGCATTGAAGGCCTTGAGTGGAAAAGCACTTGAAGGCATACCACTATTTAGTGGAAAGATGGAAGCTAATTTAGTTGTGGATTGGATAAAGGGAATGGAAAACCATTTTGAATGTGATGGAGTCACTGAAGCATAGAAGGTAAAGGTGGCCAAATCAGGATTAAGAGGTTCTGCCTTGACATGGTGGAAATTCATTCAGACAGAGAGGGAAAAGGAAGGCAAGAAACCTATTTCAACTTGGAAAGGAATGGTTGCCAAAGTGAGGGAAGCATACATGCCAGATGATTATGAGATTTAGTTACACAAGAAGAGACAAAGCCTAAGGAAGAAAGACCAAGATGTGAATACCTACACAGAGGAGTTCCAAAAACTTTGTATGAGGTCTAATGTCACAGAGGATGAAAGTCTCAAGGTGGCTAGGTATCTTAACGGCTTGAAGTGGAACATTCAAGAGGAGATGACTCTTCTAAGTCCTAAGACAGTACATCAATGTTGCCAATTAGCTATCAAGATAGAGGAAAGAAATAAGAGGAAGCAAGACTAGGCTTCTAAGTGTAGAGGAAAAGGCAGAGATCAAAGAGATCAAAGAGGACAGCAAGGTGGCTACCAAGGTAGAGGCAATGACCAAAGAAACCAAGGAGAGTTTAAATCCACAGATCATGGAAATGAGAAACCTTCTAGAGGAGGGTATAACAAAGGGAGAGGACCTCAAGGAGGTTCAAATAGAGGAAGAGGACTAGGTAGGAGAAATTCTTACTTTGCAAACATTAAATGCTACCATTGTGGTCAAGTTGGACATCCTACTTATAGGTTCCCAGAGAAAGAATCTTCATCAAATACTGAAAAGAGAGTGGCATATGCATAAGAGGACACCATAAGTGTCAAATCACTAGAGGTTAGCCACATTGAATCAGAAGTGGGGGAGAATATGATGTTCAGTAGAGTTTTGATCAGACAGTCAGTCAAGGAAGAGCCAAAACAGAGAAGAGCATTATTTAGAGTAAGGTGCAAAAGACTTGGAAAGGTGTGTAAGGTTATAGTGGACTCAAGGTCTACTGACAACATAATCTCAGAGGAGGAAGTGATGAAATTGAAGTTAGAAAAGGTACCCCACACTAACCCTTACAAGGTGATATGGCTTAACAAAGGGCAGATTGTTCTAGTGAATGAGCAAGTAATGGTGGAGTTATCCATTAGAGGTTACAAAGATAAGTTAATTTGTGATGTTTTACCCATGGATGCATGCCATCTTCTATTGGGCAGATCATGGCAGTATGACAAAAGTGTCATGTATGATGGAGAAGAGAACACCATTTCTTTCAAGAAGGATGGGAAGGCATTTAAGTTGCAATCATTGTCAGATGAGGAAGAAGGATAGTCAAAGACACCTAGTGTCTTGTTGAGAAATGGTAAAGAGTTCCTTAATAACCTACATCAAGGAGGTGAAGGATATGTGGTTATATTACAACCTAAAGAAGAAGACAAGGCTGAAAAGATAGTCATACCCAGAGCAGTCCTAAAGTTGTTGGATCAGTTCAAGGACATTGTAAGTGATGGTGCACCTACAACTCTACTACCAAAGAGAGCCATAAGTCATCAAATTGAATTCATACCTGGAGCCTCATTGCCTAACAAAGCAGCTTATAAGATCACACTGGATCAGAATCTAGAGGTAGCTAGGCAAGTGCAAGAGTTGTTGGATCAAGGATTGATTCAAAAGAGCATCAGCCCATGTGTAGTACCAGTGGTCTTAGCAACAAAGAAAGGTGGTAAGTGGAGATTATGCACTGATTCTAGAGCAATAAATAGAATCACAATCATGTATAGGTTCCCTATTCCTAGAATTGAAGATTTAATGGATTGTCTTGGAGGAGCTCAGTACTTTACCAAGTTGGATCTCAAGAGTGGATACCATCAGGTCAGAATTAAGGATGGTGATGATTGGAAGACAACATTTAAGACAAATGATGGGTTATATTAATGGAGAGTGATGCCATTTGGTCTCTCCAATGCCCCTAGCACATTCATGAGGCTCATGAATGAAGTACTTAAAGACTTTACAGGGATATTTGTTTTAGTGTATCTTGATGGCATCCTCATATTCAGCAAGACAACAGAAGAGCATTTAAAACATGTGGAGATGGTCCTTAGAAGATTGCAAGAAGAGAAGTTAGTAATCAATCTAGAGAAGTGTGAGTTCTTTAAGCAAGAGCTTGTATATTTGGGTTTTGTAGTGTCCAAAGGAACATTGAAGATGGATCCAAGCAAGGTGGAAGTTATACTAAACTAGCCTACACCAAGCACAGGGACTGAGGTAAGAAGTTTCCATGGTTTGGCTCAATTTTATAGAAAATTCATAAGGAACTTTAGTGGTATATGTGCACCAATCCTAGATACAATCAAGGGTGGTTTAAAAACTAAGTTTGTGTGGACTCAAGAAGCTGAGAAAGGGTTTGAGAAACTGAAACAAGAGATGGAAACTCAACCTATTCTCTTATTACCTAGTTTTGACAAATTGTTCGTTGTTGAATGTGATGCAAGTGGAGTGGCAGTAGGAGGAGTGTAAAGTCAAGAGGGCAGGCCTATAGCCTTCTTTAGTGAGAAGCTCAATGAAGCAAAGAAGAAGTATTCAACCTATGACTTAGAACTTTATGCTTTGGTTCAGTCACTTAGGAAGTGGAGGAATTACCTTCTACCCAAGGAGTTTGTAGTCTTTACTGACGATCAGGCACTTAGCTATATCAACACTCAAGAGAAGTTGAGTAATGGGAATTTGAAGTGGATGGAATACATCCAAGCTTTTACCTTCACCATCAAGCACAAGAAGGGACAACTAAACAAAGTAGCAGATGCATTGAGCAGGAGGTTGTTGACAGTGCAAGAGATACAAGTGAAGAGCATAGGGATTGACAGTTTTAAAGATCTCTATAGGGAAGATGAAGACTTTTCAGAGGTCTATAAGGTATGTTCTAACTTTGAGAACCATTTCCATAGTCAATACTCAGAGTATACATTGAAAAGAAGGTTATTTTTTAAAGGAAATCAGTTATGTGTTCCAAGAGGGTCAATGAGGGAAAATCTCATTTAGGAAAAGCATAATGGAAGTCTTAGTGGACATTTTGGCATCAACAAGACTTTAGAACTAGTGCAAAGATTTTATTACTGGCCTAAGTTGGCAAGAGATGTTAGAAAGTATGTGGAACAATGTGTTGTGTGTATGAAAGCTAAGGGAGGAGCTAGTAAGGCTGGTCTATATCAACCCCTACCCATTCCTAACAGACCATGGGAGTGTTTAAGCATGGATTTTGTGGTAGGCCTTCCTAAGACCATGACTGGTTTTGACAGTGTCTATGTAGTAGTGGACAGATTTAGCAAAATGAGTCATTTTATCCCTTGCAAAACTACTCATGATGCTAGTTACATAGCTCATCTCTTCTTCAAGGAAGTTGTAAGGATCTATGGATTGCCTTTGAACATTGTTTCAGACAGGGATGTGAAGTTCATGAGTCATTTTTGGAAGACTCTATGGAGTAGATTGGGTACCAACTTGTCATTTGGATCAACTTACCATCCTCAAACCGATGGTCAAATAGAGGTGATTAATAGGGTGCTAGGTAATCTTCTAAGGTTCCTAACTAAGGAGTATGGATAGACATGGGATATGGTTATCTCACAAGCTGAGTATTCTTACAATGATAGTGTTAACCGGACCACAGGGAAGAGTCCTTTTGAGATTGTGTATGGAATGCATCCAAGAGGCATATGTGAGCTCAGAGATCTTGGAGCTATGGAACATAGAAGTGGACATGCAGAGGACTTCAGTCAGACCATGAAAGAGATTCAGGAGCAGGTGAAGAAGACAGTCACTGAGGCTACACAAAAGTTGAAGGAGAAGGAAGATTTGTCAAGGAAAGATGTGCAATTTGCAGTAGGAGACTATGTCATGGTCCACCTCAACAAATCAGGGTTATAGAAGGGTACATCAACCAATTTTATGATGAAGAGAGTGGGTCCATGCAAAGTGTTAGCCCAGTATGGGAAAAATGCATACAAGGTGGAGTTACCAACAAATCTAGGGATTTCACCAGTGTTCAACATTGCTGATTTGATCAAGTACAATGGATCAGTCAAGGATTTGGATCAGAATAATAGGGAAATATTCAAGGATGTAAGCAACATACCCCTACCTACTCCAGACAAGCTACAAGCAGAGAGGGTCTTGGAGTCAAGAGTGAAGAAGTCTACAAGGCATAAGGTGTACATGGAGCACCTAATCAAGTGGAAGAACAAGCATGAATCAGAAGCCACATGGGTACAAGAAGATCAGTTCAAGACGTTTGGTATTGACCTATCATTGATATCTCCTTCCATTCCTTAGTGTTTGGGTAGAGAGGGGGAGAATGGTGCAGGAGCACCTAGGAGGCATTAGGTAGCACTAGGCAAATTTGTGAGCCTAGGATGAAATTTTTGTGGTTTTAATGTTTAAGGTCATGTTGACCATTTAGATTTTGAGTTATAGGTGTTAGAATATGTTAGGAGGAAGGTGGATAAGTAGCTCATGGTAGAATGGATGAGTTTCACAAACTTGTTTCCACTAGGATTCACTAAGAATTGGAAATAAAGCCCAAAATGTTGCATTTGTGCAATTTTGGCCTAATATGGTGGTTATGTCCGACCAATGGGATAAGTAACTACTTTATGAACCTTTAAAAGGTGTGCCTCAACTTTGAATTGAGGTTGGAATCATTTTGAGTTTGTAATCAGTTTGAAATCAAGAAGACAATGATATTTTAAGTGTGCATTTTCTATTTTTGTTCCTATTTTTGCATTAGTAGGTTAATGGATTGAACTTGGCATCTGGTACAGATTAGAATGTAGTGAAATTTCTTGTCAGGCATCATTTGGAACAGTAGATAGTAGGTTACTTGCTTCCAAGTATTCTTGTAAATACTTTGTTCTTTCTTCAATTGCAGTTTTGACTGGTAGACTGTGGAAAATGGGGTTTTAGCTTACATTACCACTGTACCTAGAGTACAAGCTTGTTGGGAATGTGGCTAAGCTCCATGTTTGTAAATAAGGTAGAGGTAGGAGTCCTTAGGAGCTAGGAATCAATGGCAAAAGACTATTCCTAGGTGAGCTTGGTAGTGCCTAGCTAGGACAATCAAAGAGTGTAGAGCACTAAAGTTGCAGGGGTGTCAATCCCATGGAAAACCCAGGTGTGTGGTGGTTGCAAGAGGCCTTACAAAGGCTTGGAATGAAGGAAGAGGTTTCACCAGTCCATTTGGTGATTGGGAAAAGCTGACAGTTCACTGTGTGGTCAAAAAATGGCCTAAAAATCCCTAATTCTTACAAAATGAGGGTTACGCCTGTGTATGGACAGTGAAGGCCCATAACCTCAAAAATATTTAAGAGGTAGGAAAATGAACCAGGATCCCCATGGGAAGATTGTGATGTTCTTTAGAAAGATTGGAGATTGAGCCTATTTTCTTGGGTTAGGAGGCCTAATTGGGGCTCAAGGCTAGTAGCCTTTTTAACCCTAAATGAGGGTTTGATGATAGCGATGGAAAGATGGAGCTTGGGAGAGCCTACAAGAACCCTAGGAGGAAGGTCTTGAATCCATGGGAGACAAAACACACCCCTGCATCGAGTTAGTGAAGGTTGGAGGTTTATCTAGCCTTTAGGAAGATTAAGGGCTAGGGAGGGAATGGTAGAGAGAGCACCAAGATTGGATTGGTTAGGGAAATGGAGATGATAGTAGGTTTGGCCAGGAGAACTAGGGGTACCTAACAAGCATTAGGGCCTATAGGTTAAGAAGGTGGAGAGCACCAAGGGGGTTTTTCAAGGTGAGACCCAGAGCATGGGACAGTGAGTGTTCCATCCAACCCTACCCTATCAGAATACCAAATACCTAAAGACATGTGGTAGAATATAAGAACCTTCAAAACCTCATTCTAACAGCACACAAAAGTGCTTTACAACATATCTCTTGATGCTTATGAAAATAGAAGAAGGGGACAAACCTTACACAAAATTATAGGCTCAACCTTCAAATCACAGAAATACTATGAAAACTCTACGCAAAATGGACAACCGAAACAATAATAAGAAACGCTTTTTTTTTTAATTAGTTCCCTAGTAGAGTCGCCATTTTTTTGGTTCCTTTTTATGTTGTTAACCAGGTTTCTCTTCTAATCTACCTATGGAATTGCAAATTCTAATCAAGGGCAACTCGAAGGACCTAGACCAACTGACGAGGACTTTAAAAAGCCTCCTACACTTCGGGCTCTGCAAGACCCGGGATGGGAATCCCTTAATGTGTCTACAATCTCTACACCATTATCATAAACAACATTAATAACAATAGATAATCCCACCTAATAGCTCAACATAATAAGATAATATTGGACATAATCGGCTATTCTTCAACAATATCAACTATATGGAGCATGGGATGACTACAACACAATCCATAATATATAAAATAGTCATTGATTTGCAATTTGTAGCAAGCTCTAAGAAAAGACAAACTAATATTAAATCACATGAATGAATGCAACTCAGATCAGTGCCACATATCCATTGTAGGAATCAAATTCATAAGCATTTAAAGGTTTATAATAAATGAAGTATATGACATATAAAATCCCTGACAATATTGCATTACAATTTTATTAGTATGTATTCTAACCCAATACTACTTATCACATCCGTATACATAAAATATCTACCTATAATCCCATTCAAGCATTTTAATTAATTCCTTGAATTAAAGCTAAAACAGAATCATACACACCATAATAGTGAGATGAATGAAACAACCCTTAGTTATTTTATTCAAAGTTAGGATATGCGCATACAATGGAGAGACATAAGCTTGAATTAATCATTTCAATTTAAATGCTAATACTGTTATGCAACATTAAATCCTCATAAACTAAAAAACTATTATAGAATGACTCAGAATCCTAAATTGCATTTCTCTCTAAAAAGCCTATGACTTTACAATCTACTCTACAACTTCATTTAGACTAGATCAAAATTCTCTAACTTTCTAACACATACTTCTAGCCTTGAAATCTTTCTTATAGAAAATGAAGGAGCAAACAAGCTTCGGGCTAGAAAGTACACATGTCACAAGCCAATTGGGGCACCTGATGATATTCAAAAAATTATTACAACAACAATAATCTTGGAGCATATTCTCATTCATCATGCTAGCTGAGGAAGGTTGATGCAATAACAAAAAACCATGCGAAACCCATGCCAAGAAAACCATCAACACGAAACTGGAATCCTTGTAACCATAGCATCTGATTTGCCACCTGTCGGTACTCCACTCCTTTTACTCATCATCATTCAAATACTTAGCTACGCACTTCTGGTATTCTTTGTCAGTTGGCCAGTCAAAATTAATCACCTCATTTACCTTTGTAGTATAAGGCATATACTTTACCGCTACCTGATTTGCATCTCTTTCAAAAGACTCCAAAAATGAACCAGCACTAATAATCTTATTGATACAATTTATCAACAAATCATAATCTGAGTCATCACAAATTGCTTTAATTTGATTATTGATGACCTTACTTGCTTGATCTTGCCATTGTTGTAGTGTTCTGACTTCTCCCTGCTCATCAATTATACTAGGTAATAATGTGTTACCCCAGTCATTGAAACTCTTCACCAACTCTCAAATCTTCCTACTCAAATCATCTGGTAGGGTTTGAAAACCTTGTAATGATTTCACTAACACATGAGTAGGCTTCAATGATTGGGGCCTATTATTTATATCAAACCTTGAGGCTTTATTCATAATATCTAGATCATTGGCCCTAGGGATCCAATTTTCAATTATTGGAATCACTATCTCCTGATCCCTATCAATATTCTTTATTGCTTCTAACAGTAAAGAATATAAAGAATGTATAGTGGGAAATTTATTATCCACCCTTTCATTTAAGTGCTCCAAAACAGTAGTAACAATTTGTTTTTCCTTTGAAAGAAAACCCTCCTCTCTTACCCTTAATGATGTCTGTAATTCATCAATTTTTTGTATGAGCAGCCTCTTCGTTGGATCAACAAAGCACTCTGTTTCTTCATAAATTTGTTCTAGAGGAGGGGTGAGAGCAGGATTTTGAATGGGAGACCCTAGTGTGGAAACATTTGGAGAAGTAGGAGGCATTGACCTTATTGTGGGAGGTGATGAACTGGTTCCTGTAGCATTGGATGTTTCCCCAATTTGTCTACACTTAAACCTTTCCACTTCAGTTTGTAGCTCCACATTCCTTTGTTGCATTTTACTATATTCTTCAATCAAAATATTATACTTCTCCATTAGGCTCTTCCTTTCAGCCTCCTCCCGTTCAGCAGTTTTTTGGGCCAACTTGGCCACATTCACAGTTAAATTAGTGGCCTTAGTGGTTGAATTTTCTGAGGCTCTCTTTATTATTAATCCTCCTTTGAAATTTTGATTAATATCAGCAATATCTGGTTTTATCCCCTATGGAGCCAATGCCCAAATTGTTGAGGTCTCATATTCCTCACTGAAGGCAAAGTTTTGCAATGCTGCCTTAACTTCTTCTTCAGAATCTTGAAATGGATTCTTGGACTTCATAATGGCATTAAAATCCACTGCATCTGTGATGTCCCATTCAGGCAAAATCAATACACTAGCCTGACTCACTAGTTTCCTTCCTTCTTCAGTGCTGATATTCTTGAACTCTTCCATTAGTTCAAATTTTACTTCTTCATCATTCTCCTGATCTGACCTGTCAGGCCTTAGTTCTCTTCTCTCCCTGGAAGAATACAAGAGTCTTTACAAATGAATTTTCATCTAAGAACTCCTTGCAAGCTTCCATTCTTGCATCTTGCACACTTTTACCCTTCATATCCAAATCGGATAAAACCAATTCAGCTGACCTAGGAGGGGAAGGCATACCAACCTGTATGTCATGATTAGTAACAATAATTTCATCTGTCATATCCTCACATGGGTGATCAGGATTTTTCCTCTTAGGGCTTGGCTTGGATGGTGGTGATAGGGGACTATTTTCTGGTGAAGATTATAATTCAATGATTTTGACTGCCCCAGGTACTTTGTATTTTGGACCTGTTCATGGAGGTGCCTTCATTATTTGCTTCCCCTTTCTGTCTACTTCTTCCTCATCACTACTACTATCTCTTTTCCTCCTATAGATGGGCCACCTTTCTGACCTTCTTTTAATTGGCTTAACACTTTGTCCTTGCATACCCAGACTTAGCCTTAAATTTATCTTTTTGGTTGTCAAGGTGTCCATAATCTCCTTGAATCTTTTCATTAGAAAATCAATTTTCTTATGGTATGGAGTTAATTCCATCAGTGGATCATACTTCAGATCCATTTCATGCACAACATCTAGTAGCTTACTATAAGCTATCCATTTCTCCTTGTTCAATTCTTGCTTATTTAAATCAAATTCATTTTTGATCAGGTCTTCAGGGAAATTGAACTCATGTGTGGATTTTCCACCTTTTATTCTTTTTCTGAAAAGAGCAAAGAAACCTTCAGCATCATGTTGTCGCCTTGGACCAAATATCAAATAGTAATCAATAAAGAATTTGTCAAAATGTGTCTAGCCTCCCTTTGAAAATGTAAAGTCAAACACTACTGTATAATTAGGGAAGAATGTTCCCTTTCCCTTTCTAGTAAGGTTGTCTTCATGAATACAACCCATCTGCCACAGAAGTTCAGCAAACCCTATTATTGGTGGTACATTGAATGGCAGTATGTGAGGGGCTCCCTGAAATCCATATATTCTCAAGACATTGTTGACTGGGTATGGGATAATGTCACCCCAGTTATGTAAAACCCTCAATTTTGGCTTCCTCTCCTTTGGCCTGAGGAAATCATGTACTTCCTCAAGGATCCTAGGTACATTTACCATCAATCTATCCCTTAATCGAGAAGCAAAACAATTATCAAATTGCACATAACTGGTGTTTTCCTTATTACAGGATAAATTTGTAGCCCATATCTGCACTAGCAATCTTTCTCCATTAACTGATTGCCTTAAGTTCATCTTCTCAGCAAAGAAGTTAGCATTCCTAAACAGAAACATATGCATCATAATAGACTACCAAAAGAATTGAGTACCAGTATCACTTTTCTGCAGCTTCGACAGCCCTTCATGTATCCTCTCAGCCAAGAAAGAGGCAAAGTCATATGTCACAGAGATGTTAGGCTATTGTATTTGCACCCCCATGAACATATATGCAATAGGAATTATTGCACCGGGACTGAAACCCAAAATCTGACATAATGAATAGAAAGTAGCTAGGAAGGGTTTAGCAAAACAATTCAATCTAAAAGGTTCCTGGTCACTAGGGCTGATATGAAATTGTGAACCTCCTACCTTAACCAGAAGAGGTCAAAACAACTTAGGCCTAAAAAGAGATTTTAGCTTTGCATACTCTTGCTTCACATCCTCAAGATTGATAGGAACCAATTCATCACTCAGCTCACTCAAATCAAAAGTCTGTTGGATAACATCTTTGTTATCTTCTAATAGCACCCCTCCAAAATTATATCTAATTACCCGTGTGATGGGGTTATACCTCATGGCCACTTCCCTAAGTAAGTACACATCAGGGAACACATTTAGTACAACCAGCTTCCCCATGTCATACATCCATCCATTTGAAAAAGGGTGAGGCAAATTCCTCTATCCATACCATAATCTGAACATTTCTAAACCGGTGAGTGGAACCCTAGCATCATCAATGTTGGAACTATTACACACCAACCCCTCCCCTAGGATTTTCCCTCGCATCAACACTACACCTTTTCTTCTATCATTCGTTGATAATGGAAATTGATCCAAGAAATCATCATACAAGTCTCTTTTCAAATATTCAATGTGGCCAGAGTGCTGCTTGGGTGGCGCTGTCTTAGACAAACTAGGGCTTCACTATAATGTTACACTTTAAGTGGCTATGACTAAGCAGAGAGAAAAAATTACAGAATAAAATACTGCAATTACTCACAATTTATGATCAAACTATAGCCCTAATAAAAGATTTCAATGAGCTCAATGACAAGTATAGAAAACCCCCCTCCTAAATTTAGGTGCAGAATGACTAGGAAGCAGAGAAAATAAACTTATGGCTCTTTTCGCACAAACTCCAAATTATGACTGCAGTTGCTCACAATTTCACCTTCGGCTCTAAAATTTCTTTCATGAAGTAATTGGATGCATTGTGATACAAATAAAATAATTAAATTGATTTTATGTTGATAAAATATTTCTAGTAGATGTCTCATCCGCCATTAAAGCTCATTCGCAGGCTGTAGGAATGACTCCCACCATATTTGATACATATTTAAATTTGAGTCATTGATCCTCCAGTTTGATCAAATCATCGACAACCATCTTCAAAACAGGCTGACATAATCACCAACACAACAATAAGGGATCCACCATGTCATATGCCGCAAAGGAATGCCACGTGGTGGTTTCCCGCGATATCACAGTCCTTTGATTCACCATCACGGGATGGCGGGAAACCGTTGATATTTCTCATTAGAGATCCTACTCCTTCAAAAATGGTCGTCGTCCTTTCCTTTAACTGTCGAGTAGCTTTTCCCTCAAATTTATAACATCTGTGTTGAAATAAAGCATGTGCATCTTACAAGCACTTTAGTAATCCGTCCTTTAATATATTGAAAACTGGCTAATGCTTCCTTCATTTCTGAGGCCTCATCGGATGAGACACTTGGCATCCGTCCGTGATATCGCGATCCCATAATTCCTGATCGTGGGATAGTAGGCATCATCAATCTTGAACAAACAACACATCAAAGGTCACGCAGATTTCATCCTTTAGGAAGGGCATGTGGCACCCACCCATGATATCGCGATCCCATAATTCCTGATCGGGGGATGGCGGGTACCGTTGATCTTTGCAGAAAATGGATCAACGGTAGCGCTATTTAAACCCTTTGAAAAATAAAAAATTTATTAAAAGGGCAAGGGGGAACTACTAGGCAGATGGCAAACAGCAACATAAGTTGTTTTAAAACAACAAAGCACGAGGTCAACCAAGACTTAGGAAAAATAAAACCTACAGCAGCTGCAAAAATTAGAAACCAAAGGGGCCAACGTCTAGATGAAATGATGGGCCATAAGATGTTTTAAAACCCCTCTAAAAGGTAACAGCAAAAAAGAACCCGACCAAGGCATACCACACAAAAAGGATTTAAAGATGAAGACAAAGCTAAAACCCTAACCCTTCAAAATTTTCAACACCATGAAAGACCAGCGACATAAGGGAGGTCATGAGTGACTAACAAGGAGAAACATTTGAAAACTCCATCAGGTTCCACCAACACCTACTGTCATAGTGGCGAAGACCTTGGTGGCACCAAGAGCGACTACTGATACTAGTGGTGCAGGTCCCAGTTTCGCTCCTCACCCTTTCCCTACATGGCAACCAGGGGACCTAGGTAGACTGATCATGTTATTTATATTTTAGTACTTTCAATTTTCTTTGCTTATGATTACACACATATGCCATGTATTTATTTTATTCTTTCTTTTTTTGGTTGCAAAGGATGCACATGGATGGGCTAGGCTAATGGTCTAGTGCATATCAGAGGTGGCCACTAATGTGCCTATTCACGGGATTGTTCTTGAGGCATATCAACAAGTTTTTGTGGGGTGACATGCCCACATTTTTGAGCCAATAGCACATCTGAGGAACACTTACAAGGAGTGGGAAGTGGAGATAGTGCAGCTCACTACAAAGGTAACCACTCTCTGTGGGCAACATGACCAGCTATCGAGGGAGTTGTGGACGAAGCTTGACAAGTGAGACACAATAGTGATGAGGGTTGACATTCTTGAGTAGGCACATGACGCCCTTTAGAACCACCTCGATGACCTTAATAGGTAGCTGGCATCCATGATATCGATAGATGTTCAACAACTGTAGCAAGTGAAAATGACGATATGCTCTCTACAAGGAGAGATCAGGGGGATGCGGGTAGCTCTTTTTGCATTGTGCTCACATTGATCCAGGTCTATGACCATTGTGTAGCCTCTCCCTAGACAACAGGTATAGCAACTAGAGCCAAAGGGCTTTGGGAGACATGTGTCATAGCCATGGGGACCTCCCATTTTATACATCAATTTTTTAGTGAGAGATATGTATTTTTTGTAGATCTTTTGTATAGACATTGACACATATTTAGTAGCCACTCATTTTTTATAATAGTGGCTTGATACATGTATATGACATTTGATATATATATATATACATATTTGATATATATATATATATATATATTATATATATATATCAAATATATATATATCAAATATATATATGTATATACTAGTTTTGACATCATGGAATTGTGTATTTTGATGTGTATGCTTCTCTATATTCATGTATGTTGATGCAATGGATATTATATGCATATATGGATGTATGTTTACATTAGATACTATCATGTTTTAATGAGCACACATGGATGTATGTTAATTAAACACAATTATGATCTAACTACCTTAAAAGATGTAATGTAATGCATGGATACATAGCATAGTAAGGCACATGTATGTATATTGTTCACACACACACATGGTCGTATCATAACACAATTTTTTTTCCCATAATGTGTTAATGAATAATATCAACATATGCAGTGCTACTACCCTTAAAGAGTGAACACTACACATGACACGTTGGACACTACACATAGTATCGCTAGCGATGAATTGCATTAATGGGATATTTTAGAGGCATTCCATCCATAGAAGACAATCTATAGGCAGCCAAACCATACATAGAGACAACAATGTAGGGGCCTAACTAGTTAGGACTGAATTTCCCTCTCTGGTCGGGTGACACATTTACATTTCTCTAATTCTCGTAAAGAACCAGGTCTCCCAACTTAAAGGCCCTAGGAAGCACACTTTGATGATACTTTCTTGATAATGATCATTGATAGGCTTTAAGATAATTGATACTCATCGAGCATTTCTACCTGATGCAAATGATTACCTCGATAAGTTTCGTCATCAATTAACCCTTTAAGGGAAACCCACAAAGATGAAATTTCCAACTCTAAAGGCATGATAGCTTTGACACCATACATGAGGTTGTAAGGCGTTGTTCCCATCATTGTATGAACACTCATGTGATAGGCCCACAAAGCATACATTAACTAAATATGCCAATCCTTACTATGCTTATTAACTATTTTACGAAGTATAAGTTCAAGAGTCTTATTAGATGCTTCTACCTAACCATTAGATTGTGGATAGTAAGGTGTAGAAAATCTATGTTGAATGTAAAATTTGTCTAAGAATTGCTTTACTTCCTTGTTCTTGAATGGCGTACCATTTCCAGAGACAAGTGTAGCAGGAAATCCAAAAGGAAAAATAATGTTGTTTAGAAGAAAACTACAGATAGCTTCAACGTTCATGGATTGAAGTGGAATGGCTTTGTCCCACTTCATGAAATAATCTGTAGTGGTAATGATAAAAGTATGTCCCTTAGAAGAAGGAGGTGATATTTTTCCAATAATATCCAACCCCCATTTCGCAAATGGCCAAGGAGAGGTCTGATTCTGTAACTCTTGTGCGGGTGCATGAATAAGATGACTATGTTGTTGACATTGTGGGCACTGTTTAACAAAATCGAAGGAATCTTGTTCCATCATTTTCCAAAAATACCCTGTGTATCAACTTCCTCACCAGGGATTTACCACCAAAGTGTCCACCCCTAGAGCCTAAATGGGCTTCTTTAAGGGTGAGGGTTATTTCCACTTTAGTGAGACATTAGTGAAGCAAGACGTTATAAGATTTTCTATAGAGAACATCGGATAAAATAACATAATGGGATGAAAGCTTTCATATACAAGTGTGATCATTCTCCGTCGCATCATCAGGAAATTTTCCAGTCTTTAGGTAGTTGTAAATATTAGAGAACCATTCTCCTGAGTCTACATGAGAACACATAAAGGCATCAAATTCAGGTTGGTCGGAAACAGTTGGGGTTTGAAGAACCTAAACCATGAAGTGGTATTCTTTCATATCCTCATCAGAAGGTACTAGGGAAACAACACTTGCCATGGTATTTGTGTGTCTATTCTTCCTTCTAGGGGATACTATCTATTGTAAAAGAAGAGAATCTATTAAGAAAGGACAAAGCAACATCTCAATATCGAGACAACTTACTTTTCTTAGCTTGATAGGCCCCCATAATCTAGTTCACAATGAGATCAAAGTCACCCAGTATGCAAATATGTTTTATCTTTAGTGCAATCATGACATGCAAGCCAACAATGAGAGCTTTGTACTCGACAATGTTATTAGTACAAGTGAACTCCAATTGAAAGGAGAGAGGGACCGAATTACTTTCGGGTGACACTAGAACCATACTTTCTTTAGAACTAATCTGACACCTCAACCCATCAAAGTACATTTTCCATTCAAGGTCATAGTTAATCAAAAAATGTTCTCATTAGGAAACAAATCCAAACCTCAAAAGGAGTGAGACGAGGGAGTGTCTTCCAATTGATCGGAAACAGCTTGACCCTTAATTGACTTCTGAGTGACAAAATTTATGTCAAACTTAGAGAGTGACATCACCCATTTCTCTAACCTCCCAACAAGGTCAGCACTAGAGAACAAATTTTTTAGAAGGTCACTTTTTATGATAACATGCATTTCGACATGGAGAATATAGTGCCTTAGCTTCTGTGTAGCGAAGACAAGAGCAAGGCATTGATTCTCCATGAAGGAATAATGGGTTTCATAATCAACTAAAACACAGTTAATGTAGTAGACCACTCTCTCTTTCCCGACATCATTATATTGAGCAAGCAAAGTGTTGGCCTCCTACAATGATTTAATAACTAAGTCATTACAAATATGATTCAGAGATTAGACATCTAACCTAAATAGCTATTTCAATCATCATGAAGGTGCATTTAACTTGTCAACCTAGGGATGTGAACTTGAAATGGGTCAGCATAGTATGTGCACTAGGAATCCAAAGTAGCCATTTTCATTCTACAACTAAGGAACTCACAATGTTGAAAGTAAATTTCTTAGAAGGGATTACCATAAATTCCAATCATCAATCAAAAAACTACATCAAACTAAAATTCATAATAGAAATGAAAATATGAGCAACAAACAGGGCACTACTCTGTTGCTTTAGCTGTAGGAACAGTCACAAAATGAAATTCTAGTGGTTGTAGGAACAGTCGGTGCCAAATTTCTAACTAATTACTAAAAAACAAGTAATACTAAACAAATATTAAAATAAGAGGATGGATTACTCACCAATTGGGCCCCCTTGGATAAGTATCCTCTAAAACTAATGAGAACTCCTATGCTTGAACTTAGAGCTTTATTTTTTCACTATAAATCATGAGTACAAAAGAGTAATGTATCTATATAACTAAAAACTTGAGAGTGCAAGTACAATATCAAATCGTGCAACCCCTTAAGAAGGAGCATCAAATATTTATTTATGCTATCAACTAGACAAGACTGTCAACTCCATGACTGGGAGGACACCATTTAGGGAAAACAAAGAAAGTGGAGTGGCAGTAGTTACGCATGCATTGAATCTAGTCAGACATGCAGGTCCAAACATAGATTTAGCATAGAAATAACACCTTCATCTACTCAATCATTAAAGTCCACTACAAGGCGGTTACATTCAGTTTGCATGAGGAATCTTCTACCATTGACCTCCTTTGACCTTTGAGCAATTCATTTGCTGGATGTTACAGTGCATTCCCAATTGGCGGTGTCTTCCTCAACTTAGCATCCTCAAATTAAATCTACATGGCAATGTCAACATGCACAATAATTGCATATCTATCACCACCTTAAGGAACATTCATTAACCACATGCAAAATCAATATAGATAATCCACATAATATGCCAACGTCATTAAAACTTGCAGAAATAGGATTAATCCCAATGTCTATGGCTTGAGGGAAACATTATGAAAATATCAACATTTAACATCAAATTCCATGACAACTGCCATCAAATAAACTATAGATTCTACCCAAAATTGGATCAAAAACTAGGCTCATCACTCCCCCCAACCTAATGTTTTGTTGGTCCTCCAATAGGGGAAGGGTTGTTCTTCTACTTGGTCAAAGCTCTAATATTTGCAACTAATAGTTGTCCAACATCAATGTTTGTTGAGCGTGAATTAGGGTCCCAATAGAATCCTCCCAATCTATCCAATTTGCTCCATCTATCTTTCTGCAGCAATGTCATACTGGTAGAACCTGAAGTTTGGCATGGGCCACATGAGAATGGGTGGCTGAAAAGTCAAGGGAAGCCAAAATCACCCCTTCGTTCTCCCAATTTGAATATACCTATCAATCCTTTTTAGTGTTGCAGCATAATTGTGGATGGAATGAGGTTCAACCTGTTTCATCTCATTAGTTAGGCTATTCCATCTTTGTGATAGGTATCTTCTCATAATTTCCTCCTTTTCTACTGCCTTTACCTCATACTCACTGTAAAATTCCTCAATCCAAGGCATGATCCTATTTCCATAACTAGGTCTGAGAAGCATTCTAAGCCATTCTTTGTAAATATTCCTTGATTTGCTTGATTTATCCCTAATGGGAAGAGGGATGTTAGACTCCAATTGCTTATAAGCCCCATGTTGTTGTTCCCAACTAATCTCATTTTGTACCCAAGACATAAATGCCCTTAATTGGACATCCCCAACATACAACAATGGTTTCAAATCATGGTCTTGAGTTACAGCATAATTATGCAAATTAAACTCACACAACAAATTCTTCATTTCAAGGGAGGAAATCCTATAAGCATTGAAAAATTCATTAGGAGTGTCAATAGAAGGATTCAAACCTGAGACAATCCTTGACAACTTAAAAGAGAGATATTTCTCTTTTAGGTGTAGAGCATAAACCCTTGGAAGGGTTATGCATTCCAAAATATGTGGTATCAAAGCTACCATATCATCCACCCTCTTCTCTAGGATGGAAATTTTTGCATCCTTATCTTCAATCTCCTCATCTCTTTTGTATTTCCTTTTCTCAATTTATGTTTTTCCTTTTTCCATTCTTCCTCCCTCCTTTGTATTTCTTTCCATAAATTCAAAACTTTCATATGTACTATAAAATTAGGAGGATTATGAATTCCTACTAGTGTTTTTGTCGATGGTTGCTCTTCATATAGTACTATCTGGATGGACTCAGGTTGTCTAGTTGTCTCTGGTTGCGGGGGTACTATTTTTTCTCCCACTTCTTGTTGCAGGATCTCATGTTCTTGTTTTTGTTGTGGCTTTAGGAACTCCTACTCTGGTTCTAGCTATTGTTGTAGGACCTCTTGCTATAGGACTTCTTGCTCATGTTGTAGGAAATCCTGATTTTCCTCAAACTCTTCTATAATGTTAGCAAGATTGGCCAGTATTATATTTGTTGCTCTCTCAAATATGTCTTCCTCCTTGACATTCTCCCAACCCATTGGAGCTTCTATGTCCTCCTATGGTATTTCTCTAGACTTAGGGCTTTCCTATGGAGGTGAACTAGCCTAGCTAGTCTTGATTTCTTGGCAGGTCTCTCACATTTTTCTTTGGTTGTAGGATGAATAGTGTCAACCTTCCTCTTCTTAGAACTTGGCACCTTTCATTCTGTTGGTTGATTTTTGGCCTTTCCTTTTCTCATTTCTACTTCTCTCTTTTGTGCCCTAGTTTTCATCAGGGTGCCAAGTGGAACATCATCATCAGAATCTGAGGAGGAGCTTTCTTTTTCTAAGTGCTTTGTTCGAGAAGAACTAATTTCTATGGTTTCTTCTATTGTAGGAGGGTTTACACTAGGGCCTGCGCCAGCGATTGAAGCACCAAGGGTGGATTCATTCATGCTCAATATCCTACTAGAACTATAAGATTGAGGTAAAACCCTAGGTTGCAAGTGTTCAGGTATAATTTGATCAACATTTATAAATTCTTCCCAAGTCATTCCAGACACATCATGTAAAGACTTCTCAATTAGCAATTTAATCAGACAATGGTGGGAAACAAAATTGTCCCTACCTTTTTGGGTCTCGGCTGCCATGATTGAGAGAAGAATGTATAGCATGTTAGGAACATTCATCCTCCTTGTAATTCTTGCTAAATTTCCAGTGCTAATATTGGCTGAATTTTCCCTTTCTTTTGTTTTACCTTTTTGCTTGCAACTCATGATTACGACAGGGTCAATAATGGCAAGAAAATGAGTGGTAAAGGAGAATTATAATGGAAAGAAATGGCGGATGCAGTTAGTGTCACTTCACACATGTGATCCATCCTCTCACTCAGATTTCAAATCAGCTCATTTTAAATTTTTTGACATAGTCTAGCATAAATTGACACATGGGCAATATATTCACATATTTTTCTTTCCCCCCAACCTAAATTTGGACATGTGTCCGCACATGTGAGATGGGAGTGGTGATTTGACAAGGAATAATGACATGTTATGTGAACGTCTATACTAACGTACAATGATTAAATGAATGCACTTAAAAGATGATTAAAAGATAGCAATTAATGCGCACATACCTGAATGTGTGGAGGATTTGTTGCAAAGATCATAGAGAAAGTACTATTCTCCTTTTTAGGGAATAAATTGAGCAATTAATGAAAATGAAGTTGAATGAGGTGAGGTGGAATGAAGTGATGGAAGAGAGACAAAGGCGGTGATGGATGGGTGAATGGGTGGATGGGTCAAGAAATGGACTTACACAAAAGCGGAAGTTTTTATTATGACAAGTATGTACCTTAATTATCCAAAAGGAGGGACACTAGGTCCACTTCCTTCGGCTATAGGAATCTTGGGTGTTGAATGTTGGGTGAATTGTTGTAGGAACTCTTCTAAGAAAGCCATCTTGTGATATAATTTGAGGCGATGACCATTGACAAGTAACTTGAATCTAACAAGGTCAATGGTAGTAAGTTGAACAACTCCATTAAGAAAGACCTCAGCGACTTCATATGGTCCTAGCCACCTTATCTACAATTTTCCTACATTGTCCTGATATCTTGAGTCATAGAGTAAGGCCCAATCTCCTAGTTGGAATTTCTTATCCTTGATAAATTTGTCATGCCACTTGATTCTCTAATTCTACACTACCTCTATATGATGCATGTTTGCTCTTCTTATCTCATCCAAAGCATTTAGCTACATGATTCTTTCTCTTTGTGCCTCAAAAATATCCATCCCCAAATCTACTACAGTCCTAAGAGTCTTATGTTCACATTTAATGGTCATCATGGTTGTCTTTCCATATAGCAACTCAAATGGAGTGAAGCCTGTAGTTGTTTTCCAAGTTTTCATGTAGGCCCAAACAGCCTTTGGTAATCTATTTTCTCAATCCTTTCTATGAATATCTACCATTTTGGTCAGAATGGCTTCAATTTCTCTATTGGTCACCTCAACTCAGCCATTAGCCTAGGGGTGATAAGGAGTAGAATTTATGTGCTTTATGTTGTACTCATTAACTAGTGTTGCAACAAGGGTTGATGTGAATTGAGCCCCTTGATTAGTCACTATTTCTCTTGGAACTCTATATCTTGTGAAAATCTCCTCATAAAGAAATTATGCAATCTTGTTATCTCTTGCATGCTTCATGGCCTTAACTTCTACCCACTTTGTCACATAATCAATGCATACCAAGATATAAGACTTACCATTTGATGGAGGGTCAATGGGTCCCACAAAATCCAATCCCCACTTATCAAAGGGATTGATTAATACCTAAGGGAAAAGTGGCATCTCATAAAATTTGGTTGGTCTACTCATTCTTTGACATCTATCACATTTTCTAGTATACCTTCCTGCATCCTTGTGGAGTGTTGGCTAGTAATATCCTGTGTTTGAAATCTTCATTGCTTTCCTCTTGGCTACAAAGTGTCCTCCAAATGGTTCCTTGTGGCATGCATGCAAAATTTCATATGTCTAATCTTCTCTCACACATCTCCTCATGGCATGGTCTAGTCTAGTATAAAACAAAAATCCAACAATCCAGGAGAAAGGAAAAGATCTTTCAATGAGTGCCCTTTTCTCTTTTGGAGAGAAGTGAGAAGGAACTCTACCTATGACCAAATAATTGGCTATGTCAACATACCAGGGTGTTTTTATATTGAGGGAGAATAGATGCTCATCAAGAAAAGAGTCATCTATGGGTTGACTATCTTTTGATGTAGTCAACCTTGAAAGAAAATATGCAACAACATTGGCCTTCCTTGGCTTATCCACAATGGTTATATCAAACTCCTACATTAACAATAACCATCTTACTAGTCTACCTATGATCAAAAGTTTATTCATGAGATATCTAATGGCTACATGATTAGTGTACAAGAATATTTGGTAACCTGTTATGTAATGTCTAAATTTGTTTAGTGCATAGATTACTGCCAGCATTTCTTTCTCTATCACTATATAATTAAACTCAGCTCCTTGTAATTTTTTGCTGACAAAGTAAATGGAATTTTCAACAGCTCCTTCTTTCCATCCTAAGACTGATCCTATGGCATAATCTAATGCATTAGTATGGATGTGGAAAGGAAGTTCCCAATTAGGTCCTTTGAGTATAGGAGCATGATTCAAAGTTGCCTTCAAGTTAGAAAATTCCTTGTCACAAGCTTTAGTCCACTAGAATTCAACATCTTTAGTGAGAAGAGTATACAATGGTGTTGCTACCTTGTTTAAATCCTTGATGAAACACCTATAATATCCTGTATGACCCAAGAAACTCCTAACATCCTTATGTTTTGCAGGTTTGGGCAGATTTGTGATTACCTCAATCTTTGCAGGATCTACTTGAATTCCCTTGTGGGAGATGTAGTGGCCAAGAACTACACCTTCTTGCATCATCATGAAGCAATTTTCACTATTTAAGGACAATTTTTATTCTTCACATCTCTATAGGACTCTCCTAATATTTTCTAATGCTTGATTAAAATTAGCACCATAAGTGGTAAAGTCATCCATATAGATTTCCATGCAAATGAGAAATGTCTGAAAATATGCTAATGACTACCCTCTGAAAAGTTGCAGGTGCATTGCATAAGCCAAATGGCAGTATCAAGTAGGAATAGATCCCCCATGGATAGGTAAATGTGGTCTTCTCCTGGTCCTTTGGTGCAATTTGGATCTGGTTGTAGCCATTGAATCCATCTAGAAAAGAAAAGTATCGCTTTCCTGCAAGTGTGTCCAAAAATTGATCAATGAAGGGTAAGGGAAAGTGGTCCTTCTTGGTGGTAGCATTAAGTTCCTTGTAATCAACACAAACTCACCATTTCCCTCTTTTGTTGGGAACAATCACTAATGGAGACACCCACTGGCTATCTGAAATGGGGTAGATAAATCTTGCATTTAGTAATTTTTGCAGTTCCCCTTTTACAATTTCTCTTAGTGTAGGGTTAATTCTTCTTTGTGGCTTTCTTACTGGGGTGCAATCATCTCTGATGTAAATTCTATGTGTGCAAATTTTAGGGTCCAGTCCCTTCATATCATGATAATCCCATGCAAATTCATGCTAATGGGTCCTTAATAAGTTTGTCAATAACAATTGTTGTTCTTCACTTAATTTACTGTTAACATTCAGATATTTTCCTTCTGACACCTGAACTTGTGTATTTAACTCTATCATGGTTGCTTCATTAACACATGGTACCTTGATTTCATATGGTAGAAATGTATGGTACATACCTATTGCTACAGGAAGTTTGTCTATACGAAGAGTGGTTGCAGGAAGAGCAGGCAGAAGTGTCTTGACGGGAGTAGCAGAATGATAGGATGACGCTTCTTCCACTTCAGAATGGTTCTAAATGATGTTATCCAATACTTCATCTTCATCTTGGAGCTGCATGAAAGAGATTCTTCCTAACATCATAAGTTGTGCCAGAGAGCTAACTTCCTCGGCCTCTTCACCAACATGTGGCCATACGAGATTATCTTCATCATGAGATGGCTAAGCAGGAGGATAAAGAACAAAAATTTTAGTGCTCTTCCCATCTAAAATGGTCATGCCACCTAACCAACATCCAATGTATGCATTTATAGTTGCTAACCATGGCCTTCCAAGAATAATGTGATACCCGCCTAGTGTAGCTTTAGGAGAAAGAATCATAAATTCTGCTAGGTACTCCCAGGAGTCTAAAACTACCACAAGATCCTCCACTACACCATCATGCTTAATAGTAGAGTTATCAGCAAGTTGTAAGATAGTAGGAGTAGATCTCATGCTTGCAACGTTTAGTTGTTGTAGGATTTCCTTGGTCATTACATTTATTGTTTCCCCTAAATCTATTAGAGAATTCTTAATTTGGATCCCATTTATAACGACTACTACCACAGGACTACCTGGGTCATTATACTTGGGGATAGTTACTTTTCCAAACATGATGTCAGTTAGCTATCCCACCACATGAACTGTAGTTGGGTCTTTCTTTTTCCTACATGGATTCTTGAGGCATGCTTCCTTGATTTCCTTGTCATAGATTGGAACATCCTTTATGGCCTGAAATAGAGGTATCTGGACACATATATGCTTCATCTGATCCAAGATGTCAAAATTTGTATCCTCCTTTTCTTCCTTCTTGGAAACTTCCAATCTTTGACGAAATGGTGGTTCTTGTTTAGTCTGCTTGACTTGGACTAGTTTAGGATTTTTAGGTACACTTGGTTGAATGGAATCATTCAGAGGTTCCTCCTCCTCTTCCACATGAAGCTCAGTGATAATGGGCTTGGAAGGGGCTGGTAGAGTAGTTCTTGAATGCAAATGGATGTCACTTACACTCATAGCATATGTAAGGAATTGGTTTGAATCAACAGAGTATGTAGGCTACTGTTGTGGTTTGTTATTTGGACTGGGTGTGAGATGAGCTAGTAGCTAAGTAGGTTTAGGTGCATTTGAGCTTGGATTAGTAGGTGGGTGCATTATAGTAGGATGCTATGGCTAAGAAGGTGGCTACATGTAACTGGTTGTCTGGGTAGGCCATTGCTACCCTCCCCTCCATTGATTTGTTTGCTGCCAATTTCTTGGAGGTGGCTGCCAATTCCCTTGAAATTGTTTCCAATTCTCCTCAGGTTTTTGCCACTAGGGTGGAGAGTTTTGATGATTGGGCCAAGAATTTGGAGGGTTAATCCAACTCTATGGAGGATATTCTCTATAGTTGGATGGATATGGGGGTTTTCATTGGTTACTAGATGAATGAGAATTAAACTATGGCCTAGCATAAGATAGTGGATTTGGTGCCATACCTTGTCTTGGAGGCCAAGGCTTCCTTTGTGCAACATAGTAGACTTGGTCTTCTACAATTTGGATTGCTTTGAACTCAAGTGGAATCCACTTGCTTTCAATATTAGCTACCATCTTGCATTTGTAGTCCCTCTTCTTTTGTCTACAGTGGGGGCAATACTCTATCAACATTGCCTCTGCCTCCTCTTGCTTCCTCTTGGCCATAAGTGTATCTAGTTGAGTGGATAGATTATTTATAATTTCTTGCTTGAAGTCTTCCAACAAATGAGTAATCTAGATTCATTAAACTCCACCGGTAGTTGACTTACCCATGGAAGATTGGTAAGCTCTCCCTTTCTTTGAAGTTTCCCTAGAGTAGTTATAGCATATTTTCTTGATATCTTTCCAAGGAACTTGGGAGATATCTCCTCCTCCCATGAGGTCCAAGGCATCAGTGCAACTATCATTGATTCCTCTCAAGAAAAATAACTTTTGTTAGTCTTCATTGAGTGTATGGTGTGGAGATTTTTGTAGGAAAAACAAAAACTTTGCAACATAATCTTCCAGGCTCTCATCTTCCTTTTGTTGCATCCTGAAAATGTCACCTCCTCTAATGTCATTGCCCCTACAATAATCCTTGTATTTCTCAAGGAATTTTGTCTTCATGTCTTCCCAAGTTTCCACAGTATCTCTACCTAGGCTCATGAACCATCTTAATGCAGCCTCTTTTAGAGTGGTAGGGAATAAATTAAGCCTATGGATATCAGTGTTATAATCATAACTCCTATAGAGTACGTCAAACTCAAATAAAAAGGTATCAAGATCTTCTATGAAAAGTCCATAAAACTTGGGGAGTGTTGAAGTAGGGATATTCTTGATGTTGCCAACTTCATTTTGATGGGCAATGGGGAATGGAAAAGTTGGTTGGTTAGGTCTGTTCCTATTTGCATCACCCATTCTTTGTTGATGTAGTTCAAAAGCAAAGGGGTTCTCAAGTTGATTTTGGTCTTCAGAGGAGACTTCAGAGCTAGTCAGACTTCAACTTAGCATCCTCAAATTAAATCTGCATGGCAATGTTAGTACGTCCAATAACTCCATATCTATAACCACCTTAAGGAACATTCATTAACCACATGCAAAATCAATATAGATAATCCACATAACATGCCAATGTCATTAAAACATGCAGAAATAGGATTAAGCCCAATGTCTACGGTTTGAGGAAAACATTATGAAAATATCAAAATTTAACATCAAATTCCATGACAACTATCATCAAATAAACTATAGATGCTACCAAAAATTGGGCCAAAAACTAGGCTCATCACAAAGTTACTAAAGGATATGGTGATGCTACAAGGTAAAGCAAAAAGGGTCTATCCTACATAACCAACATCAATATAGGAGGATTGGCCAAATAGGATTTGATTAGATCAAAGGCTTTCTAGCACTTTTCATCCCATATGAAATGAACATCCTTTTTTAACAAGCAAGTGAAAGGAAGGGTACGATCAACCAGTTGAGATATGAATCTGTGAATTTTCTGAGTCTTCCCTTGTAAACTTTGCAACTTAGTGATATTCCATGGTGGAGGCATGTTAACAATAGCATCAATCTTATTTGTGTTGACTTTGATTCCATGGTGAGAGAATATGAACCCCAAAAGTTTGTCAGCATCTACGCCAAAGAAATACTTAAGAGGATTGATTCTCATCTTATAGAGTCGAAGCCTCTCAAAAATAAGACAAACGTTCTTCATATGATCTTGATGAGTTATAGAATTTTCCAAGATTTCATCAACATAATTGTTATCAATCGTTTTGCACCCTGCTGAATGCAGTATTCAGCAAACTACTGAAACATGGAAAACTCTTTCAGATGTGGGTGATCTTATGTGAAAGAGGAATCCCCAGAGTGAGCTAGTTCTCCGAATGATGAATTCTATTCTAAAACAGCTTATGAGGAAAGGGATAAAGAATAACTAAACATAAAAACCTATTTCTAAAAGATGATTCACCAAACTTATAAGAATTCGGACCTAACCACTCATAACAACTTCTTTATTGTAGTAATCCTCACAATCTCATTGGCACATATCCCATCAATGATTTGCATGAAGATCTAGAAAAAAAATACAACATGCAACCTGAAACATGTAATTCTGAAACATAACCTATAACAACAAGACATAAAAGGATTCCAATTTGAAAACACAAGTATATAAGAATGCCTATTACAAAATTTCAGACAGAAAATAAGGAGAAATCTGCTACTCTATTAAAACTGGAAGAGTGTCAATCTGAAAAAATTAAGTATCAAAAGGTTTACAAGCTCCCCAAAATGAGTAAGGGCAAGAAAATCTAATCTCAACTGATGAGCATGGAGAGTTGAAAGACTGAATCTATCAAAAGAACTCTCAAGGAAACACTAATCCGAGCTCAGAAAAAGCTCAAGGAAAAAAGGCTTCAAACAAACTAAAAAAACTGCTTAAAAGCATAGAAAAGCACAATGCTTTTATGATGAACCTATCAAGCCTCTAAAAATAGGCTAAATCTGCTTTAAAAGCACAAAAACACCTTATCTCTCCAAGACAAGTCTGAAATCCGACCAAGAAGAAAAGTCAGTCAAAGATCTGCTAAAAATAGGAAGAAAACATAAAGCAACTTATAGAATATCGCTTTTATGCTTCTGCTTTTACAAGATGCAGATCTTTACAATTTGTTTATTTTTGCAACTCAAAGATTGGAAATCTTTTGCAAAAAGAAATAATCACCCCTATTTCTCCATTACAATAATTGATTTTTCTCTAAAAATCATAAAACACATTACACGATCTTCTTATCAAAACTTCTCATTGATTTCTCATAAAATCAATAAAACAAATAAAACCCTAAAATGATAAAAAAAAAATCTAGGGTAAGGCATTCTTCAACCTTTATTTTGTCAAGCCCCAAAATATAAGCCTTAAAGACTTAATATCAACCTAGACATATTGATTTCACCCTCCCTCTAAGGTTAAACTTAGACTTTGAAAAACATAAGGCATAAACTTAAAATTTCAACTCCTCTTGAATTTTGACATATGCTCAAAACTGAACATTCTGGATGATGATGATATTCGAATTAGGCATGAGGAAATAGGGTCAAACCCTAATTATCATTCATTTCACCTGTGACTTTGAGAAGAAGGAAACTCTGTATGAAAGAAATTTTCCACCATGATGATGTCGAATTCGAGGTCGTGTGCTTCAGTAACCCTCTTCATGCTTCAGATAACTAAGTCTCCTCCTGTGGGTGAGCCTCCTTTCATGGAAAAATAGCTTTTCTACTTCATTATTTTGAATATCAACAAGCCCTAAGGGCGTGACCTGTTTATTTCTTACTTTCTCTTACCTTGATTTCTCCATGCCATTATGAGTTCGAGCTTGACTTGTGTTCTGGTTTTTCTTTACTATGCAGAGGTAAGCTTTATTTAATGGTTTTTTGTAATCTCTATTTTGGCCCTGAGGCCATGGTGAACTCACTCTAATGTCTTTATTCTGAATCTTCTGTGTACTTCTCGTGTTCATTGTTGTGTAACATTCTCATCATAAGAGCTTAGCCACTCTTCAAAACTCGAAATCATGCCTTGGGAAACTAAAGAGAAAGCTATGGCTGCGGTTTTAGACTCTATCAAAAATTTAAACTGGTAACTTTCTTTGCTCTGTAGAAACCCTAAAAGGCTTTCTTTATCTCATGAACTTCTGGCCATGTTCAGGCCGTGCCAAAAGAGTACTATAATGAAACAATTTCTTGACCTTTGGGCTCGACCCAGGACATAAAACTTACTATTATGTCTTTCTAATACTATTTCTGCACATGGGTATTTCTGTAGATATCCTCTTTGCATTTTGAGGTTAAACTGAAGATGGGTACTCAAAATTTTTAAAGGAAACTATATTTTCTGTATTTCATCCTAAACTGGAAATGGGTCTTTTGAATTATTGAAGGAAAATGCATTTGCTTCTCTTCTGAACTCGATCCAACACAGAAATCTTAATTATTTATAGTCATACTGCTTTTCCCTGCTGTCTCTTTTGTGGCTTTTATGAAAATCATATGAGAATTGTATTCTTCTTACTCTGAGGCTCGAATCAATACAGAGATTTGCATATTTTGTATTTAAACTGCTGTTTAAAATAAAACCCATATGGGTATTGTAGATTATCATGTTTTCTATCCTTCTGAAGCTCGACCATCAGTTTGAGAGCTTGTGTCTTGCCGAAAACTCATACTTTCACTCCTGTCACCATGACATACTACTTTCAAGGAGACCTCTTGTAGAGAGCCTGTGTCTTTCCGAAACTCATACTTTCACTCCTATCACCATGACATACTACTTTCGAGGAGACTTCTTGCAGAGAGCTTGTGTCTTGCCGAAACTCTTCATGCTTCCTAGTCGCCAAGACAATGTGTTTTCGACAAGACCTCTTGTAGATAAAATGGCTATACCGAAAATCTTTATTATTGCTCTTTCTGCACTTTTGAAACATAATTTACATGTGGGTATTTGAAAATTAGAAACTATAAATTCATTTATGGATATAAATTCTACCCAGAACTAGAACCTTCTCCTGAACTTCTGAAACAAAATAGTATCATGGGTTTGGAAATTTTCAAATAGCATATATTCTTAATTTCTAACAGGATTCAACCTCCTTTATTTGCTTGAAATAGTGCTAAAACTGTATATTTGCTTGTGTTTCCTCTAGGATTTTGACTCAGAAAACTATTGATATTTTGATACTTTTGAAACAAAAGATGCCTTGGATACTTTTCTTTGTTTCATAAACTTCTCTGCATTCTGTGTGTATCAAAAGAAAGAAACACATTGCATCAATGTTGCTTGTTTAAATATGCCTTCAGAAATATATAAGAACATGATGAAACAACAAGAATTTGTGTGCTTGTTTATATTCATTGGCCCATACTACTAGGCATTCCGTTTTGACATTTTCTGTAGCCCTCTTTGACAGTTATAACACCTGAGCTCAAATTACAGAACTGTCATCGACATAGAACTATAGACTAACCTTAAAACGAAAATCCAATACTCATTCTGAGAATACTGTCCAGGTACTAGGAATCTGAAATATCTATCTTGAATGCACATTCTAGAACCTCATATACCTATGAAGCTCAAAATTGAAAATTCCATTATGGTCTCTTACTACATTCTATGCTCATCTTGTAGATATGACAGAAACCTTACCTCACTGTTCTGTCAAGACTTTGACTGAGTAATTTGAAAATGATCACAATCTTGCACATTGGTTGTATCTAATTCATGGCTTGACCTAATACAAGTGATGTCTTTCTTGACACTTGTATCTCACTAAAAACAAAATGAAATTATATCACATTTGATTGCTGTCCTCTACTAATTATAGATACATGAACCCGTCTGAGGCACCATCCAACCAGAATGAATTCACTGTCTTTGTTGTAGCTCTTAATAGCTAATACTAAACTTTAACACAACAGCTTTCATTTTCTTTATTTGAATTCTGTAGAGGATTTACCTTTTGTTCTTGGACTGCAACATTGCATCAGTACAAACCTCCTTTACTCATTGGTTCATATCTAACTGGTAACTCAAAAACATTTAATACTCAAATGCACTATCTGTGTCTATTCTTATGAGCAACATGGTACTCTTCATGCATTTTTATATTTCACTGCACAACCTACTCTCAGAAACTGTTCTTTTTGATGATGAAAATTAAAACAAAACATTAAGGCATATGTATGCCTTTCACTATCCAAAAGAGAACTAATGAATTGAAACTCACATGACATATGATTATAATCAGCACAGAAAATGAAGTAAATCAGCAATTTCTAATGCAAATGCATTCTGTTAAATTCCTTAAGTGAACTAAACTCACTATTCACCTGTAGCCTTCAGAAAGAAATGTTGATCGTTATGAATGCACAGTTGGTTTCGTTACTTGATGGATAACTCTTTTTTACTCTTTCAGTTGTATTTCATTTTGTTTGATGTATATAATGAAATATCTTTCAAAAACATCCCATTTAATGCATAGGGCAGCATGTCGAGCTCTACCCTTGTGGGAGCCCATTTTACTCCACATGCTTGGTCTTCAAACAATATTCAGCTTCATGACTTAACCTATACCTGCACAAGGAAGCAAACAACGTTAGCATAAAAAAAAGAACATGTTGATTATGATGTTGATACTTCTCCTTCAGCTCACTTCTTTCATACTGAATTTGATTGGATTTGATTGTTTCAATGCATTGCTAATAGTATACTATACTATTGTAGGTGCATCATATGAGTTATGTCATAGTCGGAGCCACTGAAACCCCTCTTTTCCTCTTACAGGTCGACGAAGCTCGAGACAACGAGGTGCACCATTCAACATCAAGCGTCGACAATCAGGCAATGATGACTATGTTGTTGTTTATATGTTCTCCTTTTGCATCTTTAGTAGTGCATTGTGCTGTTAGAAATGTATTGGAATAGTTATAGTTATATCCACGGCTTGTGTGGATCCTTTATTTCAGTTTTTTACTTTTCAATTGAAAAGAAAATGCATCTCATGCAATGTTGTAATACTATTCTGATTGTGAAATCAAATTAAGCCTTGTAAAAATATGAGTTCTTTTCGAAATGAATAAAAGCATCTAAAATGCTATTTTGCACATGTACTCAATTCTGTCTTTCTTTTAAAACTGCAACTTCTGAATGGTACTTTGCAACTCCACCTCACTAAAATGCATAACTGATAATTAATGCATAATGCTAATGATGCGAAACCGCATTTAAAAACAATCAGCCAGCTCCTCCATTTGAGCTGAGGCAAAAAATATGTAACATTTTGGCGATTTCCGCTCTATGCTTGCCTGCTAAGCATAGATCAATGGCCTTTAAAACAATTCATTGGGCGCGAAGTCAAATCTTCCCCTTCTTGTGAACTCAGAAAACATGAACAACAACACTCCAAACAACAGCAAGAAAAATGAAACAAAACTGAAAGCAAACTAACAGGCCCTGGTGGCCAACAAAACAATGTGCAGCAGTGCTTAGAGAAAGCAAACTACTAAAATGGAATGTGCGAAATGCACTTATTTGCAAACTATTCAACTAACAGTGAAATAACTTATCTCAAAGGTAGTGTTTGAGGTGGATCCCATTCACTGGAATGGACAGCACCTCACCAGTCATCTTGGAAAGTTGGAATGCATTGTGTTCTTTGCATTTTGTAATCACATAAGGCCCATCCCATATTGCATCGAACTTGGAATGTCGTCTAGGTCCACTTTTAAATTCATTCCACTTGAAGACTAGATCTCCAACAATGAAATCACAAGGCTTCACCCTCTTGTCAAAATTATTCTTCATTTGCGCTTGATGTATTTCTAGCTGTCTCAGAGCTTCTTTTCTAGTTTCTTTGAGTTCAACCAGCTATGCAAACCTCACTTCAAGAGGTTGTTCATTCAGCAACTCCAGTTCTTTAACATAACTCAATGTTGGTAATTCAATTGAAATGGGCAACTTAGCCTCTCTACCATAAGTCAAAACAAAAGGTGAATAACCAGTGGCTCTTTTAGGAGTTATTATGTCAGCCCAAAGGGCTAGCTTCAACTTTTCATGCCACGTTCTCTGGTTATCTTCAACGGTCTTCTTGATTATCTGAATCATATTCTTATTTGTGGATTCCGCTTGGCCATTACCTTGTAGATAATACTTTGATGAAGTGTTCAGATAGATGTTATTTTTGACAGACCAATCTGAAATCTTTAATCCGATGAAAGCTAAACCGTTATCTGAAATGATTGAATCTGGGACACCAAATCTTGAGATGAGATCTTGATAAAAATTAAGCATTTAAGTCTCGTTTGCCTCCTTTAAAGCAACAACTTTAGTCCACTTTGTAAAATAATATGTGGCAGTAAGAATCCACTTATGACCTGCACTTGAAGGCGGGTTTATAGGGCCGATGAAATCCAAGCCCCACTTAGCAAAGGGTTGTTCTACCCGAATCGGGTGCAGGGGCAATGGTGCAAGCCTCTATTTACCAGCAGATAATGCACATTTCTCACATTTTCTGACCCATGCAATAGCATCTTTAAACAAATCTGGCCAATAATAACTAGTTCTCATAATTTTTAGAGCTATTGTTCTTGCAGCAAAGTGACCTCCAGAAGGTCCATCATGAAATTCTACCACCAGCTTGTCAACTTGATCAGGCTGAATGCAACGTAACAAAACACCTTGGAAATCTCTTCTATAGAGAATGCCATCAATAACTGCATAAGGGATGGCCTGTAATCTATAGTACCTTTTTTTTCTTTGTCCAAGTCTTCGAGGCATTCGCCAGTTTGTAGATAATGTATCATTTGCTACAACCATGTAGCAGGGGGTGTTTGAACAACACTCAGAACATCATTAATTAGCACTATTTCTGCATTTGCAGCTTCTTTCAAACTGTTGTTTTCACTTATAGCAATCTGTTCACACAAGCCCTTGCCTTTAACAAGCTTGGTTACTTTAATGTCAACATCAAACTCCATCACTTTAGTGATCCAACCAGCACACTTGTCATTAATATCTTTGTTAAGCAGAAACTCTTTAACAGTTGAATGAGCCACTAATAAATGAACCTTGCTGTTGGACAACATGTGTCTAAATTTCTTCAAGCTTCTTACAATAACGAAAACATGTTTCTCCACAAAAGAGTACTTTACCTCATAATCGTGCAAAACTTGGCTAAAAAATGCAACAGGTTGTTCTAAGCCTTCCTCGTTTTGTTGGCATAACATGGCTGAAACTGTATCCACTCCTCCGAAAGCATATAGAATGAAATATTTGTCAAATTTTGGAGTAATGAGAGTAGTAGCGGCTATGAGCACCTCTTTGATCTGCTCGAAGCTCCTCTTGCCTTCCTTGGTCCAACTGAATGGCATGTTTTTCTTTAGCATAGAAGTGAGAGGTTGCAGCAAGGCTGCGATATTTGGTATAAACCTCCTTACGAAATTTATTCTCCTAAGAAATATTTGCAAGCCTTTCTTATGGGCTGGTAATGGAAATTCAAGAATCGCAGAAACTCTTTTAGGATCGATTGAAATACCTTGCTTTGAGACAATGTGTCCCAGCAATTTGCCTTCATGCACCGAAAAGATACACTTTTTCGGATTGAGAGACACTCTGAACTCTTTGCACCTTTGAAAAATTTGTTCCAAGTGATACAAGTGTTCATTAGCATTTCTGGAAAAAATAGTTATATCATCTAAATATACCAAAACAATTTTTTTCATAAGGCCGTGAAAGGCCATATCCATAGCACGCTGGAATGTTGCTCCAACATTTGATAAACCAAAAGGCATCTTCTTGTAGGCCATCGTGCCCCACTTGGTTGTGAACATTGTTTTAAACTAATCCTCTTGCTTAACTAGAATCTAATTATAACCTAAGTAGCCATCTAACAGGGAAAATCTATCAGAACCAGAAACTACTTGTAAAATTTGCTCCATAGAAGGGAGTGGGTAATGGTCTTTCAAAGATGCTCTATTCAGATCTCAGAAATTGACACAAAGTCTGATTTCTCCACTCTTCTTCCTGACTGGAACTAAATTTGACAACCAAGAGGTGTGCTTGATAGGAAAAATGATACCACTTTCAACTAGCTTGTTCAGTTCAGCCTTCATGAGGTGTTCCAACTTAAGATTAAGTGGTCTTTGCTTCTGCCTTACTAGTTTTGCATCGGGCTCAAGCTCGATGGTATGTTGTGCTAAATCAGGGTTAAAACCTCTTAAATCTTTGTATTCCCAAGCAAAAACATCACTATATTTTTGACATAACAGAATGAAAGCTTGCTGTTCCTCTTGACTGCACACCTTACCCAGCTTGAGAAGCTTTCCTTTGAAAATTTCAATAGCTAAATAACGTTCTTTAACTGTTAAGCTGTATTTGTCCTTCTAAACTTGATCATTTGAATTAAAGATAGATTCTAGTGTCACCAAACCTTTCAGCAACTTATTGGTCTTTAATTGTACGATCTAGTCTTCATATTGCTTCTACCACTTTTGTTGATTTCCATCTACGAACTCAGCTTCTGCGATGAGAAAATTCATGATTTGCTCATCGCTGTCAAAAACCTGCCAGCTCACGTTATTGTTAGGTACAAAAGGTTTGACTACTATCTTCACGTACTGACGTGCTTCTATTTTATGAATCTCTTTGGGAATGTCAAATTGGGCTCCTATGGAAGCGAGCCTGTCAGCATGCTTATTTTGATTATGAGGAATTGTCAAGATATTAAAAGTATTAAAAACTTCCATCAAATCCCATACACGGTGCTTGTATTTCTTAAGTAAATCATTTTTTGTAGCATTTAAATTTCTGACCTGATTCACAATCAGCTCTAAATCTCCATAAACTTGCAAAAATTTAATACCTTGCTTGCGGGCCCACTCAAGGCCATGTACTAATGCTTCATACTCAATTGTATTATTTGAACAGCTGAAAGCAAATATGTAGGGTGAATAATACTTATCTCCCTCGGGCGATATTAGCATAGCTCCACCTTTGGCACCAACACTGCTCCTCGAACCATCAAAATAAAGTTTCCACAACTCACTATCTTTTCTTGTAGACGGTCCATCCTCTTTGCAAAGATTAGGCATGTCGCAATCAGACTCACGAATCATATAAACTCCTAGACCTACCTCATCTGTGTTCTTGAAATGGATCAAGCTCATGATCTTCGGCTGCCCATTCATTGAGACTGAAGTAGTCTCCCTGGGTGCTACAGTCTGAGGTCATGGTTTGCTCCTCTATTGCAGAGGTGGCGTAGAGATTGGAATTTATAGGGCTCGGGGAGTATGGTTTGATATGGTCTTTGGCAAGAGGTTCAGACTTAATGGTCACTTTCGTATCGTACCTTGTTCTAAAAAATAGATGAGACCAATCGGAAGACAAAAACCCACCCAACTTGGCTGTAAAATCCTGTGATAAACAAATGGCAAAGTGCAGAGGTAAGTCAATAACATGAATATCTTGGTGAATAGTGAAACTTGGGGATGCATGCAAGGTAAGAGCTAAATTTCTTATTATGCCAACAGTCTTGACAGCAAACCCATCTAATTGCACTACGCCTTTCTGAGGGTTAGGTTCATAAACAAGACCTAATTTGTTGGCTAAACTTTTAGGCATGACTGAACTACTGGCACCATTGTCGACCATACAATTATGCACGATTTTATCACCTATGATCAAACTTAAATAAAATGGAGGGGGTTTTACCTCTTTTTCCTTCTGCCCACCTTTCTCCTCCAAGTCATTAGCCAACACAACCTTCGTAGCTCTTTGATTGGTGTTGTCAGAAATAGACAATTCAGCTAATGCATCTTGCAGTAAGTTTTTCTATCCTAGAAGCTGCAGAGTGTCTAATATCGACATATTGACAGTAGTTTTCTTAAGATGCTCAATGATATTGAAGGATGAAACAGTTACCTTCTGTTGGTTTTTTGTAACAGCAGCTTCATTTTGCTTTTGCGTAGGCTAAGAATGCATTTTTGACAGCTCCTTGTTAGGTATTTCCTGCCCCCTTTGCAGAATCTGCATTTTAGGCTAAGTGGCAGTGTTAACTTTTGATGAAACGGGCTGAGTACTAACAGTAGGCTGCTGTTGTGTACTTCTAGCTTGTTGTCCTAGATCCATAGCTCATTTTTTAGACCTGGTATTAGCCGAAATAGGAGAATATTGCCGGTCTTGGCCATTCACGCCACAAAATTCAGAGCTCTTCCAGTTCAGCAAGGCGACTTCTAAATTGTCTTTTTGTTCTTGATTCTAATCTGTAAGATGTTCCAAAGCAGCATATATATTTTGCACCATTAAAGCTTGATTCCTCACTCCATTGGTGCAAGCTGATTGGTTGTGGGGTTGATTGCATGGGTAGCACCAATCATAATCTTGAGTGACATTGTTTTGTGGCACAAGCTCCTTTGACGCGTTGGTTGTGTTTGAATTGTATGGCCTAAATGGCTGAGGGTTAAAATTCCTTCTTTGGGCTTGATAATCACCTTGGAAAGTGGGCCTATTTTGCTGGTTTTGCTGATATGGGGCTTGATAAGGCTTATGTTCTTGGCCAATGTGCTTCTTAATAGTCACGAGGTCATTCCCGATAGTCTTTAATATGTTTTTTAGCTCCTGCATTTCAAGATTTGAGGCTAGGGCAGTGACTTCTTGGACTGCACTATGATATCCTATTGTTGGAACTGGCGGGATAGTAGCCAAGGGGGGTATAGCAGCAGGAATAGGCGGCTGTATTTCCAGAAACAAGGGCATGGGGGGTCTAGGAGCTATTTTTCCAGCTTGAATAAGGCAATTTTCAGCATTAATAGCAATGTTATAAGCATTTGGAAGCGTTAAACCACCAATAGACTGAGTCATGACAACAATCTTACTATTCAAAGCCTTTACATAAAATAGAAATGCATGTGTCGGTAAGGGTTTTACCACTGCTGGGATTCTATCCCAAGTCCTTTGGAATCTGTAGTTGAAATCCGCCAAGTGTTCATGTGGCGCCCTTTGAATGGTACTCAACTATTCTAACAAAGATAAGTTGTCAAATTTATCCGCAAAGTGATGGTATAGACCACTACCTAGAGCATCCCATGTTCTGATTGAATTTGCAGCAAGACCTCTGAACCACTACAACACTTTTCCCTTGAGTGATGTAGCTAACAGCCTTAGAGCAACGTTCTCCTATGTGATGTTGTGCACCGAGCATAGCGTCGCCACGTCACGGATGTGTTCAACTGGTGTAGTGTAATCCTCTCCAGTGAAATAAGGTAGTCCTCTAAGTGCTGCAACCAGAATATCATCATGTTAGGCAATATCTAATGGATTGCCTCCATTAAAGGGTGTGAACATATGCTGCCTCAGTGGTGCTGCAATTGATGGTACTTGAGATATCAGTACTGGTGCACTAGGTGATAGAACTAGAGCACCAAGAATGGGAGGTGTTGACTTTGATCTTGTAGGGACTTCAAAAAGTCTTCTTGCTATCTTGCCTCTCCTCCGTGATGGGGACAGCTCTTGATACTTGAAAGGTTTTGAACTTGATCTTGTTTGAATATTTCTCATGCGCGGGCTATACTAGCATGCATAAAATAGAACCAGAGTCACCAGGTATATTGATAGCCTCTAGAAGGCTGGAATAGATCTGCTGCATATACCAAACAACAAATTCAAAAATTAAAAAAAATCCTCTGAAAGTTTCTTTTAGATGTCCCACCGGGCATGCCAAAAAATGTTATCAATAGTTTTGCACCCTCCTGAATGTAGTATTCAGCAAACTACTGAAACATGGAAACCTCTTTCAGATGTGGGTGATCTTATGCAAAAGAGGAATCTCCAGAGTGAGCTGGTTCTCCAAATGATGAATTCTATTCTAAAACAGCTTTTGAGGAAAGGGATAAAGAATAACTGAACATAAAAACCTATTTCTAAAAGATGATTCACCAAACTTATAAGAATTTAGAAAAAAACCACTCATAACAACTTCTCTATTGCAGTAATCCTCACAATCTCATTGGCACATATCCCATCAATGATTTGCATGAAGATCTGGAAAAAAAATACAACATGCAACTTGAAACATGTAATTCTGAAACATAACCTATAACAACAAGACATAAAAGGATTCCAATTTGAAAACACAAGTATATCATATTTCCTATTACAAAATTTGAGACAAAAAATAAGAATGAGAAATCTGTTGCTCTATTAAAACTGGAAGAGTGTCAATTTGACCAAATTGAGTATCAAAAGGTTTACAAGCTCCCCAAAATGAGTAAGGGCAAGAAACTCTAATCTCAACTGTTGAGCATGGAGAGTTGAAAGACTGAATCTATCAAAAGAACTCTCAAGGAAACCCTAATCCGAGCTCAGAAAAAGCTCAAGGAAAAAAGGCTTCAAACAAACTCAAAAAATTGCTTAAAAGAAGAAAAAAGAACAATGATTTTATGATGAACCTATCAAGCCTCTAAAAATAGGCTAAATCTACTTTAAAAGCACAAAAACACCTTATCTCTCCAAGACAAGTTTGAAATCCGACCAAGAAGAAAATTTAGTCAAAGATCTGCTAAAAATAGGAAGAAAACATAAAGCAACTTATAGAATATCGCTTTTATGCTTCTACTTTTACAAGATGCAGATCTTTACAATTTGTTTATTTTTGTAACTCAAAGATTGGAAATCTTTTGCAAAAAGAAATAATCACCCCTATTTCTCCATTACAATAATTGTTTTTTCTCTAAAAATCATAAAACACATTACACAATCTTCTTCTTATCAAAACTTCTCATTGATTTCTCATAAAATCAATAAAACAAATAAAACCCTAAAATGATCAAAAAAAAATCTAGGGGTAAGGCATTCTTCAACCCTTATTTTGTTAAGCCCCAAAATATAAGCCTTAAAGACTTAATATCAACCTAGACATATTGATTTCGGCCTCCCTCTAATGTTAAACTTAGACTTTGAAAAACATAAGGCATAAAATTAAATTTCTGACCCCTCTTGAATTTTGACATATGCTGAAAACCAAACATTCTCGATGATGATGATATTTGAATTAGGCATGAGGAAATAGGGTCAAACCCTAATTATCATTCATTTCACCTGTGACTTTGAGAAGAAGGAAACTCTGTCTGAAAGAAATCTGCTGCCATGATGATGTCAAATTCGAGGTCGTGTGCTTCAGTAACCCTCTTCATGCTTCAGATAACTAAGTCTCCTCCAGTGGGTGAGCCTCCTTTCATGGCAAAATAGCTTTTCTAATTCATTATTTTGAATATCAACAAGCCCTAAGGGCGCGGCCTGTTTATTTCTGACTTTCTCTTACCTTGATTTCTCCATGCCATTATGAGTTCGAGCTCGACTTGTGTTCTAGTTTTTCTTTACTGTGCAGAGGTAAGCTTTATTTAATGGTTTTTTATAATCTCTATTTTGGCCCTGAGGCCGTGGTGAACTCACTCTAATGTCTTTATTCTAAATCTTCTATGTGCTTCTCGTGTTCACTATTGTGTAACATTCTTATCATAAGAGCTCGGCCACTCTTCAAAACTCGAAATCATGCCTTGGGAAACTAAAGAGAAAGCTATGGCCACGACTTTAGACTCTATCAGAAATTTAAACTGGTAACTTTCTTTGCTCTGTAGAAACCCTAAAATTCTTTCTTTATCTCATGAACTTCTGGCCATGTTTAGGCCGTGCCAAAACAACACTATAATGAAACAATTTCTTGACCTTTGGGCTCAACCTAGGACATAAAACTTACTATTATGTCTTTTTGATACTATTTCTGCACATGGGTATTTCTATAGATATCCTCTTTGCATTTTGAGGTTAAACTGAAGATGGGTACTTGAAATTTTTAAAGGAAACTATATTTTCTGTATTTCATCCTAAACTGGAAATGGGTCTTTTGAATTATTGAAGGAAAACTCATTTGCTTCTCTTTTGAACTCGATCCAACACAGAAATATTCATTTTTTGTAGTCGTACTACTTTTCCCTCCTATCTCTTTTGTGGCTTTTATGAAAATCATATGAGAATTGTATTCTTCTTACTCTGAGGCTCGAATCAATACAGAGATTTGCATATTTTGTATTTAAACCGCTGTTTAAAATAAAACCCATATGGGTATTGTAGATTATCATGTTTTATGTCCTTTTGAAGCTTGACCATCAGTTTGAGAGCTTGTGTCTTGCCGAAAACTCATACTCTCACTCCTATCACCATGACATACTACTTTTGAGGAGACCTCTTGTAGAGAGCTTGTGTCTTGCCGAAACTCATACTTTCACTTCTGTCACCATGACATACTACTTTCGAGGAGACCTCTTGCAGAGAGCCTGTGTCTTGCCAAAACTCTTCATGCTTCCTAGTCTCCAAGACAATGTGTTTTCGGCAAGACCTCTTGTAGATAAAAAGGCTATACCGAAAATCTTTATTATTGCACTTTTTGCACTTTTGAAACATAATTTACATGTGGGTATTTGAAAATTAGAAACTATAAATTCATTTATGGATATAAATTCTACCTAGAACTGGAACCTTATCCTGAACTTTTGAAACAAAATAGTATCATGGGTTTGGAAATTTTCAAAAAGCATATATTCTTAATTTCTGACAGGATTCGACCTCCTTTATTTGCTTGAAATAGTGCTAAAACCGTATATTTGCTTGCGTTTCCTCTAGGATTTTGACTCAGAAAACCAGTGATATTTTGATACTTTTGAAACGAAAGATGCCTTGGATACTTGTCTTTATTTCATAAACTTCTTTGCATTCTGTGTGTATCAAAAGAAAGCAACACATTGCATCATTCTTGCTTGTTTAAATATGCCTTCAGAAATATATAAGAACATGATGAAACAACAAGAATTTGTGTGCTTGTTTATATTCATTGGCCCATACTACTAGGCATTCCATTTTGACATTTTCTATAGCCCTCTTTGATAGTTATAACACCTAAGCTCAAATTACAGAATTGTCATCGACATAGAATTGTAGACTAACCTTAAAACAAAAATCCAATACTCATTCTGAGAGTACTCTCTAGGTACTAGGAATCTGAAAGATCTATCTTGAATGCACATTCTAGAACCTCATATACCTATGAAGCTCTAAACTAAAAATTCCATTATGGTCTCTTACTGCATTCTGTGCTCATCTTGTAGATATGACAGAAACCTTACCTGACTGTTTTGTCAAGACTTTGACTGAGTAATCTGAAAATGATCACAATCCTGCACATTGGTTGTATCTAATTCATGGCTTGACCTAATACAAGTGATGTCTTTCTTGACACTTGTATCTCACTAAAAAAAAAATGAAAGTATATCACATTTGATTGTTGTCCTCTACTAGTCATAGATACATGAACCCGTCTGAGGCACCATCCAACCAGAATGAATTCACTGTCTTTGTTGTAGCTCTTAATAGCCAGTACTAAACTTTAACATAGCAGCTTTCATTTTCTTTATTTTCATTCTATAGAGCCTTTACCTTTTGTTCTTGGACTGCAACATTGCATTAGTACAAACCTCCTTTACTTACTGGTTCATATCTAACTAGTAACTCAAAAACATTTACTACTCAAATGCACTATCTGTGTTTGTTCTTATGAGCAACATGGTACTCTTCATGCATTTTTATATTTCACTGCACAACCTACTCTCAGAAATTGTTCTCTTTGATGATGAAAATTAGAACAAAACATTAAGGCATATGTATGCCTATTCACTATCCAAAAGAGAAATAATGAATTGAAACTCACATGACATATGATTATAATCAGTATAGAAAATGAATTAAATCAACAATTTTTGATGCAAATGCATTCTTTTAAATTCCTTAAGTGAACTAAACTCACTATTCACCTGTAGCCTCCAGAAAGAAATGTTGATCGTTATGAATGCACAGTTGGTTTCGTTACTTGATGGATAACTCTGTTTTACTCTTTCAGTTGTATTTCATTTTATTTGATGTATATGATGAAATATCTTTCAAAAATAGCCCATTTAATGCATAGGGCAGCATGCCAGGCTCTACCCTTGTGGGAGCCCATTTTACTCCACATGCTTGGTCTTCAAACAATATTCAGCTTCATGACTTAACCTATACCTACACAAGGAAGCAAACAATGTTAGCATAAAAAATAGAACATGTTGATTATGATGTTGATACTTCTCCTTCAGCTCACTTCTTTCATACTACATTTGATTGAATTTGATTTCTTCAATGCATTGCTAATAATATACTGTACTATTGTAGGTGCATCATATGAGTTATGTCATAGTCAGAGCCACTGACACCCCTCTTTTCCTCTTACAGGTCGACGAAGCTCGAGACAAGGAGGTGCACCATTCAACATCAAGTGTCGACAATCAAGCAATGATGACTATGTTGTTGCTTATATGTTCTCCTTTCACATCTTCAGTAGTGCATTGTGCTGTTAGAAATGTATTGGAACAGTTATAGTTATATCCACAGCTTGTGTGGATCCTTGATTTCAATTTTTTTCTTTTCACTTGAAAAGAAAATGCATCTCATGCAATGTTGTAATACTATTCTGATTGTGAAATCAAATTAAGCCTTGTAAAAATATGAGTTCTTTTCGAAATGAATAAAAGAGCATTTGAAATGCTATTTTGCACATGTACTCAATTCTGTCTTTCTTTTAAAACTGCAACTTTTGAATGGCACTCTGCAACTCCACCTCACTAAAATGCATAACTGATAATTAATGTGTAATGATAATGATTTGAAACTGCATTTAAAAACAATCTGTAATTCCACTTATTGTTGAAAAACAATCAGCCAGCTCCTCCATTTGAGCTGAGGTGAAAAATATGTAACAATAATCAACTAAGATATTATGAATAGAATCATTAAATATTAAGATCATCTCCAACTATTAAGTTTCCCCTGCATTCTTTAACCCAAAGGGCATGACCACATATCATAAGGTACCCCAATGTGTAGTGAAGGTTGTCTTGTACTAATCTTAAGGATTAATATGGATCTAATTGTAACTTGAGAATCCATCCATAAAAAATAACAATGCATGGCCTGCAGTCGAATCCACAATCACATCTATATTAGGCAATGTAAAATCATCCTTAAGAGAAGCCTTATTAAGATCACAAAATTCAATGCATATACGAATACATCCATCAGGTTTACTAGCGATAACTATGTTCAAAATCCAAGGGGAGTAATCAATTGGATGGATAAAGCTTGCCTTCAATAGCTTTTATATCTCAATCTTAACCATCAACGCCACCCTGGGATTGATCTTTCAAAATTTTCACTCAACTGGCTTTGCATCGAGGCACAAGACGATAGTGTGAACCACTATAGACTCATCAATACTGGGCATGTCCTCATACATCCAAGCAAAAATGTTAGGATGAGAATGTAGGAGATCAGAATGTTCATTCACCTCTTCTGAAGAAAGACACTTCCCAATCTTAATTAATTTTTTGGAAGACTTAGGGTCCATAGAGATCTCAGTAGTATCTCCCTTAAGGAGAGAACTACGATATTCAAGATGTGATATTAGAACATCATTACCAACATTGGAAAGAGGGTCCTCCTCATCAATACTCAAGACAAATTCTCCAAAGTACGCTTGTTTATGCAGGCAATACAGGAATCATGTCTTGTGATGAAAGGTAGGAAAAGGGGAGTAGGCACCTAGGAATTCTTCAAGTTCTTCATCCAAAGAGAAGACATCTAAAGGGATTTTCTTGGCTTTCCCCCTATCCTCTATCAATTTAAGATGTACCAAACTCAGTGGTTCGGTTGAAATCATATTGACACTCCACCAAGGATTTTGCTTAGATTGTTCAATGGAGAATCCCAAACCAAAATAGCACTTTCATGGCTTAAATTGGATAGGGACTTGGATTCCTTTTTCAATATTCCCTAGGCCTTTCTACCCATATCCATACTAAGAAGCAACTTCATATACAAAACCATAATGAGTTTGAAAAACTTGGGTAGGTGGTGGCTCTATGTAGAGGGTTTCATTCCACTAATGAACATCGAACACATCCATAGGAGTGCTTCCACCTTCTTCACTTAGTTTGCAAACATTAACCTCCTTCACAAGAGTGGGACTACTCTCCTCAGTAGGGGAAGGACTAGTCTCCTAGATAGGATCACATTTCTCTTCCTTAATAGGAGCATCGTCCACCTTTACATCAGACGCATTCAGAAACTCTATACGAGTGGGACTCACTTTGTATTTTGCAATGAAGGATTCACAAAATTATAAATAGCCACAATCATCACCAAGGAAAGTATTTGACTTGGAAGAAGAAGGAGAAGATGGGGAAGACTTAGTACTTTCTACTTTAGGTGACTCATCTTTAACGACATTCACTTTGGGGACAACCTTCATGGAGGGTATTGTCGAGGAACACTTCACAACATCAGTGGTTAAAGATGGAATACAATTCTTAAGAGTGGAGAAGACTGAAGCTTGATCGACAACTGCTAGCTCACAAAGGTGAATAGCTTCTAGATTAGCTTTAACCCTGACCACTCGATTATTTACAAAAAAATTTAAGGAACAATGTAAAGTAGAAGTTATGATACCCATAGCATGTTAAAAGGAATAGGACAACTGAGAAGGGGGGTGAATTAGTTGTCACCAAATTCAAAAACAAAACTTCAAACAATTATCAACTTCACAACCACGCTATTCTATTATTAAGTATGAACATGAAATGTGGATAGCAGAAAGAAAGATCAACACAATGAACACAATATTTTACGTGGAAAACCCAATAAGGGAAAAACCATGGTGAGGATTAACTCACAATATAAAGTAATTCCAAAAATTGAGTATATAAGGCTCACTGCCTAGAATAGGACTCACTATTTGGATACAAAATCTCACTGCTTACATAAGGAGGCTCACTGCCTACAAAAATGATTAAATTATAAAATTGGCTTCACAGCCTAAATGAACTAATGAGAGTGCACCTAACAAGTGTTGATACAGTTCCAGTAATGCTCAATAGATTGACTTAATACACTTCATCATTTTCGCACATCTTCACATTCACATCAATGTCATTCCTCACTCTCTTGCTTCAATCTTCAAAACTATCCTACATATATATCTGACCTATTCACAAGCATCAATTAGGTTGGCCTAATCAGATGCAATCCTTATTTACCAAAAATACCAACTGTTAGCTTCAATCTTTCACAAAATCTTTCCAAATAATAAAACAAAATGTGTAGCACACTACATCATGTCAACATAGACCTAAGATTGGTCACACATATATCTGCATAGAAAAATTAACTCACCATACCACCAATTATCCATGAGGTTGGCCAGAGATAGGTTTAATAGAAAAATGCAATCAATAAAATAATGTTGATACACTAGAGCATGAGATATTTTCAACATACATGCTTTCGATATCCATAAACTATTTCCCAAAGCCGCAAGCAGCAACTATCAACCACATATATATCAACTATCAATTAGTTCAACCTAATTAGATGCAATCCTTATTTACAAAAAATACCAACTGTTAGCTTCAAGCTTTCACAAAATATTTCCAAACAATAAAACAAAATGTGTAGCACACTACATCATTTTAGCATAGACCTAAGATAGGTCACACATATAACTGCATAGAAAAATTAATTCACCATACCACCAATTATCCATGAGGTTGGCCAAAGATAGGCTTAATAGTGAAATTCAATCAACAGAATAATGTCGATACACTAGAGCATGAGATATTTTCAACATACATGCTTTCGATATCCATAAACTATTTCCCAAAACCGCAAGCAACAACTATCAACCATGAAGGATTGCAGACTAAAATACCAAAAGATGTAAACTATATATTGGTTCAGATACCGAACCAAAATATCGGATCAAACAATGACTTAGAGTTGTAATCACAACTCGTGTAACATGGTGACATCAATGAAAACACAAAACTGTATAGTTAGCCATTCTTCTTCATTCTTCCAATATAGCATGAATCCAAGGTCTCCCCAAAAGAAGATTGTAAGGTAAGGGGCCATGAATCACATAAACCAAAGTAGGTAAGGTAATGGGGCCTAGCTACAAAGGCAATATTATTGTGCCTAGAGCTTAATGGTTAGTGTTATCGAACCCACGAATGTACAGGGAATAAGCAACTAGAGAAGATGAATCAACTTTAATCTTAGGTAGTAGGTCAATACTACAAACATTGAGAGCCAAACCGGTGTTAATGAGAGTACGCCTAATACCAATATTATTAACATTAATTATAATCATCAATGGGTCTTCTTGTTTCTACACATCTGGAGGTGGTAGTTCTTGCGGGTGGAACGTGATATTCAGCAAGGCTACTCAAATGTGAGCCAACAGTGCACTAGCATTTGTATTCCTAGTGGAGGTTGGCAAGAGGATCTTTTTCAAGGCTTCCTGAAGCATCTCTTGATAAACTGGAGTGGTTTGAAGCAAATCCCAAAATGAGATCTTAGCTAGAGTAACACGAAGTTGCTTGAAAAGATCATAATCGGCTGGTGCTTTGAATGCAGGTTTAGGTGCCGAAGGAAGGCTTGGTTGAGAAGGTAGTTAAGAAGTAGGAACCTGAGTGGGTTGAGATGAAGGAAATGAAGGTTGGTGATCCAAGTTCTATTTGTTTCTTCTTGTATTATATGTGTACCTAATAGCATTATAGGAAGTGGAGTTCATAGCTTTTATGAGCCTTGAGTATAAGTCCAGTGAATCATCTCGATATGAAACCCTATAGACAGAATAATCCTCCCTAGAAGAAGGGCTAGTTGGGGTCACATAAATGGCAGGTTTCTTAGGGCTTGGAGGAGCCACAAAGACCACAACTACATTTACTGACTCCTCAGCTTACGAAGAGGAAGTTTGCTCAGAAGGTTTGCGGATAGAGGAGGGAACTTCTAAGAAGTCATTTACAACATCATCCAGCATAACAAATTCTTCCTTAGAGACATTGATATCATGGACACATTGTAAAAATATATCTGACATGTTCATGTTAGGTTCACCAAAATGTGAGATAAGAGGGATTCATTACATACAGGTCTCTTTGCTCTCAAGAGATCACCAGGGAATGAACTTCCCTTATCCACCTCAGCATAAAGAAATTGCAAAGGAAATAAGTACGCGTTAACTTTCACAGAAAACTACTTCAGATCATAAGGGAGTGAAACTTCAGGATTTCTACCTCTAATGGAGGAGCTCTTGGCCAAAGGACAACAATGCAAATTCAGGATGCCAACGTGGAACACTATAGTTTAAATGGCACACAGACATCCTAAGAAACATAAAGCTCAAGAGCTCAGGTGGACAAAATAAATTCTCACCTCCTAACTTGGATCTAAGGTCTTCTAAATAGAATGATCAAACAGAGAACAAAAACTTTAAATAAAGCACAAGGATAACTCAGAGAAAACTTACTCTCAACTAGACATTTGAGTCTTCACTCCAAGCTCCACTTTGCCACCTACACACTGAAGAATGAGGGGGAAAGGTCAGGGCTGTATAGGGGTCTACCTTAGTCAAACCCCTATTTTGGTGTTCCCGCCTCCACGTATAGCTAGATAGGAAAGGAGTGTAAGTGAAATAGACAAAGTGTGTGGTGAAAGCAAAACCCGCTTCACGAGTAGAACCCGCACCACTAAGTAGTAAATGAACAAGTAGATAGGAAAGAGTGAGAGGGAGAGAGAATGTTACCCATGGGCCTAGACTGTCTTTGGAGCACATAGTGTTGGTGTAATTAATATTTAATTACGCTTTAGCATAATTTACTTAGGCATATTTAATTTCTAAGTTATAGGTTCTTATCTTTATCTTATTGAGCTATCTTGTTGCCCAAGATAAGATTAGGTTTATGCATCTTTTCTTTTATAAAGAAAATTATCTCTTGTAATATTTTGTACTTCGAATATATCAATTTGCACATCTTTTGCAAATCTTTGATTTTTCATTTTTCTCTTCTGTGGAAGGTGATTTTTCTGGTTTGCAATCAGATCGTGGTTTCTAACATGGTATTAGAGCCTCGATTTCCAGTCCCTTCTCAGCTTTTTTGGAGGAATACATTACAGAGCTTGTTTGAGGTCCCTCGAGGGTTTCATTCCTTGAGCATGTTTATGTAGTGTCTTGGATTAGATTGGGGTTTTCCATTGGATTCAGAGTGCTAGAAACAGTCAGAAATGGCTTTTATTTCATTCATTTTGTTCACTGTTTGCCAGATCTGCGAGGGTTTCCAGTTCAGTGATTTTTCTTATAGATCTAGGGGTTGCTTGATTTTCAGAGAACTTTGGGCCCAAACGGACCTCGCCGTTGGATTCACAGCGCCCAAAAATCCCTATTTTGATATAAAATTTGTCTAATTTGGGAAAAGTTGTTCAGAGAGGCAAAAAAAATTTCCCATGGGCCGTACGGCCCCCAGGCATAGTTTTCAAGGCACCGTTTTTGAGGAAAATTCAAAAAAAATATAAAAATCATTTTTTTTTTATTAAAATTCTACGTCTCCTGTATAAAAGGCCAGCGCCACCCTCCTGCCTCCGGGCAGCCACCACCTTACACCACCGCGCTACCAAATTGCCGCCGATCTAGAGTTTAGCTCCCCTCGGGCCCTTTTCTCTCTACCCGGAGTCATGTGGAGAACCAGGAGCTCTACACCCATCTGCCGCTCCGCCTGGCTTAAGCCCCCGAGGGCTTCGCTTAACCGGTCAGGGTCACATTGGCGCTCAGGCACCCATGCCTAGCCCCTACGAGGTTCTAAGCTCCTCCAACTGGTCCTATCTGTGATCGAGGGCTTCGGCCTGGCCCCCTGCGTGCCAGCCCCTTGTCCTGCATGCGACCAGGGGCTGAATTTTTTTTGCTCCTGAGGGCTTCTAGTGGCCAAATCGGACTTTTTTGGAGCACTTTCACGTAAACACGCATAACTTTCACATACGACATCATGTTTTTGCAAATGACATATCATCGAAAAGCTGTTTCCGAGCTCTACGCAATGGTGTAGGTGTGATTTTCTGGTTTTGCATTTTTGATGTCTTTTTCGGCCTCAAAAGTTAGATGTTTCCATTTTCACTCCGGGAAGCATATCTTTTGACTCGCTTATCCATTTTTCGTGATTTTCATAGTGTTGGAAAGCTAGTTTCAGCCTCTATGCAGATTTGAGGTCATTTACAAAATATGTGTACCTTATTTTATGCATGCATTAATTTTTGTTTCGTGCACTAGGTTTGCATTTTTTCTTATGTTTCTGTAGTTTTGCATTCTCTCCTTCTGCAATCATTAGGTATTGTAATAATAAATTGATATAAAGTTCCATTAAGGGGGGTTCTTGCATCCATCTTTTGTATTGGTGACAACTCACATGAGTTTGTCTGGTTTCTTGTTGTTTCCTTTTAGCTTCATTCTTGCTTAACTGGACACATCTTTGGTTTGCTTTGGTTCACATTTCACATTGGGATTTTATGGTTCTTGATCCGCATTGGTTGAGATCTTTCTCATTTGAGAGCCATGTTTTTAGGGTTAATGTTCTAGAATCTTGATGGTACTCGTCCTATGGGAAGTTTTAGTTTCAATTTGGCATTAGCTTCGAGAGACACAACTTCTAGATTTTGTCATCATTATGGGCTTCATTCATCCTTTCATCTGTTAGAAACCAAGATTTGATTGCAAACCAAAAAAATCACCTTCCACAGAAGAGAAAAATAAAAAAGTAGAGATTTGCAAAAGATGTGCAAATTGATATATTCGAAGTACAAATAATTACAAGAGATAATTTGCTTTATAAAAGCAAAGATGCATAACCCTAATCTTATCTTGAGAAACAAGATAGCTCGATAAGATAAGGAAAAAACCTATAACTTAGGAATTAAATAAAGCCTAAGTAAACTTATACAAAGTGTAATTAATAATTAATTACACCAACAATACCATGTTAGAAACCAAGATCTGATTGCAAACCAGAAAATCACCTTCCACAGAAGAGAAAAATGAAAAAGTAGAGATTTGTAAAAGATGTGCAAATTGATATATTCGAAGTACAAATAATTACAAGAGATAATTGGCTTTATAAAAGAAAAGATGCATAACCCTAATTTATCTTGAGCAACAAGATAGCTTGATAAGATAAGGACAAAACCTATAACTTAGGAATTAAATAAAGCCTAAGTAAACTTATGCAAAGTGTAATTAATAATTAATTACACCAATACCCCCCCATAAGTGCAACTTAGGGAAGAGCATATTATTATGCAAATATGAGTCTTAACAACAAGGCCTGATCAGGTACTTATGTACAAATGTAAAGAGAGAGAATACCCCCCCTTAGTGAGATGAACTGCTGTGAAGAATCACTAGAAGAACTCTGAAGAAGCAACACTAGAACCCCAAATCTGACAAGCAAGGAAAGATAGTTCTGTTTCAAAAATACCATATCAGAATCACAAATGCAACAGCAGACCCGATGCTAAGGAACACTGGAAACTCACATACTAGATCAACCCTGGGATCTGTAAGCAACAGTAGACGAAAGGATGAATGAAGCCCATAATGATGACAAATCCAGAAGTTGTGTCTCACGAAGCCAATGCCAAACTAAAACTAAAACTACCCATAGGACGAGTACCATAAAGATTTTGGAACATTAACAATAAAAGCATGGCCCTCAAATGAGAAAGATCTGACCCAATGCAGAGCAAGAACCATAAAATCCCAACTGAAGTGTGAACCAAAACAAACCAATGGTGTGTCCAGCTAAACAAGAAAGAAGCTAAAAGGAGACAACAGGAAACCAGAAAAACTCATGCGAGTTGTCACCAATACATATAATGGATGCAAGAACCCCCCTTAATGAAACTTTATATCAGTTCATTATTACAATACCCAATGATTGCAGAAGGAGAGAATGCAAAACAATAGAAACATAATCAAAAATGCAAACCTAGCACATGAAACAAAAATGAATGCATGCATAAAATAAGTTACACATTTTCTATAAATGACATTAGATCTACATAGAGGCTGAAACCAGCTTTCCAATGCCTCAAAAATCATGAAAAACGGATAAGCGAGTCAAAAGATATGCATCCTAGAGTGAAAATGGAAACATTTTCTTCTGAGGCTGAAAAAGATATCAAAAAGGAAAAATCGGACACTCACACCTACACCATTACGTAGAGAGTCAAAACAACTTTCTGACGATATCTTGTTTGCAAAAAAAGGATGTCGTATGCCCAAGATATGCCCATTTCTGTGAAAGTTCTCCAAAAAGCTCTAATTTGGCCCCCAAAAGCCCTCAGGGGCTAAAAAAATAAGGCCCCTGGTCGCCTAGGCAGACCAGGGGCTGAAAGGTAGGGAAAGGCGGCGGAGCCCCTAGTCATCCATATGACCATGGCTAGGGCTGGAAAACCTGGCAGGGGTTTGAGTTGGGCGCTCAGTCGCCCATAGGACCCTGCCGTTGTGTTTGAAGCCCATGGGAGTTGAGGACCGATGGGGGATGGGAGCCCGGGGCTCCTGGTTCCATATGTGATCACGACCCCGGCAATAGAAGCCCTCGGGGTCTGATAGTAGAGGAGCACCGGATGGGAGGGACGAAGGGCAGTGGAGCAGGGTGGAGCCGCTGGTGGTGGTGGCAGTCCAGTGGTGGGGCGGTGGCCGCCGGGTGGTGCAGCAACGGCGCTGCCCTTTTGAACTGGTTGCACTAATTTTTTTTAAAAAAAATTGGTGTTTTATTATTTTTTATTATTTTTTTCAAAATATGTGCCTCGGGAGTCATGCCTGGGGGCCATACAACCCTTGGGAAAAAAATTTTTGCCTCTCCGGATGACTGTGTCCAAATCGGACAAACTTTATATGAAAATGGGAGTTTTTGGGTGCTGGGAATCCAACGATGAGGTCCGTTTGGGCCCAAAGTGCTTTGAAAATCAGGCAACCCCCGAATCTATCAAAAAAATCACCAAGCTTGAAACCCTCACAGATCTAGCAAACGGTGATGAAAATCAATGAAATAAAAGCCATTTCTAACTTTTCCCAGTGCTCTGAATCCAACGGAAAACCCTAATCTGATCCAAGACACTGCATAATGATGCTCAAGGAATGAAACCCTTGAGGGACCTCGAACAAGCTCTACAATGTGTTACTCCAAAAAAGCTGAGAAGGGGCTGCGAATCGAGGCTCTGATACCATGTTAGAAACCAAGATCTGATTGCAAACCAGAAAAATCACCTTCCACAGAAGAAAAAAATGAAAAAGTAGAGATTTGCAAAAGATGTGCAAATTGATATATTCGAAGTACAAATAATTACAAGAGATAATTTTCTTTATAAAAGCAAAGATGCATAACCCTAATCTTATATTGAGCAACAAGATAGCTTGATAAGATAAGGACAAAACCTATAACTTAGGAATTAAATAAAGCCTAAGTAAACTTATGCAAAGTGTATTTAATAATTAATTACACCAACATCATCTACTATTGCTTACAAATTCCAGGGTTGATCCAGTATGTGAGTTTCTAGTGTTCCTTGGCATTGGGTCTATTGTTGCATTTGTGATTCTGATATGGTATTTTGCAAATAGAAGTATCTTTCCTTGCTTGTCAGATTTGGGGTACCAATGTTGCTTCTTCAGAGTTCTTCCAGTGATTCTTCGCAACAGTTCATCTTTCTGAGGGGGGGTTTTTCCCACTGGGTTTTCTCTCTCTTTTCATTTTTACATGAGTAGTTGATCAGGCCTTGTTCCCAGGACTCATATTTGTATAATAATTTGCTTCTCCCTAAGTTGCACTTATGGGGGGTGTTGGTGTAATTAATATTTAATTACACTTTAGCATAAGTTTACTTAGGCATATTTAATTCCTAAGTTATAGGTTCTTATCTTTATCTTATTGAGATATCTTGTTTCCCAAGATAAGATTAGGTTTATGCATCTTTTCTTTTTATAAAGAAAATTATTTCTTGTAATATTTTGTACTTCGAATATATCAATTTTCGCATCTTTTCAAAATCTTTGCTTTTTCATTTTCTCTTATGTGGAAGGTGATTTTTCTAGTTTGCAATCAAATCTTGGTTTCTAACACATAGATGCATCATTGAGTGCTTTCTTGAGAGCTATAGCTATTGGAGGGACCTCAATCTGGCATGGCTTTGCTTGTGAGAGTGTTGATATAAAGAATGAGGAGAACTCAAGAGTGACCACTGAAGAGGGAGATTGATTGAATGACTTGAACTCTAAAATGAGAGAAAATGAGGGGTTTTGTTGCATGCAAGGGTAGCAAAGAGTCGTTACACCTGAAATCCAACTGCTAGGACATGTGTCGAGAGATTCAAGATTCAATATTCCCCATTTAATCAAACTCGTAAAACCACCAGGATGCTAGCATGTCGTGCAGATGTTTGTGTGCCGCGTAGGAATCCAAGGCCTATATTTTTGGGAAACGAGTTGTTAGGATTTTGTTGCTTTGCTAATGGTCCACATGGGGTTAGAATTGGAAAGTTTTGACCCATGGTATTTTTGTCATTAATGCTCTTAGATGTCATAAATGCTAGAAAAAGTGCTAAAATATGGAATTTCCCCTAGGTGCAATTCTATGATATTATACACACAAGTGGCTTCTTAATTTTGGAGCATTGCACATGGCTGCATCTAGGGAACTATTTTCTATGTTTGAGCCTTGTTCATTCTCACCAATATTGATGGTAAATAAAACCTATATTTAATCTCTTGGAAAAGGATATATTGAAATTGGAGAAGGAACATTCAATAATGTACTTTGTGTAGCTTCATTATCCAATAATCTCCCTTCCATTTATTAGATTGCACATAGTCGCATAAGAAAAATAGTTGAGCTGAATTCACACCACATTTCGTGATCATTAGAGACATGTAGAGTAGAGACATCATTGCCACAAGTCATTCTAATCATGATTCCAGGTTGTATTCATTTTCTTCCTTTGGTTTTGTTGACTTTGATGATGGTTTGAGTATAGATGACACTGATACCTTCAACATGCATAAGGAGATACAATTAGGTTATTTGAACCTTCAAATTCTATCCTACACACTGGTTTCTTCACCTTACACTGATATCATATCTCCTTCATAATCTACTTCTTCAGTATTGAGTGTTCGTATGTCATTGATTTCTTATGATTTAAAGTAGCAAAATATTTGTAGTTGTGTTTCTACTATAGTTGATTAGGATGATTATTTACATGACATATCAGACTTGTTTAGTGAATCCCAATTTACAAAGTTGGCAAGCACCTTTGATGAAAGCCACATCAAAGCTATTATCAACCCATCTACATATTTGGAATTTTGTTTTATATTATCCTTCACATGGAGCATTTGAGCAACTTTCTAAGATTTCACTATTGTATTTTGAATCTTGTGCACATTCATAGGATTTTATTCTTCATGCATGGTAAGATATCATCCACCTATCTACAATTCATCTTCTTCCATCAGGAATAAATATTTTTTGACATCCAAGGATCACATTTTATATTCATCTTTGATCATCACTTAGTATTGTAGGTTCTCTGATCTTATGGGGACTCCATGGTCTCTCTTTTTCTCTCCTATGAAGGGAAAATTTCTTGTACTTATGTGATAGAAGTATTCCTTGGGGGGTCATCATGAGTCCTTCTATTTTCTTCACTTGTACATTTTATTTCAATGTATTTGCATCATTTTTCATTTCGAGAGGGGTTTTTATTTCCCATTAAGTTTTTCTCTTTTAGTCCAATTTATTAGAAATTTGTACAAGAGTACCTAACATGGCATAGTAGCTAGGACTCATTATTTTACATACATTACTGCCTAAGTTGTACTTAAGGGGGTGTTATTGTAAATAGAGTCATTATTTACCTATTTGGCTAATCACCTTTCTAGGATCGACCTTTTCACACTTATAGCTTAAGTTTACTTAGGTTTCTTTTACTTTTATGTCACTTCATATAGTAAAGACATGTGTGCTCATAACTCAAGACACCTAGTACATACCTATTGATACTTGCTCATACTTGCTCACACACTTGTCAAGTGAGTTCACAAGTGTCCTATCTTTGGAGGGGTAGTCAGAGTATCACTCCTACCTTCTAACCTCCCCATCCTTGCCTATACATGCAAGGTTTGATCATTGTTTTTAGTCACTCTTTATTTTATATTGATATACATACTATTGTTCTTATTTTTTTCACTTGTGGAATTTTTTTCATGCTCTTAATCTTGGAATTCTTCAATAATAGGTACAAAATATCAACATGTAGAATTTTTTTTATCATGGATTGAAGGTGTTAATCTTAGTGTGAATAATTTAATCTATTCACTATACTTAAGTGTACTTAGGTTGATGAGGTTAGACAACATCTTGTCTAACTGAATGTGCAACCTTTAAACCTCTAGAGGTTACCAAGCTATTTGGTTAACCTCATGCACATACCTTTTTTAGTATGGAATACTTTCCATCTCACCGCAAAGGTCACTCAACACTTGACACACAAGGTTGATAACTTGGTCATAAAGGTTGTTGGTTTGCGACCTCCAAGTGTTCCTAAGGTTGACACCTATAGGAACCTTGTCTACTCATTTGTTCTAGTTCATGGGGAACTTATCAATCCACTTGATAGGTGGATTGTATCATCGTTACATATATATGCAAGCCTTTGTAATCATTATCAATTGGGTCATCTAAATACAATATTGCATGTTGTTCACTGTGTTTGTCTTCTATCTCCTACTTTTTTATTGTGCTTATTTCTCATCTCCTAAATATTCCTATTTATAATATGGTATCAGAGCTTTAGGTGGAGATAATTTGGGCCTTAAGTTGAATTTTTTTTTTCTAGTTTGAATCGACCCCACCCCTATTACAATTTGGTGTTTGGAATTTTGGAGAGGCAAGGTGGCCTGCACAATTGAGACTCATTGGAGATCTCACACAACATTATGGAGAGTCATGAATGTGTTGATTTTGGATGAGTAGAAGCAAATATCTCCATCGGTGCCCCCCATTTGGGGGGAAAATCCAAATATGGAACAAATCCACGTTCATATTAAGTTGGGTGCCACTTTTTAACGTAGGTGAGGGTTGTCTAATTCACAACAACTAGGCTAAATTTACATCTGTTTTGAGTGGCCAAGTGAATCACCCAAGTCTAGTAAATTTATCACCCTTTAAATCCCACAGATTTGTTCATTGAGGTAGGCAAAAGGCATCCCTTGGTGTAGAGTCAACCATATAAATTGTTGTTAAATCTCACCTAAAACTGTTATTTTTCAAGTGGCACCATATGAAGTGCTTTAGAGCATGCCTTATGAATCAATTTAAGTCTCTTAAAATTGCATCATATCAACCACCTATAATCTATGTAAATCATGCCATATCAAGTACTTTTAATTGTAGTTAGAGAAAAAATCTTATATAAAACTAAAATAGCAATATATTAAATCCTAACTAGCACAATAGAGTATGAACAAGCATGAAAATCAAAACAGCAGGTGAATGCAAACCAAAATCCACGCTAAACTCGATTTATCTCCATTTCTCTTCTCAAACTCGCATGAGAATGCAAGATTTCGAAGGATTGTTGGTTGCTCACTTTAGTAGCATCACAATATAGTGAAGGTTTAAAGATGGAGGATGATGGATGAAAGATGATGAAAGATTGTAGAGATGATTTGACAGAGTAAGGGTACTCAAAAGCTCCTCCCCAAAATGGCTTGTGAAAGGTTGTATTTATAGAGCCTTGATGTGGACGGAGATAAGATTTGATAAGATTCGATAAGGATTTGATTTTTGAAAGAAGAGGAAATACAACAAGATGAGATAAGATTTTAAAAAGATAGAAAGATTTTGATTTATTGTTTTAAAGGAAATAAATCCTAAAAATATGAGAAGGATAATGAAATGATAAACTTATTAAATAATGATAAAACATTATATAATAGAGGATAGGGATGATGTGGAAAGATAATTAAATAATGTAAAATTGTTATTTAATTATGACGAAGGTGAAAAGGATAATTAAATAAATAAAGATTTATTTAATTATAGGAGAATAGATAAATGACTAAATAAACAATTAAAATAATTATTTAATTGGAGAGTATAAATGGTCATGAATAATTAAATAATTAAATATTTATTTAATTATAGAAGAATAGATAAATGACTAATTAAACAATTAAAATAATTATTTAATTAGAGGGGATAAATGGTCATGAATAATTAATTAAATAAATATTTATTTAATTATAGAAAAAGGGATTATGGATAAATAGGGAATAAATGAAATTAGTCAAATAACTAAGATTTATTTAACTAATTATATGATGACATGGATACCTAGGGAAAAAAATGCTACAAGATGTCTAAATGATGTGATGTTGTGACAAGGTATCAAAAGAGGACATTTTTAGGTGTCTACATTTTGCCCCTCTTTGAGATGATGTTCGAGATGATGAGATTTGTGTTGAGGAACATCATTTGAAAGAAGCTAAGGTATGGATAGAGGAAAATGGATAATGATGAGATGGATATGATGATGATGCCCCCTCAAGAGGATAGGAAAGTTGGAAGAACACGAGTATTCTCTTGAAATGAAATGATAAGGAGAGACAAGATGAATGATGCAAGATAGGAAGTGGATGAAGCAGATGAATAATACGTTATGTTGCAAAAAATTGAGCAATCATGGTGTTTGATATAGCACTATATTTTATGAACCAAGGTATAAGGACCAAGGTGATGATGTGTCTCATGCCCCAACATAATATAACCTTGTCTAAATGTATGAGGGAGTAAACATAGAGCATCAAAGTCCTCATGCACAAAAGGTATGATATGACCTTAGATGCAAAGGATAGTGAAAAAAGCTATTCCAACATACACAATATATGAATATTAGCTGGAATGATATGGGTTTGATGCAAATGCAAGATAAAAATTATAACACACACAAGCAAGCAAGAAAGCATGCACAAATGATACCAAAAAAAACAAGGTATTTCCCCTGTCAAGCTATAAACCAATGATTGATTGATTGATTGATGATAATGATAGTGTTGTCATTGCAGGGAATGATATATCCCTAGATCAACACAAGGATGACTGATTGACCGATTGGTTGGTTGGTTTGGTTTATGACAAGATTAGGATCAAGACCATTGATGCAATCAAATAATTGACAAGATTGAGTGACTTGATTGGTATGGATTAATGATGACTTGCATTTGGATTGTTGCTTGGATTAATTTTGAGTGATTTGATGTATGGATGAATGGCTTTGATGAAGATGATTGGTTGGTTGAACGGTTGGATGATTGGATTGAGGTGATGGATGGATTAGATGATCTTAGAAGTGACTGGATGGATTGATTTTATTGTTTGGATTTTTTTTTGGCTATTTGATTTTTTTTGTTTTTTGTCTTTTTTCAAGACCTTTTCCATTTTTTTTTGGTATTTTGGGGATATTTTGATATGGATCTTGGAAGTTTTAAGATAGAACCAGCCCAGCCAGAGTTAGTCAATGGTGATCCAATTGATAAACATGTTGCAAAAAGCTCTGATGGTGTATGGAAAATGTACTTTGATGGAGCATGTAGCCAAGAAGGTACCAAAGCAGGAATAGTGTTTGTTTCCCCTGAAGGAGTTACTTTTAAATATTCATTTTTTCTAGCATTTGAATGTACGAACAATATAGCAGAATATGAAGCTTTGTTAACAGGTTTGAATATGGCTGTAAAATATAAGATCAAGTTTCTAGCTATTCTAGGGGATTCTGAGCTAGTCGTTTCTCAAGTTAAATCAAAATATACATCAAAACACAAAAGGCTGAAGCAATACAAGAATTTTGTATGGGATACAATTGAGTTGTTTGATGCTTTCTCCATTGAATGGATTGAGAGGTCAAAGAACATAATGGTAGACTTTTTAGCCAATGTAGCACTAAGAAGAGATGACATCACATTGGCTGGAGTGTCTCAAATCAAGTTCAAAGCAAGACCCACAGTGCCTAACAATATATACAGTTGGCAGGTTTTTAATGATGATGTTGACCTCTTGAAATTTCTTCACTGTATAGATCAATTTGAAGCTCAAGAAGTTGATTTCAATAACTTTGTTGAAGAGGTAGATGGAAAGCAAACAATATTTGGGAAAGAGGTCTTACAACTTAAAATTAATAAGCTTTCCAAAGCTCTAGTAGCATTGTAAAGGCTATATGATGGAAATGATCGGTCCCTCATGAAGCAGACACTAGTCAAGAGAGAGGATATTGAAGAGGTCAATTTAGGGACTGAACTGGCACCAAAAAAGGTATACAGTGGAAAGAAAATAAGTCCAACAATTCGAAGAAGGTTGATTGCACTATTGAGAAAATATAAACATGTGTTTGCATGGTCTTATGAAGATCTCAAAGCATATAGGGAAGATTTGTTTCAACATGAAATCATGTTGAAGCTAGATGCAAAGCCATTTAGGCAGAGGCAAAGACCTATTAACCCAACATTGGAACCAAAAATGTAGGAGGAATTGACAAAGCTTAGAGATGGGGGTATCATCAAACTAATCAAGCATTCAACATGGTTTTCGAACCTAGTTCCTATGAGGAAGAAGAATGGGGATATCAGATTATGCGTGGACTTCAGAAATCTAAATGTGGCATCCCTCAAGGATAATTACCCTCTACCTAATATGGAAGTTGTACTACATAAAGTACGAGGGTGTGAGTTGTTATCTATGATGGATGGGTTCTCTAGTTACAACTAGGTCAAAGTCAAAGAATCTGAGTAGTACAAGACAACTTTTACAACTCCATGGGGAACATATGTTTATGTAAGAATGCCATTCGGTCTCACAAATGCAGGTGCAACCTTTCAAAGAGCTATGGACGTAGCATTTATGGACTTGATTAATGCTATCATGGTGGTATATCAAGATGACATGACTGCTTATTCAAAAAGGGTTGAAGATCATGTAGAACATTTGGAAAAGGTATTTATTAAAGCTTTAGAATATGGTATTAGTCTAAACCCTAAAAAATGTCATTTTGAAGTCACAAAAGGTAAACTTTTAGGACATATTGTGTCAAAGGAGGGAATTAGAATAGATCCTAAGAGGGTTGAAGCCATAGATAAAGTTCCTATTCCTAAGACCATCAAGGCCATCCAGTCATTTTTTGGACAGATCAATTTTGTTAGGAGATTTGTGTCTAATTTTGCTGAAATTGTTAAGCCCATATCAAAGATGTTGAGGAAGGGACAAAAGGTGGATTGGACTGCAAAAGCATTAGAATATTTTATATCAATGAAAAAGGCCATCAAGGAAGCCCTTGTCCTTAAATCTCCAAATTTTGCAAAACCCTTTCAAATATTTTCATTTGCTTCGTTGCATACTATAGTTGTTGTCATGTTACAAAATAATGAGGAAGGTCATGAGCAGCCTGTGTCTTTTTTCAGCAAGTCCTTGTAGGGGTTAGAATTGAAATATGATATAATGGAGAAACAAGCGTCTGCATTGGTGAAAGCAATAAAAGCTTTTAGACCATATCTTGTTG
>VDFB02281492.1:860993471-861075506 GCA_007258455.2 Sequoia sempervirens | reverse complement strand
GGGTATAGGTGCGTTGTTTGCAATCTTGATCTGCATACATCTCGTGCCACAATTAATATGGCTGAAGAAGAGGTACCCAATCAAGCTTTTTTATTATACAACTATTGTCTTCTCTTTTCTTTTAGATGGCATTTTAGTGACTTGCATTAAAGATTTAGTAGGTCATACACCATTCGAGCCACCCAGAGCATGACCTCAACTATTTTTGATATCCACACGTGTTTGTATGCCATGATTGCAAAGAGTATGTGCCAGGGAACGAGTATAGATGCACTGCGTGTCGTTTTAGGATGGTGGTGTCTTGGTTTGCCCCTTTTCTGGGTAGTAACATCATGTGATAGGCATCTTTGGCACAATTAGAGATATCATTTTATTTAGAGTAAATGTATTAGATAAATATTTACATTACTATTATTTACTCTATTCAGATATGCCAACATTTCCAATTGGAGTTGTGATTATGGCTCCATATAAACCCTCATAAGTTTCTAACCTCTAAGAAAGTGTAATGTAGAGTTTATTGAGGGAACTCCTATGAATGAATATGACCTTGACCATGTTAGTGCTAAGATGGCTTTAGTTGTATTCTTAAAGGCAGACCAACCTGTGGTGATAAGATTCTAAATTTTGTATCTATGATATTAGATGAGTATTTTTTTTTAGCAATATTGTTCACAAGTATACATTGAATTCATTATCAATGTATCAATTTGATATTTATGGGAATACTTTCCTTGAACCTTGGATGCCAAAAGGATCATCAGTCTTAAGTTGATGTCTTCAACATTAATCTATGCATTGCCTTATTCAATACACATAAGGTGATTTTATTCTTGATGATTATGTGTTTGAAGAATCTCGATGCAGGCAGTTTATGTATCACCGTGGGAATTTCTTTGGCATGTTATGCTATTGATTTGAACTATATTATGTGTATCCATAACCTGTCTGCATTGTAGCTAATGTTAAGTGTCTTTGTTTTTGCCATTTTATTTCATTCTTTAATTGTTTCAAATTTAGGAAGATGATTTTGTTTTGAATAAACCCAACATTTTTATTTGTAGTTAGATCCTTTATATATTGATCATTTGTATATTCTTTGGTGTTTATGTGTAAATGCGATACACTTCCCATATCCTTTTGCCCCTTGATTGCCTTCCATAAGGCTGAGGCAAGAAAACCTTAAAAAAATCGCTATATCCTTCCCATTTTGCCACACCTTTGGCTATGACAAGGAATGGTTATAAAAACTATTTTTTAGTTATCGAAACCAATTTAAAGAAATAGTTTAAAAAATTAGTTAATAATTGGTCATTGAGAAGCTTGCCACAAATCTAAACGCGGTCTTCCTTGCATTACTTACAGTTCAAACTTGCGCCACCCTTGATTAAGTACTGAAGCCTTTTCCCAGACTTTAATAACATATGAAATACCTTAGAACTACTGCCGCCTTCTATATCTTAGATCACAACTTCTAAAAATTCATAGAGACACTTTTATTCATACTCAAATTGTTTACATATTTATCATTTGTATTGGTGAAACTCGCGGCCTAATGTTAGTCCTCAGCTTCTTTGACTAAGATATTCTTGCTCTTTCATGTGTATCATTCTAAAAAAGCATAGCAAAAAAAGGTGTTCTCTATATTTGTGTGATTTGTTGTTGGTTTGGACAAGTGGATATTTTGAATTTCTAGGGAAAATAATTGGATTATGTCAAGATTAGAAGAAGCACTATACAAGATCTGTAACAGCTTTTGTAGAGATATCTGCTAAAAGTGTTCACCTCATGGATATGCCACATGAAGTTTACAGAGGAATCCATGATGATACGTCTACAAGTATGAAGTATTTTTGGGGATGGCAAAAAAATTCCTAGATTTTTGCAATAGTGAAGTGATGTGTACCCAAAACCATAAATCAAACAACTATCACTACATTGAAATGAAATAAATTTCTACTCTTTTTTAATTCCCATGCAGACCCTCTTAAGATTTTTCGGATGTAGCAAAAAAATGAGAGGAAACTCTAAAATAAATATTATTTACATAGACAATCTATAAAGGGGGAGTTGCCAATCCATGGAAGATTGCTACAAGTAGTTTTGACATTGGCCACTGGGGTGTCTTTGAATTCTAGTTACAATGTTTAATGCCACTATTGGTGACTGCTCTTTTGGCTTTCTTGGACTTGCTAGATGCACATTTTTTTTAGTGTTTTGTTTGCGTAACTGTAACATTGGGTCTTTAGCAAATATTCTCTCCAATCTTTATAAAGAAGACAAAATAGTGGGACAACATATTTTTCTTTGCCAGTAAGGACAAAGGTATGGATAATTTTTCAAAACTGGTACTATCTTATGTTGTTTATGTTTCTAATGTATCAAATCATTTTCTGGTTGGAGGGTCGCCAAAATTGAAGAAAATGAAGGGAAATTCTTTTAGCTTAAGGGTGTTTAAAAGTGCAACGATTTTTTTTTATCCTTTGGTTTATATTATACCCATTTAATTCTAACTTAACAATTTGGGTTGAGGTATGGAGGTTTGGGTATGCTAATATGGCAAAAAACAATCAAGAGTTGGGTATGTTTGTATAAAAAAACATATATATGCACAAAAATAGATATTACATTTAGATGGCCACATCATGAATACCTAATAAACAAAACTATCATAAAAGTTTTATAAGATTGCATGGAATCCACTACTAAAATCTATAACCCTCTTCGTGTAGACACTTGAAAGGCACTAAAAATTAAAACTTGTGTTGTTTTTAATAATGTGAAGCCAATAATAATTTCTTTTTACAAAGAAATACAACAGGTAATATACTCCAAAACTTGCCATAAAGAAAAAACTAAGCTAAAAATACCTAAAGAAAAGTAGATTAAGACAAATAGAGATGGAGAGGGAGATAGAAAACAAAACAAACAGAAAAATAGAAAGTAGAGAAAGACGAATAGAGATGGAGAGGGAGATAGAAACAGGGGGAGATGGAGAGAGAGATATAAATGAGAATAGAAAGCCATAGATATAGAGATATATGGGAAGATAAAGGGAGAGAGAAGTTGAGATATAAAGATAGATATGGGAATAAGGAATGCATAATGAAAGGAGACGGGGAGATTAAGAAAGATAAGAGAAAGGAGACAGATGATGTATATATAAGATGGAAGATGGATTACATGCAGAGGATATATAATGAAGAGGGGAGAGGAAGATATAGAGGAAGAGATGGAGGGAGAGATGGGAAAGAACAAGATAGGAGTGGAGGGGACAGAGATGGGAGGATGGATGGTGAGAGAGGGAGACATTTCAAGAGATGGAGGGGGTGAGATGAATATAGAGGTAGAGATGAATATAGAGTAACAAATGAAGAGTGAGACAAATAGATATGGGTAGAGATGAATATAGAACAAGAGAGGAAGAGGGAGAAAAATAGATAGAGATATAGAGGGGAAATAAAGATAGAGAGAGATAAAGAGATAGAGGGGGAGAGATAGAGAGCGATAGATAAAGAGGAAGAGATATAGAGATAAGGAGAAAGAGGGAGAGATAGAGAGAGATATATGGTGAGAAAGAGTGATATAAAGATAGAGATATAAGGAGATATAAAGAGAGGGAGAAATGGAGAGAGATAAAAAGAGAAAAAAAAGAGAAACAAATAAAAACAAATAGAGATGGAGGAGATAGAAACATGGGGAGAGGGAGAAGGAGAGAGAGAGAGAGTTTAAAATTACTTTAGATTAGGTATTCAGACAACATGGGTCTAACAATGAACAATAACACTTCCATCGGCTTCTAACAAATGTAAGAGATGCAAACCCTACGATAGATGATTGGAATTTACTAATGACACAATCTATTGAAAAATTAGATTGAGAAGCAAATGAAGAATTTAACAATAATGTTCATTTGTTTTCCAGAAATGAAAATGTTCATGCCCACAATTGAAGGAAATTATACTCCTTAAAAAATCTAATTGCATGAAGCATAACAACTAAAAATGGAAGTGTCAATGCATAACCAAAGGATATATAGAAGATGAATCCGATATTGGAATATTGTTAAGCAAAAATGCAAAAGTTATGTTAACATCAAACTTGTGGATAGAAGCAGGCCTTGTCAATGGAGCTTTGGGTTTTGTCCAAGAAATTGTATATCGCCCAGGAACTACCCCTCCTCGCAACCACAAACTTATGTATTGGTACAATTTGATAGCTACACAGGAAATCCATTTGATAAACAACATCCTTTAACTGTTCCAATCACACCAATTTAGAGGAACAACTCCCTATAAATACCATTGTAATTGGCATGGGCTCTAACAATACACAAATCGCAAAGCTTGACTCTCCAAAAAACCACAGTTGATATTGGATCAAAAGAAAGAACATGGTTAACATTTGTGACAATGTCTCGTGTAAGCTTTTTAAATGACCTATAGATAAAGCCACCATTCACATACGACAAATATGAAAAATAAAAGATAGGAAAGCAAATATTAAACAAAAAAGTAGAAGAACAAAGGCTTTAAGCTTTAGAATATAATAAATGTATGTGATACCACACAATGCATTACAAAGTCACTTATACATTATACTAAATGCCAAGAACACTGCTTTGGGGGCACTACAAAAACCAGATCTTAACAAGGAAATGTTTGACAAGCCTACCATTGAGCGATGCAAAAGAGAAAAAAATGTATTATACTCTTAAAGATGCTATATATCTACTGTAATACTTCAAGATTATTATATTACAAAATTCTAGATGGAATGAGGTTGATATGTTCTCACAAGTTGTAGATTAAGCTATCAACCCGCACAATTTGGTCTATTTCCTTTCGATTGTGATTTGGAAAGTTTGATAACTGAACTTATGTGTATCTTTTCACATAATAGAGTGAATGATGATAACACTCTTATTGAATGCTATAATAATTTAATAGTATTAAATTATGATGCAACTAATGAAAGATTATTACAAACATACAATAATATTATTGTCATTTTAGATTCCTACAATTGATATTTCTCTACGTTTTCTATATAGACTATGTGATAGGATAGATATGCTAGTTTAACTATAATTAAAAATGATAAAATAATTAATATTTTGATGTGTAAATAATTGTTAAATTCAAGATTAAAAATAAGATTTTTTGTTAACACAATCAACACATTACTCTCCACCTCTTTAATTCTTTTAACATAATTTATCAAATTTTAAAAATAAAAATTCTTTTTCACTTCTAATACATTTATTAATAGCCAAGTAGTAGGGGAGAGGACCCAGTGGTTGTGCACTAACTTTGCTAGCTAATTATCCTCATGGAAATTTCAAATCACCGGTTTTTAACGGCAGCTTACTTGGCAGTCCCCTGCATAACTTTATTTGAGGGGCCATATCATAGAATATGATGCACATCGATACTTTTGTCAAGGTGTCCAAAAAAAGGCCCAAAAAAAGGGACTTACCATCTGTGTGTGATAGTTTTGTGTGTTGATGTGGAATCACGGATTATTGCTTTTGGACGAAGGAATACGATTTTGTTTAACTAAGGGTAGCCATCATCAACACTAACAACTTTAAAGTCTCATAACTATTGGTCCAATATTGATAAAAATATTGGGCATTATATCAACAACTACTATCACAACTATTGAAACACATGCTCGGTACTGGGTCCTCTCCCCTACTCTTACAATACAAAGTCCACGGAATAGATTGCTATCCAATCCTAGGTACCTAGTGTTTCTCAACCTGAAATACCTATTCTTGGTTTGTTAATTAGGTTTGGTAACTATTTTTTAAACCAATCGAGTTGGGTTTGAAAGCCAGCGTGTATTTCAGTAGGTTTTCGTGCACACTAGAACATCCAGCTTACTAGTCCAGCTTACGAATCTCTTCCGAGCTCTGATTTGTTTTAGACCAGTGAAATCAACAAACAAAAACACATCTATGGCGGAGGACGGTGCCGAAACTGTTGCTCTTGCTTCTGAAGACCGCGAAGACACTACAGAGAAGAACATTGTCGGTGAGGAGGCAGCTACCCGGGACAGTACAGAAAATGCTTCCATGGATTTAGAAACTCCTGAAAATGCAAGCAAGAGACACAGGGAAGAAGAACCACAAGAAGATACTGATAATGGAGATGGCCCCTCTAAGAAACAGAGGACGGAGGAGCCTGATGGGTCCCAACAAAATGGTGCAGAGAAGTCTGTGGAAGAGGCCAGGCTTGAGGGCAAGGATGCCCAAGAAGGAGATGCAGGGAAGGATGGTGAGTCCCATAAGGAAGAAGGAGAAGAGGAGGAAGTGGAGGGTGGCGAACAAAATGAAGGTGCCGAAGGCAAGGTTAAGGAGGAGGAGAAAGTGGGTCCTGTGAAACTCGGCCCCAAAGTTTTTGACACCTCCAAGGAGATGTTTGATTATTTCTACAAGTTTCTGCATTATTGGCCACTCAATATCAATGTCAATAAGGTATGCCTTTAATATTTCTGCAGTGGGTTTATTCGATGTTGTCCTTTTCTTGTGGGTTCATTCAGTTAAGTCTATTATTTGCATTTTCAGAGTTAGTATCTTTAGATGGTTGTTAACCCCAATCAGTTGTTTTTGGCAACAAGTCATTAGATGAATCGTGGGTGCATTCGGCTTTGTCTATTTTTGTAGTATCTAAAGTTGGTAGATTTAGAGGATTATTGAGTGTATTCAGTTTTGTCTATTTATTTGGTTTTAAGATTAAAACCATTTTACTTGTCAATGCTCTCCGTTGCATGGACATTTTTGAGTTTTTAGATCCGTTTACTGGGAACTTTCAATTGTTTCTGGTGATTCTGATTGTGAAGATTATCTAAATAAAATGACGGCATTAGTCATAAGCTCCTCTTCCTCTCTCAGAAGGGGTAGACCTCAGTCTATAGATGAAGATGGAGACCCAGGCCTTCGTCTTTAGAGAGCACAAATGACCTGAAGATCCTGCTTTCTCAAAGTCGTAAAGTTAGTGCCTTTAGAAGATTAGTCGGAGCGTTCAGATTTCTCTAGTTTGTTGTTTCAAAATTTATCATATTTAGATGATTAGTGAGTGTTCAATTTTGTCATTTTTTATTTTGTTTTGTTGATTTTGCTTCCTTTTACACGCAGTTCTCGAGTTTTTAAGGTTCTTTAAGCTCTGTCTTGTCATAGGGTTCTTGAGTGTTGTTGATTTTGATGATGAATAGTATAGTATAGAATATAATCCTGTTAGTATCTTTAGATAGTTTTTTGGACGTATTCAATTTTATCTTTTTTAATTGTTCATAAACTCTGTGTATTAAAATATCTGGAGGATTTGTGGTTGTTTTCTATTTTTATCGTTTTGATAAATTGGTTTTAAGGTCCAGATCTATTTTTGTTGAGTGCGTTCTCTTGTTTGCACTTCTTGAGTTCATCATGTTCTACCTTTCATGGGAGATTTCAGTGTTATTCTGACTGATTGTGAGTTCAAAATTTATCATATTTAGATGATTAGTGAGTGTTCAATTTTGTCATTTTTTATTTTGTTTTGTTGATTTTGCTTCCTTTTACACGCAGTTCTCGAGTTTTTAAGGTTCTTTAAGCTCTGTCTTGTCATAGGGTTCTTGAGTGTTGTTGATTTTGATGATGAATAGTATAGTATAGAATATAATCCTGTTAGTATCTTTAGATAGTTTTTTGGACGTATTCAATTTTATCTTTTTTAATTGTTCATAAACTCTGTGTATTAAAATATCTGGAGGATTTGTGGTTGTTTTCTATTTTTATCGTTTTGATAAATTGGTTTTAAGGTCCAGATCTATTTTTGTTGAGTGTGTTATCTTGTTTGCACTTCTTGAGTTCATCATGTTCTACCTTTCATGGGAGATTTCAGTGTTATTCTGACTGATTGTAAACACAGAACAATACAGATGATAAGCAGCAAAGTTTTAAAGAGTGTTTTTAGAGGAACTGTATGTGCATTCAGTTTTGTTTGTTTGTTTGTTTGTTTTTAGAGTGGTTTTATTAATAGGATTGGTTGGTCTACTTTCTTGATGGAGTTATTAATTTTTTAGTCATTATGTTCTGTCTCGTGAAATTCTTGATTGTTTTGTTGACTTTGATTGTGGATGTTATAAAACATAGTCTGCACGCAATAGCGAGGTTTTAGGTCAAAGGTGAGCTTTGTATGATGGGTGTTCTGTATCAAGTTTTTACACATTATGAATATTGAGCATTAAAATATTTCTTTTATATCATTTTTGTATTTTATCTTTGTGGTTGTGTAATATTTTCTATGCTGTATAGTGCCAAATCTCTTCAAAGTGCTTGAAATCCTGAACTTCAGGGAATTTTTGTCTTATTGATTTCTTGAACCTTCTGCCTTTTGGAACTTTTCTACCATAAAATTAGGAACCTTTTGGAGCAAAATGATCATATGAAATTTGGTATTTTCATCTCTGCTACAGCTTTTTAGTACTTACTAACCAAAATTACCAGTAAATATTTTGGTGGGAAATTATCTGATAATGCGTACTAACTACTAAATGAAGGTTGTCATGGGCAATAAATTTCCTAAGAAGTTTTAACATAACTTTTAGCCTCCCTCACTTGTGCCAACTGAACCTTCCTTCCCCAAGGAGCACTTGCCTCCTGGGAAAATAACCGTTGTTTGCAGTTTCTATAAACATCATGTTTGATGGGTCCACCTACAGCATAAAAATATGGGTGGTAGTCCCGTGGCATCATGGCCCTTGTGTCTGTTGAGTAAGCAATGAAGTAGTGTTTTTCTGTTCCCATTTTTTGTTGCTTTTTAAGTATTATGGCTTGGATCTTTGATCTGGTCAGTAATATTACCTAGCAAGAATTGGGTAGAAACTCGAGCTTGGTGAATGGGACCATTCTGTGGTTCACAATGCTGGGGCTAGTTTCACCATGAATAGTTCAAGCTGCTCGAATTCTTTAGAATCAAGCTGACTTTTGCTACTTGTGAGATGTGTTGAAATGATTTGTTTCTTGTAACCAATGAAGGCAAGCTAGTGGTTCTCCTAAGATGGGAGTGTATTTGCAGATTGATGATCTGCAAGTGAAGTTTATTGCATGCAAAAGTTTGTAAGCTGAGTTTTGCCAACATTCTCTTGCTGGGATTTGTACTCTGTATGAGACAGTCCTTCCTAGGTGATACAATATTAAGGGAAAGTCAAATAGCCCTTTGAGGAAATTCTAAATCTAATGAGCCTACACACATAAGGTTGTTACAAGTGAAGTTTATTGCATGCAAAAGTTTGTAAGCTGAGTTTTGCCAACATTCTCTTGCTGGGATTTGTACCCTCTGTATGAGACAGTCCTTCCTAGGTGATACAATATTAAGGGAAAGTCAAATAGCCCTTTGAGGAAATTCTAAATCTAATGAGCCTACACACATAAGGTTGTGCATGCTCTCTCTTTGGGGCAGATAATAGTGGATTAGAAGTGTCACTTCTAGGGAAGTTCTTGGGTCATTGGGTGACAGATTACTCAACACCCACAGCTAGTTATTGAGTATGTGAGTGCTTAGTAAGAGCACATGTTTGACTCTGGGGTCCTATTTCAGTTCTAGGGAAATTATTGGGTCGTTGGGTGATGGATTACTCAACACTCACAGCTAGTTATGTTGAGAATGTGAGTGCTTAATAAGAACAAAGTTATGTTTGATTCTGGGGTCCTGAAATTCAACCTCCATATCCTTAGAAGAGGCTTTGGATTGTGTATATCAGTAGATGACAAGGAAGACCACTAATGGTGGAAGGTATTCCAAGGTTAATCTTGTTAAGATATATGATTTCTTTACAGGTGAATTGATGCATTTGAAAGGTTTCCAATTTAATGCCATGTATGCATTCAAACAACAGGAGCGAGATAGAACCACAGTGGGAGATTTTTTAGTTTTGTAGATATTTTGGAATGCATTCCCTTCTGAATTACTGGCATTGCTGCGTATATTTCACAATACTCATTATAATTGTAGTAGAACCCATGTTTATGCCAGTTTTCCAAATGTCCACAACTAAGCTGATGGATTTAAACTACAGATGTGGGAATTGCTCAATAAGGGATTCATCCCCTCTACGTATTATCTGCTCAAAGGGATACCAAGTGGTGAACTTGTAGGTGGTAACAAACATTAGGATTTTGGTGTAAATGCAAATGCCCTCTCCATCAGCTGTTCTGGTTTATTTGCTGAATTTTGTTATAGTCAGTCAATTTGAATAACATTTCAGCAGATATTTTGATTTTTTGGATTGCTATGCATAGAAGGCAAAGATCTAAACCTGAACAGGTAATTGTTTGGACTTCTGAAATGTGAGACACAAGGCTGATTAAAACTAAAGGTATGGCATGCAAAATTTGGAAGATGAACTAATCCTTATTACAACTCATGAATATTCAATAGGCTTCATGCCTAACACAATTTTTAAAAAAGAACTCAAACCAATTCTAGTGAACTAAAATTCATGATCAATCTCTTCACCTGCTGATATAGGTAGATCTTAGTAGAGTGCCATCCTTAAGCTAATTTCAATGCAAGCGGAATATGGTGTATTTTGTGAGGCTAGCACATATTCTATGATCCACATTCAAAATCTAACCCCACTTGGTGATTTCTTTGAAATCAGGAGTCTAGCATTAGATATCTCATTTCTGCTTGAACTTTCAGGGGAAATAGGGGAATATTAGGTATTCTACAATGGCTCTCATTATGGGCAACTAAAGTGTAATTAATGCTTATTGTAAACACCTAAAATCATCTCTTGATAATTCTCCCATCATCAATGCACTTCATATTATCATCTCTAAAGTAATTAAATAAATATAAAATCCAATTCAATGCTACCATAAGCTTTTTCAAAGTCAATTAAAGCCATATACACATCTTGCCCAGGATCTTTATCCTAGCACATACCTTCTCAACTTGTAATAAGGTTCTCCAAGATTACTCTTCCTATAACAAAGGTAGTTTGGGTAGGAGAGGTACTAGAGGGAAGGAGATCTTTGAGTCTGAAAGCAATCATCTTCGCATAAAATTTATAAGACACATTTAGCAAAGTGATAGAATCAAGGAGGTCAAAATGAAGTTTTCTGACAAAGGAGGTCCTATTTTTTGCAAGATTCTTACCAACAATTTAAAAAAAATCTGAACAAACTCAATAGCTACAGGCCAGTTGGAGATACAGGAGTTACCCCTTCCATTTACTAAGTAAATGTTCCACAAACATGGAATGCCACATGATCAAGACTTGTCCTTTAGAAGAGAGGTGTTAAGCTTAAATAGACCATGAAAAGCTGACTTGACTTGAGAAAAAGAGTTTTTAAAGCCAAAAGAGCAATCAATTAGGCAATGGTCTGATAGTGAGACCAGAGGAACATTAACCACATTACTATCACTGTAAAAAATCTTTTGTCAAAATAAAATCTATCCAACCTCAAAGAAGCATATTTGACCATGTAATGCCTTAACTATCTTTTTCACAACCTTTCAAATTATCAAACGTATTAAATTTCCTAGCAAAGTTAGACCAAAGAACATTTCATTTCCTTTCCAAGCAAAGTCAATACCACCAGATTTATCTTCTTTATATATTCACATCCACAAGTCAGCCCTAGTCTTATAATCATTGGGGCAATAAACAAACAAATACCAAAATCCTTACCACTGACAGCCGGTCTAACCCACATAACCTTGGAGCATGGTGAAGAGCCCTTATCAGTAACACAATTAGCCAATTCTTTTATTCAATAAAATAACAGTACCACCTCTACCATTACAGTTACCAAAGGTTAAAAAAAGAAGAATCAAGCCAAATAAACTTCAATGCACATTCCAATAAAAAGCTAATAGATTTAACTTTTTTGCAGGCATACATAAAATATCTAGGTCTTCAAATGTCTTACAAAGAAAACTAATAGCAATTTGTTTTCAATGGCTTCGACCCTTCAAACATTTCAACTGGTCACTCTCATAGGAAATTAAATTATAAGAGGTTGGACCTGCCTTACTTCTACATAGATTTTTTTAAATCAATGATATATTACTAAAACATCACAGTTTACAATATGGATGTGTCAAACAAATCACATCATCCCACAAACTGGGTAGTAAAAACTGTTAGAAGAACCCAAAAAACAAAATACATATGTTCAGCAACAGCCAACAAGTCTAGGATACTGAACATTACAACTGTTCAGGTACAATCTTATCATTACATATCAATCATGAACATAAAACAGCAAAAGAGATTTAACCATATTACTCACTCCCAGTAGCATTTCTGGTTAATACTTTCCATGAATGAGGCACATTCAAAAGTACCAATAGGAGGAGAAACTGTTGATCTGTTGTCATCTTTGTAGAAATTTAGATTAGTAATCTCCATGCCAGCAGGGATCTCAGTGTTAGTCGTATAATCATCAAAGAAATATTCGTATTTATGAATTTTAATATAACTCTATTTATTTATCATTAGGTCTTCTCATATCATGAGGTCAAAACTTTGCAAATTTGGTATCTGACTTGTAGATAATAGTTGAATCTTCATCAACCAATGCCATGAACCTTTCTATTGGGATCTCTAGTGTCATTGTAACTTGTAAAGAAATTTCAAAATAGGTGAGTCTCCTGGAAGACTAAGGTGCCTCCTTTTTGCCTAGAAAATGTCATCATTTCTTGTCTTCCATAAAAACCATAGAACCTCATTGGAAAATGACTACCAAAATAAATTAAGTTTTTCGTTCAAACCATTAACAAAACCAAATAAAATTTGATGCCATGAAAAGTTATTTCTAATATCCCAACCAAAAATATTCCCCAAAAACAAACACCAAATGCTTTTGGCATAGCTACAATCAAATAAAAAATGTTCACAAGTTTCAACAACATTACAAATATTGCAATTAGTCACTGAAAGACCAGAATTGGATAAGGAAGAACCAACAACAAGCCTTTTGATGAGAAGAAGCCATTTGAAAAGGATTTTTTGGGCTCAATGGGCTTACACCAACAAGTATTAAGGATACTAGACCATTGCTTTTTTAATATTTTATCAATATTTAAGCCCCATTTGGTTTTGACATGGACAAGTACCTCTTGGGAATCAGTTAGCAACCTATATAGTTTAATGGCATTAATGTTAAAGAATGCAGAACCATCAGCCCATTGAGGGTTATCAATAATCTCTTAGTTAAATTTCAAATTCACTGGATACTTCACCTTATAAGTTTAGAACAAAAAATGTTCTTTGAGAATTAGGCAGAGAGTAATGATTTTTCATTTTTGATAATACTTCACTTTTTAATATGCTCCCTATCAAAAATATCACCAAACTTAGGAATGCTGTTACAGTTCTAGACCTTAGCAGGGCACCCTTGCAACAGAGCAAGGGGCTTATTTTTCCAAAAAAGGCTCCACCACATGGATCTAAAATTGAAAAAAATACCCTCAACTCTGCTAAAAGCCTCATAGCCCTTAACCAAACCTCTCACTGCCTCCCAAGCCCTCCAAATGTTCCAAAACACACTAGAACTAGAAGGCTTCATAGGGAAATTGCCAAACAAAAGGACATGTGAGTGCAAATCAATCTGCTTTTTAGTTTTCCTTGGAAAAACCGATTGGATATTGTTTCTAATCAACACTTCCCAAGGTTCATTTCTGAAAAGAACCTTGGCAATCCATTTTGCAGCAAGAGCCACCCCTTAGACCTTTCTGGTTCTTCAACCCTAACCCTCCTTTAGATCTGCCCAAACAACACCAATCCCAATTCACAACATGGGTTATCTTTTTTCCTTTTCCATCAAACCTAAGATAATTCCTTAACAACTTCTGAATTTTCTCTCTTGACAACTGCTGAACAATTAGGTAGAGGTGTAATATAAGCTATAAGAGGAGAGAATCTTTTGACAGGTTTGCCAGCAAGGGACAGGTAATGATTATACCATGTTATGCACTTGTTTCCAATCTTCCAGAACTTCTAATTCCACATATTTTTCAAGGAAGGATTGATAGATAAAGAAATCCTCTAGTATCTTACCTGTTTAGAGGGCCCTCCCATTGCAAATTACACTTGAGAAATCGGATAAGAAGAGTTTACAACCAGCTTCGCATGATAGATTTATTATCATAGATTTTTACACTTGAAGCCATACAATATTTGTTAAGTCTATTCATCAAATTCCCAAAATTATCATAAAAGAAAATCTCAAAATTTATCCTCCAAATCAAAAAGAGTTGTATCATCTGCAAACTAAATGTTCAATAAGGACTCATTATTATGTAGTGCTATTCTTTTTACCGTACTTCTAAGTTGATTAGACCTTAAATTATAATGTAGGGCATAACTTGCAATGACAGATAGAGTTGGGGCATGTGGATTACCCTGTCTTATATATCTCCAAAGAAGAAAAGATTAGTAAGGGACCCATTGATTTCAATTTGAGCAGAAATAAAATCATATTACAAAAGTCATTTGGAAAGCCAAAAGCCTACAAAACAAGCAATATAAATGACCATTCCACCCTACCATAAGCTTTTTCAAAGTCAAGCAATAACATGCCAGCATTTTGGTTATATCTTTTAGTCCACTATGGCCTCTTAGCTGGTAATAAGGTTCCCGAAAATGTATCTGCTTTTAATAAACCCAGTTTGAGTGTCATTTATAATTCTAGGAAGAATATCAGTCAGCCTTAAGGCTAAAATTTTGGCAAAAAATTTATATGAAACATTCAACAATGTTATAAGTTTGCAATTTTTTATTTGATCCTTATCACCATCATTAGGAAGAAGTTTAATAATACCCATGTTTAGTTTACTACCAATAGAGCTCTTCCCTAAAGCTTCCTTAGAAATCATCATTAGATGATCAACCATCCAAGATGAGTTGGCTTTATAAAATCCAATCAATAAATCATTAGCCCCAGGAGACTTTCTATTTTTGAAGGATTGAATAGCAATTAGAATCTCTTCTTTGCTTAGCTCTTTCCTGAGATTCTTTGATTCTTCCTTATTGATTTTTTTTGGAATGACCCTTTTACAAAATTCATAAGCTTGCTGAGAATATCCTTGTTACCATTGCAAAGATTTCCATTCCCCCAAATTGGACCAATTACTTTCTTATTATTCTTTGCCTTTGGAGTACTGAAGAAGAATTTGGAACCCTTGTCACCTTGCTCAAGCCAATTCATTTTTGCAGCAAGAGCCACACCACAATTCTTTCTCTATAATTAGTAGCAACATAGATTGTACAAATACCAAATTTTCAATTGTCTTTCTCAATCATAACCCACACCCCTTTATTGCATGGGAAACAATCTAAGCTTTTGACATAAGGAGGCCATTTTTTGCCAACAAGTATGGTCATACCTCTACTTTTCACATGATTGGATGTATAGAATTCTAAGTTCTTCCTCACAAATTTCAACGCATTCTCAAGTTGAACCTCGTTGCTTTTAACTTTTGCAGCAACAAGAAATCCATGTTAGTACAAAAAGGATCTTAGGATATATTTTCTATCAGGGGACTCAAGACCTTGATATTCCAACTTATGCACGTGATATTCATTATGGGATAGGGGGAGAGCTAGGAGGCATTTGATTTTTGTACAATATGTGAAAGCACTTAGGTATTTTTTCTTCCTTTCCTTTCTTCTCAACTTTTTGATTGAAATCATTGCTGTCTATTTTCTTTCTTTTTTCACTTCCTCTTTGCTTTCTTTTATATTTTCTAAAGTATTGTTTTGATCAAGATCCTCTTGAAAGAGAGGATTAACACAACCTAAAAAAGCTTCTTGCCTCTTCTCTTGACCCACAATGATCATTTGGGCAATTCCATATGAGCCCTCTAAACCTAGATTGCTAGAAGCATTAGGGGGCATAGGGGTCTTAGAGGCTTGTACAAGTTTTTTAGCCTTGATTCTCTCCTTTAATTGTCTAAAACAATTTTTTGTGCATTTTCCTTCTTATGAAGAGGTATGGGGGGTGACACATTGTTCAAAAGAGCCTCTTCTTTACTAAGCTTTTGCTTACCTAAATCAATATTATACTCTTCTTTCAAATAAACAGCTTTATTATTGTTTATATTTCTTTTTCAAAGTCCTCTTTGTTAATCATTTCAATATCGCCATCCTAGGATTTAATCCGAGTGCACATTTTTGGTTGCCACCTTAGTGGTCTTAACATTATTTATTTATTTGAAGGTGGGTTAATTACACCTTATCTTTATGTTTTGGATAATTTTAGGGCAATCCTATTTTTGGTGTCCATTTTTGCATAAAGTGCAAGCACTTAGACCCCCTAGTATTTTAAACAATGATGAGGGTTGGCCCCTAGTGGAAATTCTATGTAGTTAGGAATTTGAGCATTAGGATTTAGGGCAAGAACATTGTAGTGTTCACGTGGGGCAGTATGGCTCTAGTCTCATCCACTTGTAACACTCTACCAATAGGGTTAAGCATTTGTAGACGAAAAGCTCACATTTGTGGGTTGGGGGGGAACAACATTTTTGACTATCATCCTTTTGCACATTAAATATGCCAAATTTTACTCATGCGATGCTTTAGGGGACTAGATCATTTCAATATCGCCATCCTAGGATTTAATCCGAGTGCACATTTTTGGTTGCACCACCTTAGTGGTCTTAACATTATTTATTTATTTGAAGGTGGGTTAATTACACCTTATCTTTATGTTTTGGATAATTTTAGGGCAATCCTATTTTTGGTGTCCATTTTTGCATAAAGTGCAAGCACTTAGACCCCCTAGTATTTTAAACAATGATGAGGGTTGGCCCCTAGTGGAAATTCTATGTAGTTAGGAATTTGAGCATTAGGATTTAGGGCAAGAACATTGTAGTGTTCACGTGGGGCAGTATGGCTCTAGTCTCATCCACTTGTAACACTCTACCAATAGGGTTAAGCATTTGTAGACGAAAAGCTCACATTTGTGGGTTGGGGGGGAACAACATTTTTGACTATCATCCTTTTGCACATTAAATATGCCAAATTTTACTCATGCGATGCTTTAGGGGACTAGGGGACAACTTTGAATATAGATTTTCCAATATTCTAGTACTCTTTAGTTAATGGTCTTTTTTGCATACCGTGACAGTTGAAAAAAATAATAAAAATAATCCCTTTTGTAACATTCTACAAAATGAGACATACATTCCAAGGTTTTCCCCCCATACATTTAATAACCAATCATGAAAGAATTCCCTTAATGCTAGGGCTTCTTTATCTATACAAGCAAAGAAAATAATAGCAATCTTGAGACTATTTTCTTCCCTTTTAATGTATACCATTTCCAAATCAGGATCAATGTGAAGTATCCTAGACAAAAGAGGAACCTTGTTGTTTTCTTGGATTCTAGGTTGTTCACTTGAGATTTTGCCTCTATCTCTATTGCCCCCTCTAAAACTAGCTTCAAATTTAGCTCACTCCATAGCACTTTCAGGATCCTTTGCATACAACACCTTCTTGCATGTTTTCTTGTTTTTGGTTGAGGTTTTTCTATTTTCCAAATTTTCATTGCTTTCTTTCATTAAATCACGTCTATGAAAATTAAGTACTACCTATCATAAGGCAATAACTGCCCCAAGGGTATGCCACCACCCCAAAACAAGTAAAAAATTCCCCAACAATCAAGACACCCAAGTAATTGTCCCAAAAGGAGGGAAAACCATCAATTTAGAAATTTGAAATTGAGATTAGAAGAACAACCTAAATGATAGTAACAAAAAAAAAAACCCAAACCATTCCACACAATAGAACCAAAACAAACAAGCCAAAAGAACAAAGAAACATGACCGAAGGTACCAAGTGTGGCAAAGGGCACTAATCAAAGTCAATTCTAGCAAAATGAGTTTCTCCAAGGCCATCAATGGAGGATTCTTGTTCATCTTCCTTACCAACCTCAAAGCTCCTCCTCTCAATTTTTTGGTCTCTACATAGATTTTCAAAATTAGGAGGCAACTTAACACCTTTTTCAAAACCCTCATTACTACAAAATAATCATTGAATAATTGATAATGTTCTCAACATCACAAACTATAGGGTTAGGTCCATCCTTGCTATAGTCCTCTACCATGTGTTTGGCTCTTTTAGCAAAATGTAGTTAGGCCACTTTATCAACTAGGTTAAGAGCATTATGACAAGAATCCATAAGTGAAGACAAGGGTGTAATCTTCCTTTTAAAGAATCATCCAAAACCATAAAACTAGAATTACAAAAACCATTGTTATCCTTAGCGATGCTCACAAGATTATTAGGTTCAAATGGAACCAAAACTCCGCTATGATCTTGATTATTAACATCCTTTGTCCAAGGAACTGAGACAAAAGGATTGCCATCTTTATAAACATTCTTTTCTTTATTAACAAAAAATTGTTTTGTTAAAGATTAGGGCAGTTTATCCTAACATATCCATCTTTTTTGCAAAAGGAACAAGAGCCCAAACCTCCCAAACCATTAATTTTATGGCAATATTCAATCCCATGCAATGGAAATATTATATTGTTTGGGCATTCTTTAGAGAAATCTAAAGAGACAAGAATGCTTGCATTCATTTGTGGGAGATAATATTTAGTTTCCTCAATTTTAACCACCACACCTAATGGTTTAAGCAATTGAGGCAAAAGAAACCAAACACAAGGAGGAATATCACAAACCTCAATCCACCTAGGAGATTAGTAAAATAAACTTCCACAAATTGAACAACTAAATCCCAAGCAAGTAGCCTTAAAATTGCCAGTAGTCCAAAAATTCTTTGCAACCACCCTTTTTTGCATACCATTGCATTGAAAATAGACAAAAGAAAACCCTTCTTAATCATTCTATACATAGTAACATATAATCCTAGTTCTTTGCTCCAAACAGCTATAATCTAATCATCAATTTTTTTATTTTTTTTTCTGTTTTCTGGAGGGCATAAATCTTTACTAAGGTAGACAAATTTTTTTCCAACGTTCTTCAACCTTTGCTCTTCCACCTCAATACCATTCAACATTTCAGCCTTAGTAATGACTTTCACGAATAACCAAAGTTGTTACCTTAGATAATGTCTGCTTCTCAGCACTTTCCTTTTTCTTTAAAAGCTGCATCTTCTGGGAAAACAACACCCTTTTGCAACTAAAGCATTTCTATAAGATTTCCCCCCGTCCATCTTTATCTCCACTACTAGAACTTGAACCCAAAGAACCGCCATAAGAAGACATTGAAGTAGAAGAATACCGTTATCAATGTACTCCTCTCTTCTTACAAAGAAACAAAACCAATGAAGAAGAAAACAACACAAATAGACACAAGGACCAATTAAACCCAAAACCTCGTGAGCATAAACAAAAAGCCCCACAACTTTAGAAAACTAAACAAAATTAAAAACAAATAACATCAAGACAAAAAGCCACAAAGGGACCAAATACGTAAGGAAGAAGAAAGCAATGGCCAAGAAGGGTGATCTTCTTCTCCCCTAGCACTAGCTCCCTTCTCCCTCCTTCCTCCCCTAGCACTGGCTCTCTTCTCCTTCCTTCAACTTCCACTAACTTCCATTACTTATTTCTCCTCATCCTCATGGTTAAAAAGAACAATCATTTTTAGCACATTGTGAGTGCAAAAGAAAAAGAACATTTAAACCCATAAACAAAAAAGTAACTTCTTAGCTCACAAACAAAAAAAGGCAATTTTTTAGCTCACAAACAATAAAGGGGCAAAAATTATTAGGTATTTAGTGTAGGTGGTCATGGATGGAACATTTATGTGCAAGACAACATAGAAGTGTGTTGACGCTACCTATAAGCACATCTACTAGCCCCTATGTTATGTGTATGCAATGAACAATTCACTTAAGGACATTAGGAAAATCAATTGGGTCAAGGGAAGTGCAGATGTTCATAAGCTGCCACTACACTTCTTTGGTACTCTCTGAATCCTTTTTGAGGAGGGATTTCCTCAAGCTATTGATACCTAGTTTGCATCCTTCATTTTATTGAAGAGGATGCTTGAACGATAGAAGCTCTTGCAACTAATGGTGGTGACACAAAAGTGGAGTAGGTGGGGGAGTCCAAAAGAGATAGGAGAAAATGTTGAAAGATTTGGTTGTTGGTGATACATTTTCATTATATGTTAGATACATCATATCCCCCTATTTTTTATTGTCATCAAATACAAATGCTTTGACAATCCAACTTTGGAGAGAGGTGTATCCTTTTCTTTGACCATCATAAAATATTTGTACTTGAATAGTCCCAACCTTGGAGAGATGTGTCTCCCCTATTTTTACTGTCATCAAGCATGTTTCTTCAAAGAGACTCCACCTTACAACTCTGCCATGAGCATGTCGAACCCATAATTTGTTAGGAATGGTGTCTTGTACACCTTGCAATCCCAGGAATTTTCTAATGTTGTTGTAATTGGCCCCCCTTGGAATTGGATGCCACCCCTTGAGGAAATCTATGAGATTCCAAAGTGCAACTTGAATTGTATGGTATGATGTGTGTAAGGGATGTATAAGAGCATCTATGTCATTATGAGATGTGTAAGAGCATCTATGACATTGTAAGGCGTGTAAGATAATTTATGATGTGTGTGAGAGCATTGATGATGGGAGTTACAAGTAGGCTTGTAAGAGGATCTTTGATTGGCTATTTTGTGTTAGGTGTAAAAGGGTGTAAGAGTATCTCATAAGAGTAATAAGTTCCCTAGATTGACTCCTAGATTGTAGGAGTCAAGGGAATCTCAAGGTGAAATTTAGAGTTTGAATGCATGAGTTGGGCACTTGAATTGGGACCACGATTCTAGAAGCCCATGGTTTGTTGTTGTCTCCTTGTTCTATAAATCCACTACTTGGGATCGAGTTCATATGGCTTTTTTAGCTGACAAGGCTATGTTATTGGATTTGCTCTAGAAGACAGTGTTTTAAGACCTCTATCAACATTGAGACCCTTGTTGTATTGTGTTCATTATGTTGATAATATAATTAGATATGAGTTTGTGATTTGGTGGATTTTTCTTGCAATGGTTTTCCCGGTGTATATCAATTGAAATTTTAAAGATTTTATGTCTTGTCCACACTTCATTCTTCATTAGATGATCATATTTTCCTTTAATAATTCAGCAGAGGTGGGAGAAGATGAACACCTCTTTACACAACTTTATATACAGTGGGTTGAAAATGGTTTGTGGAGATATTTGGTTAAGTTGTTATTATTGATGACAGGGAAGTCAAGAAGGGCTTTAGGAAGGCCCTTAAGAAAATTAATGGTGTGGAGGATGTTGCAATAATCAGATCTAAGTGGATCAAATTTTCTGAACAAGATGGCTGGCTACAAGTGTTAGACATAGATAGATAGACAATGACATGACAATTTAAAAGTTGGAAGTTGGCTATATGAGCCAGCATCATTTCTATGTACACCATCCATTTACCTCCAACTCTAGGTTTGAGTTTGTTTGTTGTTGACAGGAATTGGTTTACGTGAAGGAATAAAATTGCATCTAGGAGCAAAGAAGCTTGTTGTAGTACACAATGTCATGAATCTGATTGAGTACAAGACCAACAAGTATAAATATAATCCAGTCACAAAATGGGATATGGAACTAAAGGAATTGAGGCAAATTGATGATGATCAGAGTGTGCAAGTAGGATTGGTTGGGGTTCTATTGCAGGAGCTAAATTGATTTGGCAATTTCAATGAGGTGCAATTCATGAAATTCCGTCTAAGACGACTTTGATTATTGAGCTTGCTGCTCAATGCAGCTAAGCATTTCTCATTTTGACATTTAGTTTTGATTCTCAGTTTATATCTTGAACTTGATGAATTGATGCTATGAATATCATATGGATCATTGGATGAATGCATTGCCATTGTAAATTCAATGGTTTGTATTTGTATCAATCATAATGTGATAATGCCATTCATTGTTGGATCATGGATCAAGTTATTAAAATAATTGCTTCTTTTAGTTTAAGTATATTATTTTTCAATTTACAAAAATTAACTTTTTATGTTTATTCAATAGCCATCACTCAACCATCTCTCAAATTTGGGAATTTTTTGTCATCACCAGAAGTTGAAGAAACACTAAAAATAACTGTTCTTTGCTTAATAACAAAGCAATCCAAAATTTCTTATAACGAACCTTTCTATAACCTTTGCATGGTTTTTTTGTTGTAATTCTCTAAAATAGTAATGTTTACCTTATCTCATAACTTTGCCACTAGCTACCTAGGTTCAAAATTCTCCGGGAACTACTATGCAAGCTCTTGTGTGAGTGTAATGCTTCCTATTTGGAGCAATCCATAAACTCAAGGCAACCATGCTGCACTCTGGCACATCATAACATATGCAATAAAGGGGACTAACTTAGAAAACATCTCAAATGTGGAAATAAAACATGCATCAAACACACACATAAACATGCAACACAAGATAACTTTGGAAAAACTCTCAAATGAGTAGAAAACTCCAAGAGTGAGTCATGCTTTTCATGCCATTAATCCATGGCCATACATGTTTTACAATGTCTCAGTGGGACTTACATTACATCTGTAGACTTTTCTGAAGAGGACATGACTAGTAGCTCCTCACAACAGTGGAATATGGAGGACTTCTACCTCCATGTACAGGTTTTGTTGTCCACATTTAACTGTCCAAGATTTGTTACAATAGCCTCAATGGCCTAGCATGCAAACTTTGTTGAGATGGTATGCCTGCAGCAGCATGTTCTCCTCTACTATCAACACCCTCAATGCTAACCAGCCTCAGCTAACTGATCGATGTGGATGACTATGGCTTCCTCAGCCAACCTACATTCACTTGGCTTTGTAAATCTGTTAGCCAACATGCATGGCTTTGGCTTACATCCAGTTGGCCCTACACTTTGGCACTGTCAAACTACATTGCTTTGGCTTTCTCATAGCCAACATTCATTCATCAACTCTCCAAGTGCCAAGATCCAGCCAGAACCCCAAATGGTTTCCTACACCATTTTTCCTTGGAGTTTCTTCTACCCTAAATTGATTCAGCTTCTTGGCTCTATTGGGTGGCCCTAGGTGTTTCATTCTGGCCAAATAGAGCCAAGAGATGTGGCCCTATGGTTTGGAACTTTACACTGCCAAAATAGGAATAACAATTACGGACGAGGACAATGTGTAACAGCCCCCCAACAGTGAAAACAAAAGCCTTATGAAAATGAGTCATCTGTCTGCCAGTCTGGCAAGAGATGTGACATGCACAAGAAAGATGGACAAAAAGGGAGAAGGCCACTGCCACATTAGATGCCCAAGGAAAAATTGATCACACATGGTTGCAACCCCTCCCCCAAGACCACCAAGAAGCTTGCATTGGAGACCAAACAATTGTGCATCCAAAACTGTTGACCTTTCTATTACCACTTGGCAAACAACAATAAACACACATGAAGCCCAAACATCCTACTTCCCAGGGCCAACATTCACCAAAAAGGGTCCAACCACCCTTATCACATTTCTGCCCTAAAATAACCACCAAACTTTACAAATATTGATGCTAGGGGAAAGGAGTAGCATAGCTCCAACAACCTTTAGCTTACTTGTTGCATACCTACAACCCTGTCAACATCTGTAGCAACCTATAGCATTGCTGAAGGTGACTTAGCCTACCTGTAACAACCTACAAAGTATCGTGCATTCAAAATTACTAACCTTTGTGCCACCACTTGGTAAACAACAAAGTGCACAACCCAATACACATTTGATGCTTCAACATCTGTTCATGTGCTTGCCTCCAGTGCTAGCTTTGGCTTTCCGGTCAACATGTGAAATAGCATGCCCCTCACACAGGATAAACTTTATATAGGTGGAAATAAGTTACACATTTGACCAGCTGAAGCATTTTTATGCTGTCTTCCTCCAAATTTCAGTCTAATAAAACTCAAATAAACCACATTAAACAAGGTTACTAATTGGAAACAACAGATAAACTCATAATTTACATGCATAAAAGGGCTAATTTCAAGCACCAAAGATCCTATATACCTGGAAGTCAACAAAGGCAACTGGCAGTCCACCTCTAATTTGCATCTTCAGCTTGAGGAATCCTGCGCATCTGTTTATCAATGAAGGAAATGAGAATTACTTTTTGCATATTAAATTTTTCAAGTTAATCAAAAAATGCTAAATAATGAATGCCACCAGTTAAATATGTTATCGATTACAGCAGGGCTATATATTTTTGAGCCAAACCTTGAAAGCACTTGAGTCAACTCATCCGCAGAGCATGTTGGCCCAAGATTAGCTATGAAAAGAGTTGGACAAGGTGGATTGCCACCTGTTGCAGAAGTCAATGCTGTTGAATGTGCCTTGAGACAGTCAAAAGTATGCATCAAACAACTGATACAAAAGGCTGCTAATAATATTTTTTGTTGTGTTGTAATCACTGTCAATGCATGCATGATCAATAGCAAGTGTTAAGGAATGGTGCATAAAAGTGCACAGTAGAGATTTAATGATGTGCATGATCTTTGCAATCATTGATGTCATTTCAATGAAGATAAATCTGGCCCTTGCAGAAAAATGTTTCAGGTTGTTAGCTTCTGTTACTAAGTCATGATCTTGTGTTTCAGGTGATGCTTGTCCCCAGCCAAACCCTTCTTCTATATAGTGATTAATGTAATTGCCAAAAAACATCGTCGAACTCCAGATGGCAGAAAAATACACAAAGATATGCTAACTAATATGAAACAATTTTAAACTAAACTTAAATTAAAAATATATCTATGAAGTTCCCACTATTATTTGACATCGAACTTTTATCAGCATTCCGAAAGGAGATGTACCTGGAGGTCTGGGTGGCATCCCTGACTCCCAAGGGCTTGGGGACTTAGACAGGACATCCCCATTTTTCAAGACTCCACTGCCTACTCCATTTTGATTTGATGTATGAATAGAAAAGGTAACCTTTTGAGAAAAATAATGCTAAAAACCCCTAAAAAGATTAAAGGAGGAGGATTGCCATTGCAAATACAGCACATTGTTAGTATTTTTTCAAAATTCGGCTACTTCTAATTTATCTAATTAGTTTAAACAGACATGCAAAGTGTCGAAAATTGAAAATGGGCTAATTAAAACATAGATTCCATACCCTCTCCAACTAAATCACACCTAGACAAGACTATATAAGAGTATGAGACTACAAGACCTGTGATAATCCACACTACAGGGTTTGTAGCACATGGAATGCACCCACTCAGCTAATATTAATAATGTGTCGTGAGAGATATGAACACACAATAATGTGTCAATTCAGTAACTAACCATTTCACAGTCATAAAACATTCAATCCAAATAGGAATAGTGTACATATGATCAATGATCAAATAAGAATAGGGATCCTGCTCCCCTTTCCTTTTAAAGTTGGAGTACAACAGATATATAAATGCAAGACGATTCAGTTAGAAAATAGTTCAACTTCCCATCATGGAATTTGCCCATCGATTCATATTCTGCTATGGCACTTCAACTTTGCCCGGCAGCATGAGAAGTGGTCACTTTAGGAGTGCACATGGCTTTTGTGCAGAGGGATAGTGAACAAGAGTGTTGCATAGAAGAGCTGTGAAGAAAAATTGAGTGACAGTTGTGCAGGATAGTGGTGTGTAAGTGTTGTGCAGTCTGTTGCAGCCAGATCATTTGCCCTTTCTCAAGGAGCAATGGCCACAAACACGCCTTATTTCAGTTGTGGATATTGAGTGTGAAGCTGCTTAAGAGTGTTACCACTTAGCTTGCTCAGCATGTTGTTAAGACCTGACAACTCAAACAAGCTTGTGAATGTCCTCGAGGGTGCAGATCATAGTGGTGTCAATAATTTGGTTCTTCCACACAAATTGCACATTCTTGGGATCTCATGAATTGGACAATGGATTACTACAGGTTCTAGTGGTATCAGAAAATAGGCTTGGGTATCTTGGCATTAAATAGTAGGTGCAATTCCATAAGGCAGGAGATTGAGGACAAAAGCATTCTCTCCTGCTGTGCATGGAATGGCGTAGGGATTGTAACACGGTCTTTTGATCTTCCTGTGAGGACCCTTTTAAGTGTTTGTTCTTTCTATAGTTGCAGCTAGATATTGCCAACATTTTTGGAAATGATAAGATCAGGTACACAATGAGAATCATGGCACTCTTTGTACTTCTGCTGGTGTTACAAAGCACATTGAACCTACTGATGCACTTGTTGAATATGTTGCAAGAATCTCAATGCCCTGTCTATTTCTTTTACCAGCACAGATGATTGCAAAATCAATGGTGAGCAATGGCTGATGTCAAGAGATGCTGCTGGATAAAACCCAAGGCAAGTCTGAAATGGATTGTTTCTGTGAAGCTGTGCAATGCTCTAGTATTCAAGTTCTCATCTCAAGTGCACTGGTGCACATCATTGTACATCTGCAGCAAATGGACAAGCATTTTCATGGCCACTTTAGCTTGCTCGTCTGTTTGACTTTGAGAATGGAATGCTGTTGACCAATCCAGCTACGTATCCAATATGTCCCATAGAACACAGTAGAAATGGCTAATAATTTATAAACCTTGGGTTACTGAACAAGCACAATGGATGGGGGGACTCCAGACTGAACAAACATGACTAAAGAAGACTTTGGCACTCTCAGATGCCTTGATAACCCTCTTACATGCAATCATGATAGCCATTGTCTGGAATCTATGCACAATGACAACACTGAATTGTTCTGAAGTTTTGTATTATGGAATCTCAATAAGAAATCCATATTGTGGAATCCCAAAGGCTTAGATGCAACCAATAAAGGATTGTAGACACCAAGATTCAGGTTTGTTGGCTTGGTGATGTTGCAAGATATACGTAATTCGATATGAAACTCCATATCTCTTCACATGCATCACTGGTACATGTTGCAAGATGTACATAATTCAATATGAAACTCCATATCTCTGCACATGTGTCACTGGTACAAGTGTTTGTTGAGGGGCAACAAGTGGTTTTTTAATGCCAAGATGTCTACCCATCTTGGAGTAGTTCACCTTCGAAATGATTTGATGGCACATGGCAACATATGGAACACAAAAACTCACAAGCTCATATATCTCATCCGGACAGATAAAGCTCCAAGACCTACACACCTTGCCCAAGAAGATTATAAATCTGTGCCAAACCCGAGTCTATTGAGTAGAGAGAATCCCAATCGATGAAGTTATATCCTATACTCATTAGAGGCCAACCAAGCAGTTTGGTGTTTTCCTTACCCTTCTTTATGTTTGATTGCCAAATGGAATTCTTACAACCAGTTTCATCAACTTTGTAGGATGCACTTTCTCCAGCTTGCATGTCTGCAGAAACTGAAGAGACTTATGATCAAAGTGAAAGAGGGTCTCCTATCATTGGATGTAATGTGGCCATTGTTTCAGAGCATAAACTATACCATATTATTAATTCTTGCAAGTGGAGCCATATGACTAAAAATTGATAAATGAAAGGGTATGGGCTAAGTTGCCGAATCGGGTACGGGTACGGGTACGGGTACGGTATGCCTATACGACAATTTTTCTTTTTTTTTGAGTGTGGGTACGTTTGGGTACGTCCGTACATAAAACATATAAAAATCATAGATATAGACATATTTGCAGCCTAAAAAAGTAAAAACAAGAAGTAAATAAACGTTTAATAAATAATATGTAATTACTAATTAATATAATTACAATTTATATTTATAATTTTAATTTTAAATTATTGATTATTATTTATTAAAATAAAAAATAGCAAAATAAATAAATTTTAACATTAAATTAACAAAATAATAATTAGATTTATATTTATTATTTTAAAATGTAAATTTTAAAGTTTTAAATTTTTAAATTTAATCATATTAAAATACTAAAATAAATCTTATTTTTTTATATATAATAAAATTATAAAATTATAAATGTAAAAACATTAAATTGTATAATATTAAATATTATTACTATAAAAATTTGTTAAAACTTAATACTAAATAAATAAACTAAAATTATGTATTAATAATTTAATATATTATAATATATATTATAAATTTATATTTTATAAATAATAAAAACAATATTATTAAAAATTTAAATATTATATTATTTAATAATTTATTAATATTATGATATTATCATATAAAGTATAAAACAATATAAAAATTAAAAATAAAAACTAATAACTATTATAAAATATTAAAATATAAACTATACACTAAAATTAAATTGAAGTTTTAACTTTTACGAGTTGAGAAATACGGTAATACCTGGAAATGGCGGACAAACGACAGACGAAATCGGGAGAGGAAAACGTGAGGAAAGACACAAAAAATGGCGGAAAATCTCCTTCGATGGCGGTTCCCTGTGTTTTTCCCTGAACAGCGACACTGAGTTTCTCCTTGCGCGACCAATCTCCTTGCGGCTTGCGTGTGTCTGAATGGCGGACGGAATAGAGTTTAAAACGACCAAGCAAATTGCCGCGGTGAAAACACCAAGCAAAACGAGCAGCCAAAAATAATGCAAATAAGTTAGGGTTTTTTGCTTTAACCATTCGAAGTCGCAAAAAGTTTTTGGTAACTACGTCGGAATTGGATTGAAAACACCACATCAGGGAAAAAATGGCGTGATTAGAGGAAAAATTGTGCAGATTCGTGGAAACGTTTTTTTTACAAAAATCCGAACCCTATTCGAATCCGCAAGGTTTCCAGCACGAATCTGTTTGGAAACGTATCCGTACCCGGAATCGGCAGGGTAAAGGGCCGATTCCGGTAACATAGGGTATGGGATGTCCATGTTGAGAGTGCAGTGTACTAAGGGCATAGTCTGAACTCTGATTGACACATCGGCCTCAATTTCAAAAAGCAAGTTGATGTTGGGCATATTAAGAACTAGAACACAACAAAATCATGCTTTGAGTTCTTTGAAAGTGCAATATTGTGAACTGCAAGAATCCCAAGATGAATCTGCAAGCCCAAGAAAAATCTTGAGTTCTATAAGAGTGCCCAAAACCAATAATCCTCTGATATCTCTGATCTTCCCTTAATCAATTCACACCTATATATTCGACGACATAGCCTAGATGCTAAATTTGCACAATGCCAGTCAATGGTGTAGCTAGATGCTAGATTTGTTTGATGCCAAATATATACTTTTTCTAAGTTTGCTTATGAATTGTGTTAGTGCAATGTGGCTGGTACATTGTTTAGGTCAAAAGGCATTATCAACCATTCATTAAGTTCTTTGGTTTTGAACAAAATTTCCAAGAAATCATTTGGAATGATAGCAACTTGATGGCAACCTCGCTTCTAGTTGACTTTCATGAAATACTGTGCATCATGGCATTTGTCAAAAGTTCATCCAGTCACAAAAGTGGGTGCAATCCTTTACCATTGATCTTGTTCAACATGCTATGTTCTATTCACAACTTCCACACTCCTTATTTCTGCAGCGCAAGCACAATTGATTAGCCACAAGATGAAGATCCACGTATTACTTTCCCTTGGTCTAGGAGCTCATGGAAATGGCAACAGATTTATTCATTCTCCAAACCAGATCTACATTTGAGCAAGCTATTTGAAGTGGAGATTCTACAATGTCATTGATTTGATGTCTATCAGGGCATTGTGACAGAATGCCTTTGGATTCTCAAAAGATGTCTTCATATTGCTTCTGCTATTGCTCAGACCACACAAGTGTTAGACAACAAGAGTGCGCTTCTTGGTAGGTGTGGGTGCCTCTGGGCAGACCATTAGCATTACAAACTTATGTGCAGGAGATCCCAATATTTTTTGGTTTGCCGATATTAATGTGAACTTTGCTTTCAACAGAGACTAAGACATGCAGTAGACATGATTATTGAACTTGACAGGCCAATGTTATGGCTTAAGTCTGTAGGTTGCATCATGGTTATAGACATGCCTTACCAAGAAGGACATTGCAATAATAGTGTTTAGAAGAGTAGAATTCTCCACAAATAGCAGCTACAAACTTTGTCTGTATGTAGATGGGGCGTGCATGCTGCACAATGAGGGACTCCCACTAGCAGACTACGTATACTCTGCTTTGTGAAACAATTCACAGAGTAATAGGCTTGAGCATTGATCTTTACTTCAAACACACAATTGTCAATGTTAACTTGCACTTTGAACAGATTCAACTTTGGAAAGAACTTTTTATGTTATTGCCTGATGTTGTTGAAAACAATTGAAGCATCTGATCATAAAACTAACTGAGATGGTGCTTTGTTCTTCCAAAGCATCCTTGATGAGGTTTTGGACATCCATAGGTATTTTTGTATATCTCTTTGATGAAATGATCATCTTTGCCTTCCCATGTGGTTCTTCTGGGTAGTCTGAAATTGAGGTGGATTGCATGCCTTCTTTCTAGTACTCAAACATATGATCAGACATTCAACACAAATACACACCTTAATACCAACAATCCCCACCTTGGGGCTCACAAGATGGCATGGAGGACAATATACTGAATTAGCTTGTAATTCCTATACGTAATGAGAGACATGATAATTATTAGTAATTCAATTTAGTAGCTACACAACGTGAGATACCATAATAAGCTCTTATATTCAATGATAATCAGTATAGGGATAATGCACATATTATATAGTGACCAACTGAGAAGAGCAAAGTCCCCCCACTTTTCTTTGGAGTCCAAGTATAAAAGTTATATGAATGCAGGACAGTTCAGTTACAAGACTGCTCAACATCACACTGTGGAATGAGAGACATGAACATGCAACAGTGTGGCAATTCAGTAGCTAAACATTACCCATCCACACAAGATGATATACCATGTGAGAGAGAGAGAGAGAGAGAGAGAGAGTTCAAAATATACTGATCGGTGATCAGTTCCTTTACCTAGGGTTAATACTAGATAAATTACCTAAAGGCTAATAAGTATCCCAAATATTTTCTTGTCACTTGATGAAACTGAAAAAACATATTAACAGTAAATATCACAGGAAAAGCACGTGGATTTCACTCCAAAAAAAGGTAAGTAGCAGTCATAACGAGAACCTCTCCTACAGCCATCTCTTCCAATTCCACTCCAAAAAAAGGTAAGTATCCCAAATATTTTCTTGTCACTTGACGAAACTGAAAAAACATATTAACAGTAAATATCAGAGGAAAAGCACGTGGATTTCACTCCAGAAAAAGGTAAGTAGCAGTCATAATGAGAACCTCTCCCACAGCCATCTCTTCCAATTCCTCCAAGTAGCCCCAAGCTTCTTTTTCAGCAACCCATCTTAATCAACTTGAAGACAACCCCTACTCCAAGCTATGTACAGCAGAAAGACAATAGACAACCACCTTCAAAAATACCCATTTTGATAAACTTGGCTGATATTGACACCACAATGGCAAACCACACCCCTTGACATTACGACATATAGCAAAAATGATGCTAATTGATGATATCTCCAAACATGTATCTTCTCCCCAAGCTGATCAATCCAGATAATGAATACGCTATACTAGAAACAGCCCCCAAAGAATAGCAGCCAAGGACAACTGTTGACAAATTCAGAACCTTTCGAGAAAGTTTTTTATAAAAGACCCAACAAGTCCAAAATCACATCTTGCAGCTGTAGCAAGAGAGAGAGGGATTATATTAACATCCACAAGTGACCAAAATAGGTCCATGCAACTCAAAAATGATGCAAAGGCATCCTCAGTGTGAGCAATCTTGTATCACCCAAAAAAAATTAATTCACTTTGTTTCTTTGCTTGCAGGTTTTCAATAACAATCCAATTATTATCCAGGCACCACAATTCCCACTGCATTTCATTGCCGTTGTACATTTTATATTATGATTGGAAACACACGTTCTACAAGGAGCTAGCAACATCACATAAAAATTTCAGAAGATTCCACTGACCATAAAGGCATATTTCACACAGCCCTTGACACAATGACATATTGCAAAAGTGATGCTCAAGATTGATAGTATCTCCAAACATGTATCTTGTCCCCAAGCCGATCAATCTAGACAATGAATATGCTTAACTAGAGACAGTCCTTGAAGAACAGCATCCAAGGGTGATTGCCAACAAATTCATAACTAAGTTACTGGGTTCTTCAATTTAGGCCCCCATACCGGTCAAAATACTTCTGGGTTAGGGGTTCTTTACGGTTCTTCTGGGGGTCCGCCCTTGGCTACCCAAGTGTGAAGGACCCATGAAGAACCCAGGTAGCCAAGGGCAAACCTTAGTCGAACCCGTTGAGAACCTAGAAGAACCCGGGCGGACCCACGTCATCCAGCAAAAAAAAAGGCAAAAACTCAATTTAAAAACATAAAATAAAACCCTAAAAAGTGCCAAAAATGCCTTATATTGTCTTGGCCGACCAAATGAGGCTCATTTTGCAAACTCAAAAGAGCAAAAAGCACCATTTTTTTGCCTCCAAGTTGAAATAGTGACAAAGAATTGGGATCCCGCACCTGAGTGTGCTGATTTAGATGCTACAGTTGCACAACTTGCCTTGGCTTCTATAGATGACAATGAGGAAACTGATGCATTTAATGCACCTCGTGGGAGTGGCAATCCAATTGATAATGGTTCAAATGAAATTGAACCAATTAAGGACCATGACCTTGATGCTTTTGATGAAGATGAATTTGAAGAATACTTAATTAAATATTGTCTTGATTGTAATTTGAATTTTCAATGTGTAATGACATTTTAAGACTTGAGTATTTACTATTTACATTTTTGCAAATTATGAATATGATTATATGAGGTATTACCATATTTCAATATTCTATGGCATTATGGCATTATGATTATATGATTATAATTTTGAACATGCTTATGAGTCTATGGCATTATGTTTATATTTTAATAATTTATAAATTATATATATATATATAATATATATATACTCCCGTACCTGTACCTCTACCCAAGGAATTTTTTTTTTTGCTGTACCGGTGTACCCAAACCGGCAACTTAGGCTTTCCCTCTAATAATAGCAGCCTTAGTACTTGGTTCTTGCTCTAGCTCTTGGCTCCTTGAACCTGAATATGCTTTTCGTGCTCTCTATCTCTGCACCTTGCAAGTGATAAAAAAATTACTACACACCACTGGCTGTTAGCAAATCTTAGACACAATGAAAGGACTTGCTTGGTACCATTTCCCTCTCGTCCTATAGAAATTAGAAGGAATGACTTTGATATCACCTTCCTGCATTGACAACTCAAACTGCACGTCCCAATAAACATTTGATGCTTCAATATGTCTTCATGGGCTTGCCCCTCGCGTTGGCTTTAGCTTTCCTTCAAATGGCAGCCTTAGCACTTGGCTTTTACTCTAGCTCTTGGCTCTTTGAAACTCAGTATGCTTTTCTTGCTCTCTATCCCTGTGCTGTGCAAGTGATAAAAAAATTACTACACACCACAAGAGTTCAGTTACAGGACATGTGGTCTTAGGTAAAAAAAAATGATATTCTTATGGCATCTTTTGGCAAGGCCACTTCTAGTGTTTGCAGTTTTATTTGTTGATGATGTTCTTATATTGTGCCTGTTATTTTTAATGTCTGATATTATCTGAAGTGGAAGAGGGTTTTGCTAACTTTTTCTAGCTTAATGTTTTCTAGTTAGATTTGGCTGACATTACATATTTATCTTTGTGCTGAAACTATTTTTGCAGTATGAACATATGGTATTATGGGAGTTGCTTATTCAAGGTCACCACGAATCAGATAAGAAAGTTGGTCCTGGCATTGAAGCATTTCAGGTTCGAGTCCATCCAGAATTTCGGAGCAGATGTTTTGTTTTGATGAGGAAGGATGACACCATGGATGACTTTAGTTATCGCAAATGTGTAGATAGCCTACTCCCTCTGCCAGAGAACATGAAAACATCTGGAAATAATTTTGGGTCATTTGATCAAAAGAACAGTAAGAAATCAAAACAAGGCCGAGGTAGCTGGGGTGGTGGAAGAGGTGGAGGTGGTCGAGGTGGCAGGCATGGTGGTAATCATGGCAGGCATGGTGGTCGTGGAAGGGTTCGTGGTAGGAGTTGAAAAATACAGAAATTTTGAAATTTCTTGTGTTATGTTATTCTAGTTTATTTATATGGAATGCATGTTCTTCAAATTTTGGAAACAAAATGCTTCTTGTTTAGGCAGTATTTGAGTAGATGAAAGTTCAAAATTTTGAGGTATTTATATTATAGAACTCCTTACTGGCAGGCAATGTTTTAGTCCACGGTATGTCTGGAATCTGAGTTATTTTACAATTTTAATTCCACAACCTTTTCCTTTTGTTCTGTTAATATTGAATGGCAATGGGTTCAACAAGATTTGGCCAAAATGTTGAAATCCTCAGATTTTTTTTACCTGCAATTTAAGTAGCAATTTTTTTGAAGATTGTTGCATGAAGAAATACAATAGGTTGTTCATCTAATTTCTAAATAGTTATCAATGGGCGTTGCCATCTTTTTCTCTGAAAACCCATTTACAATCCAAAATAAATTGACCCATCTCCAGTATACTATTTGCTCAGCACCCACATCAACTCTTTGATTGTATCTGCATCATTTTAGCTCAAATAATTTGTTCGGTAGACAGTTTGAAAAAGGAATGGCAATTTTTAATCTACTTTTGTATGAAGAAGATTCATCTGTATTATTCCTGAGTTCTTCGTATGCTTGATGTATATGACTAAGATGCATTTTTTAAAATGACTTCTGCTTAATGTATACGAGCATGGTGCATTTTTTTAAAATCATACTATCTCCTGTAAAGCATCAAGAGCTGACTTACGTGTCCACCTAGTGGCTATTATATACGATCTTTATGGAAGGTCTCTAGACAATGAGATTGAGATGAAATGCCTAATGTAATAGGATATATTGACAAGACAAATTCTAACATTGTTTAAAACATACATAAAAGGGTTGAAGACACAACCTGTGGAGGAGCATAGAGTTTTATTGTGCTTGTTTGAAGTATCATATCCAAGGCCAGAAGGAAAATTCTCCCTTTATATTTTGTTGGACTTTTGGAAAAATTGTTGTTTGGAGTTTAAATGTGAACGTCTTTTTTTTTGAATTTCAGATCCTCAGTATTCACAGTGTGTTATTGAAGCTAGATTAAACCATAATAACATTTTGGGGTTAAATTTCTAGAAGTCATCTTCATATTTATTGTCCTTGCTAAAATTTGTCAGGAGATCATTTCACTTTGTTTCTAGGAACACATTGGATGTCCTTTCAAATTGCAAGGTCAATGATTCCAGTTCATTGGAGGATTGTGTTACCAGTTTAATATGCCAACATGGAATATACTAAAATTCACTTCAGAACAAAATTTGCTTTAGGTCAGGCACTTTGCCATCTGAATGTTATGTGGTGCTGGCTGAGTGGAGTGCAAGTGGTAAATTGATTTCTGAGTGAAACAACCCTTTGAAATTTCATAACTGAAAATACTAACATAGGGTAGAGGCTACAAATTTTGAGATCGAGTAACTTGTGAGGGAGGCATGGCAACATAACTGCTGGGCTTTTCCTCCAAGCACTGTTTGGCTTTCTACAAAAAATAGTGGTCATGAAGGGCATTAAGTTCTAGTACGGTGTCAATGGGTAAAACAGATTTACTACACCACAAAGGAACATATACCCTTGATAATTAGGAGAAAGTTCTCTTTATTCAAATTATATGAAGATTGTAAGTAACTCTACCAGAATTTGCAAATGAAGGAAAGCTTCGGTGAAGAATTTGGAAGGTAAGAAATAAAAGAGAACTAAACGAGGGTTGTATAACAGCTTTCGTCCCTGCAAAAGATGCATTGGTGTATGCAAGAGATTCAATGTGCACCATGGCAAGTCTTCATACTGATATTGGATTGTTAAATGTGGTTTGTCTGCTAAGACTTGTTCTATTCAGTAAGCTGGTGGCTTAATGCAATAGTTTCCGAGGGTGCATCTACAGTTAAATGCAATGCATAATTTGTCATGTATGATTTGTCCCTGTATTGCCTGTTTTGTGTTTTATGATTTTTTTCTGCCTGCGACTTCACATCAACTACTACAGAGTGTAACAAGGATGAACTAAATACGTTTATGAAGTGAGCAGTCCATCAAAATTTTAAACAAGTTCTAGAAAATGGCATTCTATGTATTACATGGAATTGTCCAAGATTTTGACACACTTTAAACTGGTTAACAGAATAGAAATTTGAGGATATTTATTATAAATCGGCATGCCTAAATTTGTAATTTAGTAGATAGATAGCAGTTGTTGGCTTACAAACAGGAAATGCATAACGGAATAGAACCAAAAATGCAGTGCCAAATAAAGTTGTTGATAGTCATAATATGTATATCTGTGTTGAATATATAAGGTGGATGTTCAGATCACAGCAGATTGAAAACATTGAAATCATAGACATTGAAATTGCACATTGGAAAAAAATGTTGTCATTAGGCGACTTAATCCAAACAATAGTGCCAGTTAAGTTTTGTTCTGTGCAAAAGGTGATCTGTGGTAGAAATATAGGCGATACCAACAAAAAATGTGGTTCCATATGAACAATTAATATTGTGCATTAGCTCTCGCTGTCAAGGATACAATATTGCATAGCCTAATGTCCCAGATGTAGGAAGCCACAAATGAAGTTATCTTTCTCTTAAATGGAAGCTGAATTAGAGTAAACCCCTATTCGCTGCAACTAATTCTTTTATGATACTATTGATTTTAGTATCATTGATAATTTGATCTGAGCAATGTCACCAAAATCCCTGTGTAGATTGAGAATTTTCTAAAACCCAAGGCTAGTTTGCTTATTTGTTTCAAAATTTGTGCGAGCTAAAGGTAATTTGTTAGCGTGCTAGCAGTTTTCTTAAATGCATTCATCCATTCTCACGATGACCCTAATTTGAGCTAGCCAGCGTCTTAATGAAAGAGTACTTGGTTCTTACCAATAGTCTGTGCAAGCCTGACGGTGGCAGAGAGGAAGAGTTGTAGGTGGTCATACACAAATAACTATGATACATAATCTCATCTTGAGCATTTGAGTAGTGTATGCCATTTACAGACCCTTATCTTTGTTTGGTAAAGTTCTAAAACTTCACCACAGGCTTAGCTTTTGGTATTTTTTGTTCTTTTAGTAGTTCGAGAGCAATAATAGTAACTTTATTCTATTGAATTACTAGAGATAATCATTAGTATCTTTATAGTAGACTGTTTTGGGTGAGGGATTTGAACCCCCTTCATTGTGGTTAGTAGCGGCGTGCTCTAATCCTTTGAGCTATAGGCCTCTTCACGAGACAACAAATATTGCATTTTGTAGTGTGGAATGAAAAAAAAGAATGCCGGGGTTGGGTTTATGACACCTAAAACTAAGCATTTTTTATTTTATTTATTATTATGGGTTTGAACTATTTTTTCATAGGGCTTCCCCTACAATATCATCACCATAGTAAAATTTAACCACCAAGTTTTGATAGATTGGTGTGATTACCATACACTTGAGACACCTGAATTTCAAACCATAAACAAAGGAGGCCATAAGATATTGGTTAGTACTTGCCAAGCTATCTATTTGTTAGGGGCACACCTCTCTACTTAGCAAGGGAACCTTCTTTTGCCCCTACCAAATATAGAATTTAAAAGGATACTTCATTGAGAATGGAGCTATGTAAGAAAAGCTTCTTGGAACCTCTTAAGGTTTCTTTTTAGAGGAAAATAACCGTTTTTTCATATTGAACGGGAGTAAAAAAGAATTTGGTTCTTTGAAGAAATTATTATCTTTTTTTTAATTCTTTATCACATATGTAGGAAAATGTTATATTAATACACACTATGTGTACTCAATTTGATCAATTAGGTCATGTAGTAATAAGGTTCAAATCATTTGGTCTCTTAGGATGCCTCGGTTGCATGTATCACTACACTTCCACTAAGTGAAATTCACACAAATAGAACTAGATGAATTTGACCAAAAATATTAGCATGGAAGCCTAAAAAATTCCCATAAAACTAAGCCATCCATCATAGCAAGTTAGAAAGAAAGAAAACTCTTGACTTACATTTCCATTGCTCTTCACAGTAGTAGAATGTTAGCCTGAAAGTGAAATTAAAAAATTGAAGACACTCCATTTGCATAAATGATAAAAAAACTATCTTAGTGAAGTGTTACATTTTACATTTCATGGAAGTTTTAAGTTCCATGCTTAGTGAACATGACACCATAAAATGGTTATCATGTATAGACAATTTGACAACCATTCCATCCACACTACTCATTTGCAAGTTTTGCTAATCTAGCTAGTCCACTAGCTCTCTCATGTTATAACTTTTATCCAATACTAGTGGTTTTAACATTTTGTGTGATCTCTGGAGGAGTCTATATTTGCATCCTTGAGTATAATACTACTATATTTTCTTCCAAATTCTATCTTAGGGGAACTATGCCAGGCTTCTTTGAAACTGGAATACTAGTGTTACGTTTTGTGTGATTTATGTAGGAGTCTATATTTGCATCCTTGAGTATAATACTACTATATTTTCTTCCAAATTCTATATAAGGGGAACTATGCCAGGCTTCTTTGAAATTGGAATACTAGTGTTACTGCTTGTAAAACTAAAAAATGTAGACAAAAGTGAGAATCAATGATTAAATAGTGAAGATAAGGAAATTGGTGAAAGACAACAAACACTAAGATAAATCAATTGAACTATTACCTTAAGCCTTTTACCACCTTATCCCTTGAATTGAGCTTGAAGTAAAGTCACCCTTTTCCACTTGATATGCTCTTCAATGTTTTGTTTGATGTAATTTGGATATGGTGTGGTTTTATCTAGCATAAAACCAACTTAATCATGGAGTGTTGGATGGATTTTAATAACCAATACAACAACATAAGTTTAATTGAATAACTTGGATTATTAATGAAGATCAAGGCTCTAATTTATAGATTTTTAGTGGCCAAAAAAGAGGGTTGAGATGGATTGTGGGATGGATATCTAGGATCAAAGGAGAAGATGGAGTCTTAGCCTTGTGACAATTCTTAAAAAGTGGAGGCTTGATACAATGACATGTGGCATAGGGAAGAGGGCTAGGTGTGCTCATTGGGAGGAACATGAGGTTGACAAGTGGAAAGTGTAAGAGGGGAGATATCAATAAGTAACATGTGGATGGAAGAGGAAAGTGTAGGGTGGCTATACATGTGTGGGAGGATTTCACACATTTGTGAGCAACCAATAGAAGGTTTGGTCAAAGATGAGGTGGAAGGAGATGGTGACCCATGCATGCTTACAAATGTGTGAGCATTGGAGAGGGTTACGGAGACTCATCACATGATGTCAAGTTTGGAGATTTGGATGAATTTTTAACTCGAGAAAATGTTAATGATGATTATGGGAGGATTAATTCATTAATTATTCATAATCAAGTTTAGAAAAATTAATGAGGGGGTTATAGTTGATCAAATTAAATTAATCAACCTTCAGAAGAAACATAACAAATTAAATATAATTTAATTATTTATGAGGATAGATATTAGTTACATAATAAATTATTTAATCACAAGAAATTGGAAAATGGTGAATTATGAAAGATAATTAATTATGTAATGGAAAGTCAATTTCAGGGTGTTTACATTTTGTCCCTCTTTGATACGGTGTTGTAACTAATAGAATTGACGTATCAAAGAAAGAAAATTATGCCCTGGTTGAATAAAAGGGGTGGTTGATAATGTGGAAAAGTGAAACCCTAAGACTTCACCTTAGAATTTCAAGGGTCTTTTCCAAAATGGGGTCTTATCATTAAAACTCAAAAGGTGAGTCAATCAATCCTAGGATCTAAATTTGGGGACTTGGAAATGGATTTTATATGAAATGCAATGATATGACTAACTAATTATGCAAATGCACTATTCTGATGCAAATACAGGAAAACTGACAATAGACAGTCAAATTTAAGGACCAAATCTGAATAAAGCAGAGTACTATGTGTTGAGTGATCTCACAACACGCCCCAAGAATGTAAGGCTTGGGGACCCAAGTAAAAAATAATGCTTATGGTAGGCACTGGTTGGCAAAAGGATCATCAAAAGAAAATGTTAAAGTGTAAATCCTTGAAATAATTCATGGTCTAAGAGCATTGGGTGTCAAATATACCGGGTACCGGAAAGTTGGGTTGGTTGGAATGTTTAATGCAAGGTTTGGTAAGTTGTTGTAATCCGGGAGTAAAGGTCCGGGAGTTGTGAATGTTCCGGTGGTAATCGAGATCCAAATGAATTTTGTTCCGGTAAAATCTAAAGTATGTTGGGTACTGGGTACCGGGTAAAATGCATTGGCGTTGAAGTGTTAAAGTTGGTTGTTTAATTTTTCTTGAAAGCCTAAAATGTCTAGTACTCGTCTAAAGTGATAATTACATGAGAGTGCATTAAAAGCATGTTATTTATGACTTGTTTTAAAAACTGATTTATTAATGATGGTTTTATTTTAACAAGAATTTTATTAATGTTTTTTAAAAGGGATTAATATATGGAATTTCATGTGTAGGAGAAATAGGTTGTTGGACTATGTTTCGGTATGGATGGTCAGACAAACTTGGATTGCAAGCAAATCTGATGATGTTACCAGGTTTGGTGGAATGCTTTGAAAGCTCACGTGGGAAAAAAGTTTGTCACGAAGAAACGACAGATACAAGGGACTTGAAATCCTGGTATTACGCATGCGACGAAGGAGGGTGCCTAGCTCTGGGGTGATTTACTTCTAGGTGTTTTAAGCCTAAGCCCGAACCTGAATGTAGGAACAAAAGTGCTAGTGGATTTGAATAACTAGTTCCACCTGATCTCCTTGAATATCTAGTAGAGGAATTCCTACATTTTGTTTGACAGATTTTCTCGATCCGGTTTGATTTCTTGATCAAACTTTTAAAGACATAAGTCCAAAAGTTTCAAAGTGCTGAAGATGGTCAAAATCTGTTGACTTATTCAGAAGTTCTCTTGCCAGTTGTCATGTGCTACGTGCCTTGCTGCAATTGGTCCCTTGGATTCCCTCTCATGTGTTGATTGACTATCCTGAGTGTCTTATTTCTATAAAAAGCTGGGAGCTGTTTCATTTTAAGTTAAGTTCAGAATTTGTGGATGTCAGAGAACCAAAAAAATTTCAAGTTTTGTTCTTTTTCTTGTTTTCTATTCCATTCTAGACTAAAAACTTGTATGTTTAATTAGAAGTTAACTAATATTAGATCCAATTTCAAAGCTATTTCTTGATATGAAATCTTATGTAGTTGATTGTTTGTTCTTATTGGACAAGATTGTGTGTTGCGTTGTTTAAGGGTGCATACTAACTCTATCCAGTGGAAAATAATCCCCTCTTTCTTTAAACTTTTGCATCATTCTATTCCTAGTTGTGAAGCAATCTGGGGACGTATGGAATGGCTTAGTCTGGTTTGGTTATTTCTTGAGGCATGCGTGGATAATACCTTGGAGAAATTTTACTTTTTAGTAATTTTTTATGCTTTATTTTAGAATAGATGTTTTATGTCCCATAAATTGTTCCAAAAATGATAAATGCATGGAGTTTTATTATAAATCTTTCAATTCCATGAAAAATGTTGAATGCTTAACGTTAAATCTACTTGAATAAATGCAAGTTATTTGAGTTTCATGAAATATTGTTGCAAGTTCTTTAATGATTTCATGAAGTTATTGAATGAACGGACTGAGATTATGTTCATATCTCTATGATACTATCCAAATCCTTAATGACAATTTACCCCTCGTGTTTAACAACAATATCACAACAAACCCTAAGTGAACCTAGTGCGTCAAGACCTAACATAAATGAGCCTTGAGATCAAGCTGAGTTTTACTTAGATTTAGGTTTTCCTAGTGGAGTCTTTCAAGAAAGATAGGTTCCTGCGGTACTCTGTGATAATTTATCTTCCTGTTGGTGTGCGACTAACATCTGCGTCAACACTATGCACTTGTAGTTTGAATCTAAGCTAATTTTGGGTGGACTAGGGTGCAAGGACGCCTTAGTCTAGGTGTTTGAAACTTGAATTTGATTTCACAAGCCTCAAGTACCCACTCTATAGCTTCTCTCCTCCAGATTTTGTTGTCGGATCTTTGTCTATTGTCGAGATATTGTAGTTTCCGGATCTTGTCAAGTTGTAGGGTGTGAATGTATGAATGAGTGAGTTGTCTTCAAATCTTCCTTCAATCCTCTTCAAATTTTTACTTGCACATTCAAAATGAGAGGAAGGATTGTGTCATAGAGGGGCTTGCCTTAGTCAAACCTCGTGTTGGTGTTTCCACCTCCACAATGGAAAAAATGATGAAAGAGAGCTTATCCTTTTGAGGAATAGAGGCTAAAATGACAAATAAATGATGAATCAACAATGGACTGGAACTCACCACTCAAATCTGATTTCCTTCAAGAAATGAAGCCATGCACATCTCCTCAAGGTTTGATTGCAATTTGGCTAGAACTTTCTTTGAAGACCTACAAGGGTTAGTCCTCACAAACAAAATGTATGCATAAACATTAACAAACTCACTAAAACTTGACATGATGCCTCAACTTTGAAATGTTGCAATAAATATCTAAATTTTGTTCTCGACTACTCTTGACCTGATAATGCTTTTCACAATTGCTTTCTAATAATTGTTAATTGAAATAGTGAAAATACTTAGTATTTATATGAAATTGCTCTAACTTACCAAAAATTAAATCTTGGTGGCCAATAATCAAAATTTGGATTTCAAATATTAATTTACTACTGCCAACACTTTGAATTTTGGGGCCACATTAAGGGGACTAGAGCGTAACGACGCTTTTGCTTTTGTCTAGATCCCTCAATCTTCGAGATCCAAAGTGTTAGGAGAAACACATTAGTGCCGTTGGGTCTCACACATTTATTTTTTTGAGAAGTGTTAAGATGGGTCATGGAATGCATAATTTAGGAGATTAGGAACACAATTAGGTCCAATTACTTAAGGTGGATCAAAACATAGAGTGAAATTATCAAAGTTGACAATTTATGACACTACAGTGATAAAAAAAGGTGGTGGAATGATGCTCCCACAAGAGGTCACTTGGGAAAAATAGTTTCGGAGTGAGCTCTCAAAAATAAGAAATGGAGGTTAGAAGAGTACAAAAGACAAGAAATGAGGGTAATTCGAAGATAAACAAAGAAAAAAAGCTAAAGAATCAGAAATGGCAAAAGAAAAGGGGAAAACAATGTAAAATTTAGAGCCTAGGCCTCTAAATTTGGCTTAAGGGGTCTATAAATAAGCCTAGGGGGGCCTATTTGAGCTCATTTGTATTCACACCTCATAGAGCTTATAGTGACTAGTGCATACTAGAGCTTCTAACACTAAGGCCAACATTCCACAACACCCACACACACACCATGCAAAGAAAATCTAAAAGTACTAGCGATCACAAGGTTTTGGACTAATGGTACGTTACTAACCTCAAGTCCCTAGGGGTAGTTTATGAGAACATAAGTATGGTAGAAGGGAAGGAAAACACAAACGCGACTATGCAAAACCATTGCTAGTGTGTTGGGTTTTGTGCTTTCACCATGGGAATCTATCCTTATGATACATCAATGCACTTTGTGGAGTGAATGCCCACTTGTGCCTAGGGAATGTGCACTTGCACAAGGAGAAATAATGCTTGCATAGAAACATGCCTTCCCTAGGTGGATGGTCGCTTGTGCAAAATCACGCTTGCATAGGTTGGGGTAACACTTGTGTGGGATAAGATATTGCTTGCACCGAATGATGCTTACACTTTTTAGGATAGAAAGGATTAGCTTGGTTTTTTGAAAGAGATTGATGACATGGTTTGGTGAGTGCATGAGCGTCAAACTCCATTGTATCCAAGAGAGGCAACTACCTACTATGAGGTTGCGTAGGAAACTACATGATACACATATGGTGTTCTTGGAGGTAGTCAGACTATATGAGGTGGCTCATGCTAGATATCAGGGAACATAGAGTTATGATGGGCACATGGGAGTGGAGGGAAAGCTAGATGAGCTCTTTCCTATTGTTGATAGGAGAGATCAAAATCACACTAGAGGATGTATGCCATAATTTACAGTTTGCAATCCATAAAGAGCTCATAGAGTATGACTTGGCAACTGGGGAGGCTTATCTATAGAGGATTTTATTTACTGATTAGCTACCAATTTGTGGTATTAAGATGGATTTGAATGAGGGGATGAAGATTTTACTGTCACTGCCCCTATTTGTAGCAACATTGTGATAGGCTTTCTAGTACTAGAGAAAAGATCTCAGGGGTTCCCACTTGGATGGGCACGAGTGTTGGAGTGGATGCTCTTATATGGGGTTATCTATGCATGGGGTTTGTGCATGTTGATCCAATTATACATGACATGCACCTGGTGGTGTATAGAGATGGGAAAAGCTTGGGATATGGAGTCGCCTCTTTGCATATATGGGCTTGGGAGCATAGAGTCATTCTTAGACCAATATCATACAAGCTGATAGATCAAGGGTGACCCTACATTGATTTATACAGAGGTTCCCTTTGTCATTGACTAATGGGTGAGATGGCTTGCTAGAGGTGAATGGTTAATGCGATAGACACAATTATTTGGAAGTCATAGAGAGATTGTGAGGCTTGGGTTGGGGATGATGAGTAGCTCCCATACACACAACAAAGGGACTTTTTGGTTGGTATTACCATCCATGTGATAAAGTACTTATTAAAGCATGTACAACAACTCAGATTGGTATAGGAAGTGGCTACACATGAGGCAATTATTTCTTGAGTTACTCAAGAGACTGGTTTGTGGGACATGTTTATGGATGGGTGTATTGCTAGGGATGATTGGTGAGGGGTATAAGCAATACCTTGGGTTTAGAGCCCTAGAGTTATAGATACTAAGACCATATTTGATTATGATGCATGGTGGGTGGAAAAAAATATAATTCATTTGACTATGACAGAGGTTTGGATGATAGCAGCAGGAGGTGGGGATGATGGGGGTGATGGTTGTGGAGGAGGAGGTAGGTGAGTTCGAAAAAGGGTGGAGAGGAGACAGGCCAAGGCAACAATAGAGGAGGAGGAGAAGGAGGTGGATGTGGATGTGGGAGGGGATAAGGAGGAGAGAGGTGATAAGGATGTAGGAGGGGATGATAATGATGATGGAGATATACAAATGAGGTTGGGGATAATCATGTATCACTTATAGGAGTGTTAGGAAGAGAGGGACTATGTTCGAGTAGAGGTGGTAAAGTGAACAAGGGTGATCCCACAATAGTGGGTTACACTTTTTGGCCAAACTTGACATTGAAATAAACATTTTGAACTAAATCTTCACTTTTGGACACTTATAGTTTCTAAACCATGAGGAATTTGAAGATGATGCAAACTAGTGATTTGTGAAAGTTTGTTTGTATATTCTAAATATTTATATATTTTAAAATTTTGGAATCAAATGTCATTTCTTTTTCCATCTCTTTCAATAACTAGTTTTTAACAGTAAACACCATTTTTAAAGAGTGATGTTTACTGTATAGCACAACTTTTTTTTTATGAAGGAAAAAATTCTATTTTTTTTTTAATTTAAATTTGTAACTACAATATCTAGCTCCTTCATTTGGTTTCATAATATTTTATTGAATATTTTTTTTTCTTAATTAATTTTTGAAGTCAAACCAATTACAATTTAGACATAGGTTTATTGTATAACACAACTTTTTTTGTATGTATCAATATTTTTTTTGTTGGATCAAGGACATTAATACCAAGAGTATAGATATTTTTTAGATTTTATTTTTGGTAATATACTATTTTTCCACGTGTGCAGAACAAAGAGCTTGTTTTTTTGTGAAAAACTTACATTCACAAGAAATAAAAAATAAATATAATAATCAAATTAAATATATTTCAAATTATACTTTTTGGGAAGATTATAATAAAGACTACATACTTACAAAACATAAATTTTAAATAAATTCATTTGATCCCTCAAAAGGTAAATCAAAAGTGGTTTTTTATCAACATTTTGATAGGTGTAGAGGAGACTCCATTATAGGTATGGTTTAAAACTAGTGGGGTTCTATCCAACGGGGTTTGATCTAAGGGGGTTTGATCAAACCCTGTTCAATTAAAATCTTTTAAATGGAACCTTTCAAGGCTTAAATCATTATATTTTCTAAAAATATGTGATTTCAACAAAAAATAGGATGTCCTAAAAAGTGTAACCCATTATTGTGACAACACCCACAATAGAGCGAGATAGTTTGCAAAGCAAGTTAACCATGGTACGAGGGCTATTGGCCACAACAAAGACACATGAAGGAGATGGTGGTGCCCAATTTTCCCATGTGATAATTAAGTGAGATAGAGCTATAATAGATCAAGACTTGGCTAGGGAAAAGTAATATGTCTATAGGGTGGAGGTGGGCACTTTATATGCTCAATTGGATGGGGTAGATGAGGGAGCTCCAATATAATCTTTGAGGATATAGAGGGATAGGGTGTTCGAAGAGAAATATGCAACCTACATTTTATAATAGAGGGCAGAGGTTGAGGTGGCCTAATTGAGTTAGGAGAGGAACAATGCTAGGAGGATGTTGACAACAAAAGGGATGGTGCAAGGGTCTACAAATATGCTATAGGAACAAAAGAAGGCTACACGAGAAACATGAGAGGCATAGTACTATTTGTGATAGGGCGAATTTAGCTGTTAGAAAATGAACAACAAACGAAAAAGAGCAAATAACACTAAAAACACTCCACACCTCAAGATTAGCCTAGTTAGATTCAATACAAAATAAAAACAACAAAATTGAACCTTTTACTTTGTCTCGAATCGATCCTTTGGTTGGCCCTTTGATCTTTGGTGTTATATGCTCCTTGGATGGAAAGAGATGCAAATATGGATGGAAAATGGATGAAAGTGGATGCAAGTATGAAAAATGGCTAAGTATGGCTCAAAGAATTTTTTTACAAGAGTTTGGCTACTATCAATGATCTCTCCTTAAAATGAGAGAAAAGAGGGGGTATTTATATAGATTTTGGAACTCTCTAGGGAAATGGACGTTCAAGATTGAGCCACCAAGATCAAGATGTAGGGATAAGGTGAGTTGAGAACTCACAAGCCCTCACATCTTGACATGTGGCATGTGAAGTGGTTCAAAAAATGTGATGTGGACATGAGGTGGAAAAAGAGTACATGACATGGAGGTGGTACATAGTACCTTGAGATTGGACAAGATCTCCTCATAAAGGAGGTCCTTGTCCCCATGTGGGTAAAAGGACATGTGAGGAATTAAAAATTCCTCAAATATTATCATGGGGATGAGAGAAGGAATTTAAAATTCCTTTAAATACATTGGGGGATTAAATGTGAATTAAAAATTCACATAAGGAATGGAGTGCCTTATTCAAAAAGAGAAATATTTTAATGAAGTTGACTAAGAACACATTCCATAAATGATATGGGGATTAGGTTGACCTAATTAAGTGATTAAGGTTGTGCAAGTACTTGATTGGACTAATTAAAAATAGATTAAAGACAAGTGGGAAATAATGGAGGATGGGACCCTAATGATAATTAAGAGTGTGCACATCTTAATCATAAATTAATTATGACTAAGAAAGGGGATTAGATTGTTAAAAGGGATTAGAGACCAAATTGCAAAAGGTGGATGATGTGACAATAAGAGAGAAAGTAAGGAATTAAAAAGTAAATTTCAAATTCTAAAAGACAATATGACTAAATTAAATAAAGTGATGCATTTATTTAATTTAGAGAGGAAAGAGGGGAAATTTTTTTATTAAATTAAATACTTTGGGAAACCTTATGTAAGACACAAAATATTAATTAAATGAATGATTTAATTAATACCGGCAAAGAGGATGAATTAAATGAGCAAAAGGATGGTTAAGGAGACACCTTTGACCATATGGAAGTGGTCAAATTTAGGTGTCTACATTTTGCCCCTCTTCGAAATACTATTAGGATAATAGGGTTTCAAAGAAAAATAAAATACAGATGACTATGGAAGAAGCGACCGAAAAGGAGATGCCCCAACATGGGAGAGATTATGAGCTACCCGAATGGAGGAGAATTAAAGGGGATGCCCCGGTCTCACAAGGGAAGGCTTATGACGAAAGATTGAGAGAGAATGGTAGAGTATGCCCCTCCGAGAAGGCAGACAGGGAAGGAAAAAAGGGCACCAGACAACTTCTTGAAAGTATGGAGTTGTATATGTCGTTGGAAAGAGCACGGAAAATTGAGAAGATTGGCGCTTGAACGGAGGAAAATGGGTTTATAGTGTGCAAATGGTGGCTCCGAGAAAAAAAGGGGTGAGTGAATTAGTTGAGGTTAAAAAGGTTAAATAAAAGGAAAAAATTCCTTTTATTTTAAAAAGTGAAAAAGGGGGGAAAAGGCTATAAAAGGTAATTCTAGGAATTACCTCTCCTCATTTGGACAGCTGTCAAGTGAGGAGAAGAGGGAGAAGGGGAGAGGGCAACAGGGAGAAGAGGAGAGGGCAAGAGGAAGGGGACACAATGCTGGATTACGATAGCGACATCATTCATCGGGCAGACGAGAGACGACGATTTTTCATCGAGTGTACCATGCCACGCCAAGTGAGTCTGAAACCCCACTTTGTGATTTTAGTCAATTTAGGTAATTTTTTGCAAAAAAAAAAATATGGGTTTTGTGGGGTTGCTCGGGAGGAAAAATGGGTTAGAGGGAATTTTTTGTGTTTAAAAAAAATGTTTGGGGGTATGGGGTTGATCTGTGGGTCCTCGAGTGGGTGGAGGCCCCGCCGGGTGTGGGTGGGTCCGCCCGGGCTGGGGAAGGCCCACCTAGCCAAGCTCGAGCGGGTCCGCCCAAGCTGGGCGGAGGCCCGCCTAGCAAGCCCGGGCGAGTCCGCCAGAGCCGGGTGGAGGCCCGCCCAGCGAGCTCGGGCAGGTTCACCCGCGGGCGCAGGTGGGTCCGCCCCAAGAGCTAGGCGGGTCCACCCAAGGCCCAAGGCAGAAGGCCGACAAAAACTTAGCAGGGGAAGAGGGGCGGGGAAGGGTGGAAGGGGGAAACGGTGGGATGGGGAAGGGAAATCCCGGGGTGGAAAGAATTAGGACAAGAAAAATGGGGGCAAAATGATGCCAGGAGGAACTAACAAAGTGTTGTGGTTATGGATGCAGAATGTTGAGAGCTTGTAGATGCGGGAGATACGATTAGAGGTATTAACGAGATGCATGGTGGCAATGACGAGGGCCGATCACCAGAGACTGACAAAGGCAGGGCTAGTCCATATGCTGACATACCCGACGATTAAGGCCCACAGGGCCATGCTGCCAGCCTTGATAGAGCGCTGGGACTCAACAACATTTACGTTCCATCTACCAACTTGGGAGATGACAGTGACCTTGGAGGATGTTTGGTGGATTTTGAGGCTCCCTATAGAAGGGCTTGCGGTTAGTGAGTGTTAGACAACAGGTGAGGCGATGGATGAGTCTCTGCATTTGGTATTTGGCAGTGATGATCTACTGATTCAGCAGGGGCAACTGGATGTGGATAGATACTTGTCTTGCAGGGCACCGACTTTGTCTTTGTACCTTGCAGGGTTGATTAGTGGGATCCTGGTACTAGACTAGAGTGGTCGATCTTTGCATCTAGGTTCATCAAGGTGATTCGACATATCATTGAGGGCCGAGAGGGGCAGTTTGCGTGGGGGACCTGCATGCTGGCACAACTATATCGGGATATGCATCAAGTATGTTATCAGAGGGTGTAGAGTGTGGCCCATGTCACACTGCTATAGGTTTGGGCTTGAGAGCACATTACGGTGACCAAGACAATTGTACACAGATTAGAAGAGCAGGATGACAGAGAGGTCGTGGCCTGGGGATGGGGGGCAGAGGCAAGAGCGATACTGCGGTATCAGGATGTGAGAGATGTAGATGTATGGAGGAGACGACTGGATGATGTGTAGGTGAAGATGATAGTGTGGAGGCCTTATATGATGCGGCGCTTCAGGGGCTAGAGGGACAATGAGGAGGCACACATTGGTTACTTCTTCACTTGTTATATTATTGGGAGAGTTTCGCTTGTAGTGGAGCTACACAAACCTGTTCGGGTGACACGATAGTCTGGAGTGAGGTAGTATATTCCCGCGGGGCGGGTGAGATTTCGATGATTGTCATGGGAGCGGCCATGGGGGGCTGTATTGAGCCTGGATGCAATGTGGGCGAAGTTGGAGGCACTACATTTTGTGCCATACCTAGACAGGCGGGAGGGGCAGAGAGATGTAGGTACAACATATCGATATCAGCAGTGGTTCAGGCGACATCCATCGCCACAGATTACCCCAGTAGTGCCGATTGAGGGAGCACCAGGGTTCAGATCAAAGGATGAGAGATGATCGAGGGCGGTGGGACTGGTACCCCGAGGGGGACAGAGAAGAGATCAGGCGAGAGGAGGACAATAGGGGGAGGGACAGGAGGCGGGTAGAGCAGCTGTGGAGCCAGTGAGGGCAGCCAGAAGGAGGAGACATGAGGCAGTTGGAGCGGTTGAGGAGCCAGTGAGGGCAGCCAGGAGGAGGAGACGACAGTGCAAAGCTCGAGGGGATGGAGTAGAGGAGGGAGAGGATGAGGTCAGGGCTGCAACACAGGAGGATAGGGGGCCGGATGCCCAGAGAAAGAGGAGCTAGGAGGCACGTGCATCCCCAGGAGGTCAGCAACAGGGGAGGGAAGGAGGAAGATGTGGCCATAAGAGGGCAACAACAATAGAGACAGGAGGCGGGTGAGGCCAATGAGGCGCAAGAGAGGATGATAGGGATAGGGGGAGCTCCCCCAGTGATTGATGTGGATGAGATGGAGGCATCGACAGAGAGCGAGGGGTATGAGCCGCGAGAGATGAACATTGACTTGGATGTGCATGACATCGCACCACTATCAACAACACCTCCCAAAGGAGAGGATCCCACAGTGGTGCTAAGAGAGACTTTGGAGAGATTGCGCCTCAGCGAGCAGTGAGTTCGACAGACAAAGGTAGAGCGGATAAGATTAGAGGCAGCACTGAGCAAGCTACATGCACGATTCGCCCGGGGTGAGAGAGATTATGTAGTCCTGACCACACTAGTGTCAGATGTGGAGAGGAGAATGATGAGAGAGAGAGATAAGGCAGTTGAATTGCGAGTAGAGATAGAGAGATTGCGAGTGGAGGTGGCCAAGGAGCATGAGGAGGGAGATGCAGCGAGATGGGAGCGAGACTGTTTGGTAGCGGAGGCGGGGATAGGACAAGTCATTGGAGGAGGGACAAGGTAGGAGCCGTCAGAGATTGGGGTGGGGACTGCTGGAGATACAGAGGATCTACAGAGACAACTACATCGGTTATGGAGAGAGAGCAAATTGGCACTGAGAGCGGGCTGAGCTCAGAGACAGAGTGGACTATTTAGAGTAGACAGTTGGGGATATGGGGTTGATGCGGCATAGAGAGGAGGAGACAAGGAGGGAGATACGCATGCTGCGGTCAGAGAGATGTGGCACAGGCACAGGTGTAGGTCACAGAGGCAGATAGGGATGTGCTATAGGCACAGGTTCAGGTGGCCGAGAGTGAGAGGTAGGTGGTAGAGACAGAGGTTCAGTCTCTTCAAAGGGAGAGGGATGCAATAGTGTCATAAGTGTCAGGTCTTCGACGAGAGCGATATTCTGCCGAGTTGAGACTGCAGGCACTTCAGAGGGACATGGATGTAGCAGAGGCTTAGGCACATGCCACAGAGAGAGAGATGCTACAGAGGTACGGATGCAGACACTGCAGAGTGAGTGAGACATAACACGAGCTCAGTTGTAGGCAGTGCATGGTACGTGGGGCGAGCCAGGGGTAGAGGTACAGGGGTTACGTGCACAGTTACAGGCTGCAGAGGCTGAGAGAGACATGGCTACAGAGTAGGTACAACAACTGATAGAGGCATAAGAGGCCTTGGTACAAGAGCAGAGACCGAGACAGATACAAACTTGAGCGGAATGCCGCCAGGCATCGGGCTGTGCAGTGAGATGATTATATGCAAGAGTCAATTTACTGGAGGTGTGCGTATGAGCATGCCGTTCTAGATCTAGAGTAGTGCACAACACGCTACATCAGATAGGTACCTTAGATGCCAGCACCGTCCCAATCATTAGGGATGCATACCAGAGGGTATAGTGACTATCGATAGACTCCATCTCCTCTCGGTGGTTACCAGGGGACTCCCACCCGCGAGTATCAGGGGACTCCCACGCATAGAAGGCCAGTGCCAGACTCTCCTCAAAGATCAGATGTGGGTAGATCATAGTAGAGCAGCTAGAGAGAAGATGACAAGATATCATTTTTTTGACAGACACAAGATGGAGTGTTTAGTACTTATCGGCAGAGATCAGAGGTTCTCTACATCTCTAGATTTTGTACCTTATTTGATGATAGATGATGGATATGTGGTAGATTATGCTTGAGACTTTGTGACGAGATGTACATTGTATTATTTTGATTATGATATGAGACAATCCTTATTGACACTATGCATTATGTTCTTTGAGATGGATGATTCAGTTTATGTATGCATATGTATATGATATTTCATGTTTATGTGGATGGATGATTTGATTTATTTATGCACATGTATATGATATCGCATGCTTATATGGATGTATGATTTGATTTATTGATGCACATATTTATGATACTTCATGCCTATGTGGATGTATGATTTGATTTATTGATGCTCATGTTTATAATACTATATGCCTATGTGGACGTACCATCTGATTTATTGATGCACATATTTACGATACTTCATGCCTATGTGGATGGATGATTATGCATATATTAATGTTGATAATGCAGGATGATATGAATATTTGGTATGAAGTGTAATTAGGACGTAGTCAATAATATGTTTTGGTGGATGATAATGCATGTTAATATGGACGTGTATGGATTGAACGAAACTATGATGCTTAATCTAATCATCCTATGAACTATGAAGTATATTGAATCTATAATGTAACATGAAATATGAATGAAAGATGAGTTCCTATAATGCAAACCTAAGTTTCAGTAAGGATTTGCATGGGATTGTGGATAGGTGATAGGTGTATTGTGGGTGTGATACTGTGCCTGTCAAAACACCATTAGTATCCTGAGAGGAAGATCAAGAGGGAAAAGAGTCAAGACCTGCACAACCTCAATCACAAGTCCTAGGTCACGAAGAAGGCTGAATGGAGAGTGTATGCAGTGAAATGAAATGCAGTGCAATGACATAATTTTCCATCTTCAGAGCATTGATTTTTGCTATAGCATAAGATATCGAATACCCTGATATGTAAGACCAAGGTGAGTTGGCATCCAATGCATGAAACAAACACAACAAACAAAAAGGCTATCCCGAAACCCCAAGGTGACGATGACCTTGGTCGGGCTAGGTATTAGGATAACCACAAACACACAAGGATGCCCCAACACAACACAAGACCTCAGGGATCTTGGTGGGTACTACGTGGGATAACCGAGAAGACAACAACAAAGAAAAGATCAAGATATGCCCCTATGTAGACGAGTCAAAGCACACCATGATATGATGGATCAAGGCAACCATGACAAGTGTTGATAGGGAGCCCAAATGATAAACAAAATCCAAAAGCATGAAAAGATCACAATCAATTTCAAAGCATCCTTTTCCATAGGATCAAGGGGATGGATGGGATTGATGTGGTCTGCTAGGAAGGATGTATCCTCTTGAGACCGATAATGGATGCTAAACTAAAATGACCCAGTTGATGCAAGATGTTTTTCATTAACTAGATGTCTTAACACTAGGGAATTTTTTTTATGAAGAACGAGCCAAAAAAGGATATAAATTGAAACACTCTACAGACCTAGGGGCTCGGGGGCTGATCAAAGATTAGCCTTGCCTACGTGAAAGCGCAGAGCCCTCATAGTTCATGAAAATACCATGGATAAAGCAGAAAGAGGACGATGAAGGCAGATGATGGACGACCAATACGGGATGGTCAGAATACCTCAGGGGCAGATCAAATGATCGACCTTTCCTACGTGACAATGCAGGGGCAACGTAGTTCGACAAAGGATGCGATAGGATGAGGTCTAGATGGAGATCGACACAAACCGACTGACGAGCAAACGAATGACATAAGCTCAGAGTGGGATACTGAAAAGCTCAGGATGAGGGATAGCTAAGATGGATTGTCCAATGCTTAGTCAAAATATACCAAGCGGCCAACGATGGGATGGGTGAGGATGGTAATGCGGATGAAAGCATAAAATAACTAGGATGCCGGGTAGATAATGATTAAGCCCTCTACGAATGACGCCCGTTACCAGGTTTTCGCCACTCGTACTTATCCAAGGCACCACCAAAAGGTGGTTTTCACCATAGGACGAATTTATTTCTCTTTACTATTTTTGGATTTTTTTATTTTTTTATTTTTTTGATTTTTTGATTTTTTGATTTTTTTGATTTTTTGATTTTTTATTTTTTTTGATTTTTAGGTGGGGTTACCAAGTGGACTTAGGTGTAGAACCTCTTCAGATGCATGATATTGATGGGTTCTTCAAGGGGTTCTCCTTCAAGAGTAGTCAATCTGTATGCGCCAGATCCATATTTAGCGTCTATGATATAAGGCCCCAACCAGTTTGCGTCAAATTTTCCTTTCTTGTCTCGGTCCTGCTGGGTACACTGGCTCTCTTTTAGAACGAGATCACCAACTTGGAACTATCGAGGATGAACCTTCTTATAGTAGTTACGCTTGAGGCGGTTCTGATATGCTTGCAGATGATCGTAGGCTTTGATTCTTCTTTCATCGAGTAACTCCAATTGTGCAAGCCGTGCAACACGAGCATCCTTCTCACTAATAAGATTTTTTAGGGAAATTCTCAGCGATGGGATCTCAACTTCAATTGGAAAGATGGCTTCGGCACCATAGAATAAAGAATAGGGAGTGACACTTGTAGGGGTGCGGATGGAAGTGCGATATGCCCATAGGGCAGGATGAATATGGAGGTGCCAATCTCGACCAGTGTTATTGACAACCTTTTTGAGGATGCGGATAAGGGTCTTGTTGGTTGCTTTTGCCTGACCATTACCCTGGGGGTAATAAGGTGTTGACCAACGATGCTGGATATGAAAGGTGTCGTAGAGGTGTTTCATGGCTTGGTTTTTGAATGGTTTTCCATTATCGGAAAGGATGGTGGATGGGATATCTATAGAGAATATGGTAAAGGATGAATTTTGAGATCTGAATACCGGTGATCTGTGAGAGTGGCATTACTTCCACCCACTTAGTGAAGTACTTAGTGGTAGTAATTATGAATGTATGGCCGTCAGATGATGGTGGGTGAAGCTTTCCAATCAAGTCAAAACCCCATTGAGAGAATGGCCACGGTGCTAGGAGGGGTTGAAGGTCCTGTGCTGGAGCATGAATCAAATCTGCATGTTGTTGGCAGGGAAGGAACTTCTTCACAAATTCACAAGCATCATGCTCTAATGTAGGCTAGTAATATCCTGCTCGGAGAATCCTTTTGGCCAAAGCCATACCATTTGAATGAGCCCCGAAAACACCGCCATGTACTTCCGTTAGTGTAGTATGGGCTTCAGTCTCATTTAGACATCTAAGGAGGATTCCATCATACCCACGACGATAAAGCATATCACTGACGATAATGTATCAGGAAGAGTGATGAACGCAGGCTTTGCGTTGATTGCGTGTAAGATCTGGGGGTATAATATTATCATGGAGGTAGGTGTATATGTCTTGGTACCATGGGGAAGTGGGACCCACAATGTCGCACACCATGTTAGTCCCAGGGATATCATATGCTGGGATTAAAAGTTGTTCCACAAGGAACTCACATTCCGTCCGATCTTTGGGCATGTCAATCAAGGAGCCGATAGTGGCCATTGCATCAGCTGCTTTATTCTGTACCCTAGAAATTTGGTCAAACTATATAAAAGTGAATTATTTCTTGAAATCATCCACCGTGCGTTTATAGGGCAACAACTTATCATATTTTTTCAAGAATTCATCATTAACTTGCTTGATGACTAACAATGAATCACCAAAGACTTTCAAGTGTGTTATGTGCCACTACTTTGCAATTCGGAGGCCGGTGAGGAGGGCTTCGTACTCTGCCATGTTGTTGGTACACGAGAATGCTATTCTGAATGAATTTGGAATGTAGTCACCCTGAGGGGTAACTAATAGAATTCCTGCGCCTGATCCATTATGAGTATAGGAACTGTCAAAATACAGTGTCCAAGCTGGCGCTTCCGTAATTGTGTAAACTTCTTCGTCTAGGAATTCAGTGTCCAGAGGGTAAGCATCTACTATTGGTGCCTCAACAAACTGATCAACTATGACCTATCCCTTTATGGATTTTCGCTCCACATACTCAATTTAAAATTCACTTAGGAGCATGACCCACTTGGCCATGCGGCCAGTCAAGGTGGTCCTGGATAACAGATACTTTAGTGGATCAATCTTAGAAATTAATTTGACGGGATGGCTGAGCATGTAATGTCAGAGTTTCTGTGTGCTAAAGACTACTGCAAGACATGCTTTTTCCATGGGAGAGTAGTTTAATTCATAGCTGACCAATGTCCGACTGATGTAGTAGATCACCCTCTCTTTCGATGATTCATCATGTTGTGCCAACAATGCCCCCAACACAACTGAAGTGGCAGAGATATAAAGTAAGAGGGGTTTCCCTAGAATAGGTCGCATCAAGATCGGTGGATGAGCTAAGTATTCTTTGATCTTATCGAAACCTGTCTAACACTGTTGGTTCCATCAGAAGGTGGAGTCTTTCTTTAGAAGATCAATGAATGGATGACACTTATTCACGAGCTGGGCTATGAACCGACAGATGGATTGCATCTTCCCTTGGAGGCTTCTTAACTGTTTCAAATTGCGCGAGGGTGGCATGTCCAGAATAGCTTTTACCTTGGCGGGATCAACTTCAATACCCCTTCGAGAGACTATAAAACCCAATAGTTTTCCTGACGTAACATCGAAGACACTTTTTTGGATTTAGCCGTAACTTGTAATGTTCCAACCGTTCAAAGATCTTTTTCAGGATGGTAGGATGTTCTGCTCGGGTTCTGGATTTTCCTAACAAGTCATCGACATAATCCTCCATGATGGTATGGATGAGGTCATGGAAGATGACCATCATTTCCCTTTGATATGTCGCCCCCACATTTTTAAGACCAAAGGGCATAACATTGTAACAGAAGGTACCCCAAGGTGTTGTGAAAGCGGTCTTGTGTTGGTCCTCAGGGGAAATTCGAATCTGATTATAACCAGAGAAACCATCCATAAGAGATAACATCTCATGTCCTGTTGTGAGGTCGACCAACATATCAATATTAGGTAGAGGGAAGTCGTCTTTTGGGCAGGCCTTGTTAAGATCCCCAAAGTCTGTGTAGATCTGAATGTCTCCATTTGGTTTGGAAACTAGTACTATATTGGAGATCCACTCAGAGTAGTCAATTGGTCTGATAAAACCTGCATCTAGTAATTTCTCCAATTCCTTCTTGACTAACAATGTTACCTGTGGATGCATCTTGCAGAGCTTCTGTTTGACAGGCTTGGCATCTAGGTGAACGTCTAGATGATGAACCACTAAGGCGGGGTCTAAGCTTGGCGTGTCTGAATATGACCAAGAAAAGTTAATGATTCCCTCTTGGAGTAGCCACACGATGACTGGATACTCTTGCTTTGAGAGTGACTTAGCTACATAGGTGATCTTAGGATTTTCAGCACTACCCAGATTAACTTCTTGAGTCTCTTCGATTATAATGGATGATTGAGCATATAACTGAGTTCCCACAAGGGGAATATGAACATCTCCATCCTCTAGTGCCTCTTCGAGGTTTTCACCATCGGATGCATCCTTTATTTTTACTTTTTCAAGGTTAGGAAGTGCCTCGGGGAGGTTTTCACTAGATGACCTCTTTTTATTTTTCTTATTCTTATTTTTGCGAATGGAGTGTTCATCCTCCCCCAATCCCATGAGGTTGACATATGTATCCACATAAATATTGACAGGTGTGCTATTACGTAGGTCCCAATCAATAAGCTCAGGATGGTGAAGGGATAGGCTAATGGTACAGATGGATAGGCATTCGAACATGGATGATAAGTCAGTGTGATCAACGTCATCGTATGCACATATGGTGGATTCCTCCTCAGGTATGTCTTCCAATGAGCTATCATCCACATCAACACTATTGGAAGTATTAGACGATGTTGCAGGGCCTTTCTACTTTTTGTCATATCCGATGCCTATGTGCTTTGGTAGCTTTGATGTATCAATAGGCTGTAACTGCCCCTGTTCTTCTTTACCTAGGCCTCTGCCTTGGTAGTTAGACTTTTCCACAAACTTAGCTGACCAAGGATATGCTTCCTGAAAATATTCTTTTAGAGGAGGATCTGGTTGGGGTTCTTCTTGGTAGACCCATTGACTTATATCCTCTTCTGGTGCATCTATCTTGATACTAGGGGACCTGAAAGTGGTGGTAGGGATGTTTTTACCACTGAAGGTGATAGTCTTGTCTTCCTTTGGAGTAGCATGTGAAGGTTGACCGTATTCGTGTGGTGACGACGACATTGTTGCTACATTAAGAGTAGTATGCATTTCGTATTCACCACACCCCTTGTCAATGATCTGGAATTTTGTGACTATAGGATTGGTAGTGGAAGATGAAGTGGTTGTCGTGGTGGAGGGTGGATTAGCGGATGATGACTGGGATGCCCCCATTTCAACCCCAAGACAATAATGTAAATGGGGAAAGGACACTTCTAAAGCGTGGAAATATTCAAATGGTTGGGGGTCAGCATAAATGGTGACCTCTTGTCCATTGACCGAGAATTTTAGACACTGATGTTATGTGGAGGAGATAGATTGCATAGCATGTTGCCATGGGCGGCCAAGGAGGAGATTATATGGCAAGTCCAGATCAAGGACATGACAGGTAGTGTACTAAACCACATGTCCCACTTGGATAGGAAGACTTATAATTCCCTCTGAATTCCTTTCTGCATTATCATAGGCCTTGATCGTGATGATCTGATTACTTAAATCTGCTTGAGTATACCCCACCTATTTTATGAATTTCAGAGTACACAGATTGAGGGCAGAGCCATTATCTACCAAGACCCTTTTTATTTTATGGCGGGCAACCACGACTTTGATATGCAAGGGGAAATTATGATTGACATCGATATTTGGCATGTCATTCTGGCTGAAGTGCAGTTGATAAGATAAAGCCAGGTGTCCTACCAAAGCTTGGAATCGTGTGGGATCGATGTCATTAGGTACATGGGTTTCCTATAAGGCTCTGTTGAGGATTTCTTGATGTACAGGAGAAGACTTAAGCAAATCCAAGATGGAGATATGAGCGGGGGTCTTTCCTAAGTGATTAAGGATGCTGTACTGAGAGATTACAGGAGTTGATTGGGCAGGTGTAGAGGCCACAGGGACAGTGATGCGGGCTCATCGTGTAGTAACAACACACTGAGGGTCTTTGGATTTGACATGTATCATAGATACACGGGGTTCTACTTGCTCAATGTAATGAATAATACCCTCGTAATTGAGGGGTACATTCTTATAGCTTACGTTATTTGTGTTGTTGTCTTGGGGATTGCTGCTGGAGGTACTATCTTGATTATGGTTTAGAAATGAATTTTGGTATATCTGTAATTGAGCATTGGACAACGAAGCTTGACTGGTGTCAAATTTGATATCTCCTTGATCGATAAGATATTGGAAATAGTTTTTGAGACCTTGACGCTTATTCAGAGTGTGTCCTTTGATTTTATGGAACTCACAATATTCATTTTCCCTTAACCATGTAGGTTTAGGTTTGGATTCGTCAAGTGGCTTGGTGACAGGATACGTGATTGGATAGTTGATCTGTAACAACTTATTGAAGACGACACTTAGGGGTTCTCCTAATTGAGTATACTGGCATTTAGTGTTCCTCTAGCTATTCTGATTTGACTGTTGAGGAGGACGAGGTGCCCCCTGTGGTACAGATATGGCGTTAGGTACAGATGGTTGTTGTCTCTAGGATGTATTAGCCACTTGGACGTGTTTAGTATTAGTCACGCCATCATTCACTGCGTTCTTGTTCTTGTTCCAAAAACGTGGCTTATCTCCAAATGACCTTTCTTTATCATGGCTATGTATTTTGGTGTGCCCTTTGGCAACAAGGGAATGTTCAAGGATAGGTCCCTTTTCCACTATCTCCATGAAAGTGGTGATGCAATGTAACCTAAAGTTATGAGCCATGTCAGGATGAGAGTTCTCCACGAAGAGAGTGACCATGTCCTTCTCTTTTAGAGGGGTTTTCATTCGACTTGCTAGTGCACGCCACCTTTGAAGGTAGCTAGCAAAGGTTTCACCCTCACGTTGTTTCTCTTTGAGGAGATCTAAGGTGTCAGTGTCCTCCAAATTGAAGGAGAAGTAGGAGACAAATTTTTCTGACAGGTCCACAAAAAATTTTATGGACCCACGTTCGAGGCTCATGAACCACTCCAAGGCATTGCTCGTCAGGCTTCGTGGGAATATGCGCGAGAGATAGTTGTCGTTGTGCATAACCTCTTGACATTGGGAGTAAAACTCCTGCAAGTGGGCCTTAGGATCTTTGTTTCCCTTGTATCTATTGAATTTTGGTATTTCAAAATGTTTAGGGAAGGGGATCAATGAATGGATATGAGGCATATATCTTGAACTTGAATGATTGTTTGCCAGTCCCAGCTTGAAGATCTTTCAGGGTGGCTTTGATTTCTAACAAATCTGAGTTGACTGGTGTCGGGTTGGATGGATATGGATGGTAGGACAATAAAGGGTCTTGTTGAGAGAGCGTTAGATTGTTGAAGTATGGATTTTGGTAGTGAGATGATGATATCCCTTGCTGGTAAGCCGAGGGATTTTGTTGGTATGGGGGTTGTTGTTGTGAGGTATAGTATGGATTTGTTTGATAAAGATGTGAGGTAGGCTGCTGAGGAGCTTGGATGTGATGTTGCAGATTGGCCTGTTGGTACTGGAGGTACTGTTGCAATTGCTGAGAGGCCGCATAAGGTGGTTGCTGCTAGGACTATTGTTGGTTATGGTAATAATAATGCTGGGGTGGTTTTTGATGTGATGTGAGATGTTGCACGGGCCGAGATGGGATGTTGTATTGTGTTTGGGATCGTGGACGTAGGATGGATGCGAGGAACAGAGATATGATTTGAGCGGGAGGTCGGGACAGATTGATTTGCGATTAGTGCAGTGGTTGTTGTGAAGAAAATGGAGGGTTATATGGCGGTTGTTGTTGTTGGGGCGGCTGAGATAACGTAGGGGTGTTTTGCACAGGAGGTTGTTGAGTACCAAATGGAACATTCAGTTGGGATGTACCCTGTGGAAATAACAGAGGTGGTAAGTTAGATTGGGGAGGCTATGGAGATGCATATGAAGGCGATGGTAGGTTTATGGCCCCAGAAGGAGGAGGCAATGTAGTAAACGGGGTGCCCCCAACGTTGACAGGAGGTTGATTTGAAAGGGGTGGTGCCATTAGCATTAATGGTGGTTGTTGCAGAATGTTTTGTGGCATTCCAAAGGCAAAAGGATCGTTGGGATTAGTTTCTTGAGGAGTCCCTACAACTGAAATTGCGGGATGTGGGGGATTGTTGACGGGATACAGAATGGCATTGCCGAATTCAGGTTGATGCCAACCTTCTATTGGAGGAACATTGGGGACATATGAACTACCTGGCGCGTTTTGTGAACCTTGGGGTACGTTAGATGTGGAACCACTATATTTAGATAAGTCAACTTCTGGTGGAAGTTTGACACCTTTTTCAATTAAGTGGGCCAAAATTTCTTCCCCATGTTTTTGGAGAAGACAATCTGTCATTTGCACATTCATAGGGTTACTAAAGTGTTCCTCAAATGTAAGTTCAGGTTAGTTGACCATGTTCTCATCCCCAGGTGGTGATGTTTTTTGACCATCAATATTGGATTATGATGATGTACCATTATGGGGATCTCGAGGGATATTCGTTCCATTAGTGGGATCTTGTGAGGCATTAGCTGTGTTGTTTGGGTCTTGAGGGATGTTTGGTTGGGATTGTTGTTCGGCCATTTTCCTTGTTTGTGACCGGGTCTGAACAGGCATGCAAGATGATATGATGGAATAGGATGCTAGGATGACCTTGGTAATGAATGGATTGATTTGATTTGATGATTGATTAGCCGACAAGGATGTGACTCGATAGGGTTGATTTGATTCGATGATTGATTAGCCGACGAGGATGTGGCTTGATAGGATTGATTTGATTTGACCAAAGTGGATTTTGTTTGATGAGATTGGATTGGGTTGATTAGTAGATGATTTGGTCGATTTGAATTGAATGATATGATGCTTGGATTTGGATTGATGATTGATTAGGATGGATGATAATGACCAAAATCTGAAACCGAGTTCAAGAGTGATCCTTGGTGACGCTAGGTGTTGATTAACCGACCAAAGGACATATGTATGATAGTGGCATCGAATCTGACTTGAGATAGAAGCGGATTGATTGGGCCGACAAGGATGACCGACTTAGGACAAATGACAATCCTAATTCAGTTTTGATGGATGACGATTAGAGATGAACACCTAGGTCAACTTGGATAACTACTTTAATGGGGTTCTAAAGGGATATTGGTGATCCAAAATGGTGAAACGATAACCAGAACATGGGTTCGAACTGGGTAAATGAGGACTCTGAATGGGTGAATGGATGCCCAGACTGAGGGGATGAACGTTTAGTATGGCGAACGGATTCTTGAAACGGGTGAGTGGATGTTTGAAACGTGGAGATGAGTGATCGAAATGATGAAACGAGGGTCCCAAATGACGAAACAAATGAAAAAGCTAATCGACCAAAGGTCAGGTCTGCCCTTGTGGAGGGAAAGTCCACCCAAGGAACAAAAGATGGTCAAATTTTGCAAAAATAGGTTTGAAAGGGGTGGGTCAAAGGTCAGGTCCGCCCCTAGATGGGTCGAATAAAACGGAGGAAGGGCCCTCTGCGTTAGGAGAATTGAGGTCCTTTGTCGAGAGTCAGCTATGGAGCAAAAATTGGTCAAAAATGGCTAAAACAAGCTCCAAAGGACTGGCTTATAGGTCAAGTCAACCATGGATAAGTTAAGTTTCCACGGAGAAGGATCGGCGGTATTTACTTGAGTCAAAATCGGTTGTTTACGGTCGAATGCATTTTACCGGTCGATTCTGAGTCCAAAAGTCCAACTATTGCGAATTGAGGTCGGTTGTTTACTGAGTCCGTCGGTGTTTACTGAGTCAAAAGGATTTAACTGTTATGTATCAAGTACATTTGTTCTGATCGAGTCTGATTGTTTACTGAGGTTTAAAAGCTTGACTTTTGACAAAACTAAGGAAAATGACTTTCAAAACTTAGCAATCATCAATCAAAAGGATATGGCTGAGTGAAATAAATCATACAATCACTAGTTTCACATAAAGAAGATAATTCAGACAACACAAGCCTAAGTCTAGTAGAAAGGGTGTGGTTGACAAAGTCTTCTAATCTAGGATGAACATGGTTACTAGGGAGTTCTTGATATACACTCAGTACGTGAGGCCCAAACCGTGAACACCAACCCATTACAAGCGTGAGTCAGGAACCTTAAAGGCTTAGACCAACTCTTCACATTATCCCGATGCTTCGCCAATTACAACGTGGTTGGATTGAGGTATAGCTTTCGCTCTCCCCCATTTATATACCCCACCGATATGCATGGTTGGAATCGTCCCTTGGGGTGATGAAATCCCTAAGCAGGTCCTGTTAAGAAAAAATAAAAGAGGTGGACTCAAAGGACGTGGTAAGCTACGATTTCTCATCACCTAGGATCGTCGAATGGTGCAAGGGGATTGGATATGTCAAATAGCTCACCCAAAAACATGACAAACAAGGTTGATTGACACCTCCTAGTTAAACTATGTTCCTAAATTAGGGGTTAAAACCCTTAAAACAACCAAAAAGATTGCTAAAAAGTGAAATTTTACCTTCTAAAAAAAACTATCTAGGGAAAATCATTGTAGAGTCAGAGATCCAGTGTCTGCGGAGTCAAATCCCATTTGTCTGCAGAGATTAGGTCCCTTTGTCTATAAGGTTGGGTTTAGGTGTCTCTAGGTCCGAGGTCGCCCTCTGTGAAGAACTTGCCCAAAACACAGGCTGTGGAGGCTAGTCCATGCAAGGAAGAGTTAGGATGTCATGTGGAGGCAGAGGATCCGCTTGTCTACGACCGAGGTGAGTCCACTATAGGTGGGTCTGCCTAAGAAGATTGCGTCTGCCCTTTGTAACTTTGTACCTACAAAAGTCAGCAAACAGCAAATGTGAAGAAGCAAGAGAACAGTTTATGGGTCCCCACACTAGACATATAGAAATGATAGAGATTGGTGGGTGTTAAGAAACAAAAAACAAACAAAAGAGAAAATAACACTAAAACACTCCTCAATATTAGCTAGTTGGATTCAATACAAAATAAAAGACAACAAAATGGAATCTTTTACCTTGTCTCAAATCAATACTTTGGTGGGCCCTTCGATCTTTGGTGTTGTATGCTCCTTGGATGGCAAAAGATGCAAATATGGATTGTAAGATGGATGGAAAATGGATGAAAGTGGATGCAAGTATGAAAAATAGCTAAGTATGGCTCAAGGAATTTTTTTGCTAGAGTTTGGCTACTATCAATGATCTCTCCCTAAAATGAGAGAAAAGAGGGGGTATTTATATAGATTTTGGAACTCTCTAGGGAAATGGACAGTCAAGATTGAGCCACCAAGATCAAGATGTAGGGATAAGGTGAGTTGAGAACTCACAAGCCCTCACATCTTGACATGTGGCATGTGAAGTGGTTCAAAAAATGTGATGTGGACATGAGGTGGAAAAAGAGTACATGACATGGAGGTGGTACATAGTACCTTGAGATTGGACAAGATCTCCTCATAAAGGAGGTACTTGTCCCCATGTGGGTAAAAGGACATGCGAGGAATTAAAAATTCCTCAAATATTATCATGGGGATGAGAGAAGGATCTTAAAATTCCTTTAAATGCATTGGGGGATTAAATGTGAATTAAAATTCACATAGGGAATGTAGTGCCTTATTCAAAAAGAGAATGATTTTAATGAAGTTGACTAAGGACACATTCCATAAATGATATGGGGATTAGGTTGACCTAATTAAGTGATTAAGGTTGTGCAAGTACTTGATTAGACTAATTAATGATAGATTAAAGACAAGTGGGAAATTATGGAGGATGGGACCCTAATGATGATTAAGAGTGTGCACATCTTAATCATAAATTAATTATGACTAAGAAAGAGGATTATATTGCTAAGAGGGGTTAGAGACCAACTTGCAAAAGTTGGAGGATGTGACAATGAGAGAGAAAGTAAGGAATTAAAAAAGTAAATTTCAAATTTCAAAAGACAATATGGCTAAATTAAATAAAGTGATGCATTTATTTAATTTAGAGAGGAAAAAGGGGAAAAGTATTTATTAAATTAAATACTTTGGGAAACCTTATGTAAGACACAAAATATTAATTAAATGAATGATTTAATTAATACCAGCAAAGAGGATGAATTAAATGAGCAAATGATGGTTAAGGAGACGCCTTTGACCATATGGAAGTGGTCAAATTTAGGTGTCTACACTATCACTCTCTATATGTGAGGGTAGTACCTTCAAAGTAGAGGGATCCTAGTTTTGTTGAGAGTGTCAGGTCAAGAAGATCAAAATCTATGCATTTAGGGTTTATAAGCATTGGGCCACCACCACCACTAGGACTAGGATTAGTGCTAGGGTCAACAGTACCATAAAAGGGAGGGAACACGAGCTAGCAATTGTGACAGATTATGTATCATATGTTTGCAAACTCGTATTATATATTGACGCTCTTAGAGCCTTTGTACAAATATTTATTGATGACACTTTGTATCATGACATTAATTTTATTCTTTATGCATATATGAGATGATATGAGATTTGTGATGTATGATGTGTTAAGTGATGTTTTATGGTGATGTTGTTATGTGGATGTGTCTGATTTATGCACATGATGTATGTTATGTATGCGATGGATTATGTGGATAATACATTTTATATGGATTATGCATATGAGTTATGGATCTATATGATGGTTTATGATGTACAATGTATGATTTCTACATGCTCATGATGAATGTTTATGATGGACCATTCTTATGTATGTTATGATCTACTATGATTATTATGCATGTTTTATGGATGATGATGTAATGAATATAATTGTGATGGAGATTATGTAATGGATGCCATAATGTATGGTTATTGATACAGATACAATCCATTATTATGATTATTGTTTTATGTAATGATGATGATTTCTTGATGGATAGTGATTTAGTTATGATTATGGATACTATGTTTGATGGATGCATGCATAATTATGATGTGTCATTGATAGATATTTTGATATTTATGCTATGGATAAGTATTAGTATGATGGTATTATGGGTGTGATATGGATGCATTGATGATATTATTATGTTGATGTAATGGATATAATTTATGTGATTATGACATCATTGTGAGTGGATGCAAGATAAGCATGGATGCCATGGATGATATTAGTCCTATTTTTTAAATTTTTGGTCATGATACAAAGTGAGAAGAAAGGGGATAGAATGGGAGAGGGAGGGGTCGATGTTAGGATGGGAGGATAAATTGAATCCTAAGGAAAGGGTATGAGGTTGTCATGGTGTAGGTGGGGGGAAGGAGTCATGTTGTTTAGTTGATTTGTGTATGAAAATTATGGATGGGGAAAAGGGATAAAATGGATAGTGGGAATTAATGGGGTGGATTATGTTGGTATGTGAAAAGAAATCCAAAATTTTGATATAGCAATTAATTTTATGCACCAAGGTATAAGAAACAATGTGACAATGTATCCTTTCAATGGACTTGACTCTCAGACAAAAGGTTGTCCTAGTACATGAAAGACATGATATAACCTTGGGGGTCATGTGAGGACATAACTTTAAGCATGAGGAAATCCTTATGCACATAAGACATGGTAGGGCCTTGGTGGTTCTATACAAAGAATAATTTCATACATAAATACATCCCTATGCACAAGGTTGAATTCAACCTTGGTGGGTCATGTAAAGAACAACCAACAAGTACAACACATAAACAAAAGTCTATGCCCCATTTTCCACCAATCAAAACACACCAGGGTATAGGAAGATCTATGGGGTCTTGAGTAGGTATATTATGAGTCAAAAAGACAAATCAAAATAAAAGACCAACTAACAAACAACTCAAGCAACCATCATATCTCTTGCAAAATTAGGATAATTGATGTAGGATTTAATTATTCTTGATAGGGGAAGGATGCATCCTTAAAGGGACAAATATGATGTAGATAAGGATGATGATAAATAGACACGCTAACTATTTATTGTTCAAAAGTTGGACCTATGTGTGATTTGTAATATTTTTCTAATTTTTGATGTGTGGGTTGTCTTGTGTGAGTTTAAGTTAAAGAATCTTAGTGTAATGGGTAAAAGCTCAATTTACTAGGATAAGCTCAATGTATTAGGATGTGTGATGTGCAAAGCTTATGCGTGAAGTCCTATCCAACTTGTATTAGGCATATGAAAATATCCATTATGTAAACACAATTTACACATTAGCCCCCATTATTTGACATGGGATATAGAATGGTAGTGGGTCAATAGGTGGATGAGGGAAAGTGAGATGAAATATGGCATTAAGTGACACAAAATCAAGCCGTGATAGTTCTATAGGTATACATATCTTGTATGAAAGTGTAAATTTTATTATGAAGAGAGGATGACTGAAAATTATATGGATGGGGTGGATGGTATCTTAATAGATGGTGGGATGAGGCCACTACACATGACACCTATAAACATGTTTTCACCATGGTACTTGATTAATGCGCTACCGAAGTAGTTTTCACCATTGGATGAATTATTTCTCTTTAATATTTTTGTAATTTTTTTAATTTTTTTTATATTTTGGGATATTATGAGGATTAGACATATAACTTTTTTAGGTAGATAATGTTCATTGGCTCTTCCAGTGGTTAACCTTCTAGTGTATCAAACTAGTATGCTCCTAATCCATATTTGGTGGTGATAATGAAAGGCTCTAACTAGTTGGGTTCAAACTTTTCATTTCTTTTCTTTGTCTTAGAGATTCCTCATATTTTACTTGAGTACTAGATCACTAATCTCAAACTGTTAGGTTTTGTTCTTCATGTTATAACTATGAAAAAGTATATTCTAATATGCATGCAAATAATTCAAGGAATTGAGGTGCTTCCCATCCAATAACTTAAGATAATGTAATCATGCAACCCAATATTCCTCCCCATTAATGAAATGGTGCAAATATATTCTAGGTGAGGGGAGCTTGACCTCAATTGGAAAAATGGATTCAGATTGAAAGACAAGGGAATATGGTGTCGCACTAGTGGGTGTACGAATACTAGAGTGATAGGCCCATAGGGTAAGGTTAAGTTGGAGGTACAAATTATGAATAACTTTATTGATTATATTTTTTGAGGATTTTGAGGATAGTTTTATTAGAAGCCTTAGATTGATTGTTGCTTTTGGAGGTAATATGGAGAGGAAAAGCAATGTTGGATTTGGAATTTTATGCAAAGGGTGTAGAATTCTTGGTTCTTCAATGGTTTTCTATTATCTATGACAATAGAAATGGGAATGTTGTAACAACATATGATATCTAGTGAGGATGAATTTGGCTTGATTTTTTTTCCAGTTATATAGGTTAGTGGAATGGATTTGACCCTCTTCGTGAAATACTCAATGACAATGATTATGAATTTATGACCATTATAGGAAGAGGGGTGAATTTATAAATGAGGTCAAGACCCAACTATGAGAAAGACCATGGAGTAGTGAAGAGTTGCAATTCTTGTGATGGTTTTGTATCAAATCTTTGTGTTGCTAGCATTGCAAGCATTTCTCAACAAATTGATTAGCATCATGTTTTATGGTAGGCCAATAATATTCCATTATTAGCAATTTTTTAGCAAGGGTAAGATCACTAGAATGAACACCATAGATGCCTTCATGTACTTCTCGTAAATCAATTTGGGATTTCTATGTATCAAGGCACCTTAGGAGGGTACCATTAAGACTCCTTCGATATAATGTATTACCAAGAATGGCAAAATGGGATGAGTGACAGATAGTTTTTTTCATTGGGTATTGGATAAATTAGATGGGAGGGTATTTTCATGAAGGTATGCATAGGTGTCCTAGTACCAAGGGGAATTGAGACCAACAAGTTTGCATACTAGCTCATTATTGGGGACATCATATGTTGGTATCAAAATTTCTCAACAAGAAACTCACACATTTGGTTGTTGTGTGGCATATCTAACAATGATCCAATGGTTTCCATGGAATCTATTGCTTTATTGTTCAATATGCACACATGCTCAAACCATATTTGTGAAAGTATTGCTTGAAACTATCTATCATTCTTTTGTAAGGGAAAATTTTGTCATCCTTTTTGTATACTCATTATTCACTTTTTCGATGACTAGTTAGGAGTCTCCAAAGATATGCAATTTTGAAAACCTTCCATTGGATAGCCATCCCAATACTTGTGATAAGATTTTCATATTCAGTTATGTGTTTTATGCATTAGAAAGCTAATCAATATGCCTTAGGTATGCAATCTCTTTGCAATGTTACAAACATGATTCTTGCTCTTGATCCATGCTAAGTGTGGGATCTATTAAAGTATAGTTTCCAATGTGTATTATTGATAATTGAGAATATGGAGTCATATGGAAACTCTAAAATGAGAGGATGATCCACTACCAAAGGTGCTTCAACTAACTAATCTACTATCACTTGTCCTTTGATTTCTTTTCGGTCCACATACTCTAAGTCAAATTGGATCATAACATATTTTTTCATATGTCTTGTGAGAGTGGATTTGGATAGGAGGTACTTGAGTGGGTTTATCTTAGAGATGGGATTATTTTTATGATTGAGCATGTAATGCCTAAGTTTTTGAGAATTGAAGATGATTGCAAGACATGCTTTTTCCATTGGCATATAGTTTAGCTCATAACCCACTAAGTTGTGATTGATATATATAGCTCTCTATTTTCCATTATCATCATGTGTGTTCCAAGAGTGCCCCTAATATGAATGATGTGGCTGAAATCTATAATAAGAGGGTTTTTATTGGAATGATAGCATAAGAACTAGAGAAAATGCTAGATATTCTTTGAGTTGTTCAAAATCTAGTTGATAAGACCTATCCCATTGGAATGTTGCATTTTTGTGAAGAAGGTGGGAGAATGGTTGGAATTTGTCTATGAGTTGTTTTATGAACCATCTAATTTCCTAGATCTTACCTTGGAAACTACAAAGTTGTTTCAAGGTCCTTGGTGGATTCATTTCTAGTATTTCTTTGACTTTAGCTAGATCCACTTCAATTCCTCTTCGTGATATAGTAATTTTTTTTTCCTAAACTGACATAAGACACATTTCTTTGGGTTTAGATGCACCTAATTCTTATCTAGGAAATCAAAGATATGCTCAAGGACTTGGATATTCACTTCTCTTATTTTGGATTTTCCCAAGAGGTCATCAACATAGTCTTCCATTATGTCCATGAAGTCCATATCATGAAATTTGACTGCCATAGCTCTATGATATGTAGCTCTTACATTTTTAAGCCCAAAAGGCATCACCTGATAACAAAAATTACCCCAAGGAATGATACATTTTTTGCTATTCAAATTTGATTATAACTTGAGAATCCATCCATGAGTGTTAGCATTTCATGTCCCATTGCAAGGTCAACTATGAATTCAATGTTTGGTAGTGGTAAATCATCTTTGGGACATGTTTTGTTAAGATATCTAAAATCCTTGCAAATGTGTATGCCCCCAATGAATTCAAAAAATAAAAAAATATTGGATTACCACTCAAGGTAGTCAATGGGATGTCTGAATCCAACTTCTAGAAGTTTTTGAAGTACTACTTTTATTAAGAGACTAATCTATGGATGCATTTTTTTCAACTTTTGTTTGACTAGTTTAACATCTAGATAGACTGTCGAGTGGTGTGTTTCAAGTATGAATATGTTTTCATTGATGTCAACTGGTTAGTTGGTTTCCAATTGGTTGTTGTTTTCATTGATGCCATGAATGATGGTTATTGACTGCATATGTCGAGGATATTGAGAAAATTCTAATACAGAAAGGTTACAGGTGTTCAGTGTTTGCTCCAGGATTTGTTGCTATGCTGGTAAGGATCTAAGGTATTGTTCCTGGTTGCTGGAAGTTGCTATATCTATATTTTGGGTTTTTGGATCATTGTACAGTGCAAATTATGTTCACTAGTTGTGAACTGTGCTTTTATGTGTATCTGGTTGAGATCTGGGAGAAATGTTGTTGCTCCAAATTTCTTCTTGTTTGAGTCTTATGACTTGCGGTTCTTAGGATAAGTTGTTGAGGTCATGTTAAGTTAATTTTGTTATCTGGAAAGATTGGATTGTGTTAAGGTTGCATGTGCTTAATTGTTTATGTGTTTTACACTGGTTTGGTCGACCTTGTGTTGAACAATACTTACAAATTTTATGGAAGCATTTTGGAGCGTGTGTTTGGGTCACCCTAATTCTAATTCCATCGTAGGATGTTTTGGCATCGACCTAATTTGAATCTGTAAATGCAAATGGTGTGTGGCCGACTTTGGATAAGTTTCAAATTTGAAGACGATATAAATACTAGTTGAGATGTTTATGATGGATGAATGCAAGAAAGATAGATGTGAGATAGATGTGAAATAATGTTTATGTGATACGAGTGTGAGAAGATCAGTGCAAAATCTAATCGTGAGTTTCCAGAAGTAGTGAGCTGAAGGTGTACTCTATCATTCAAGCATGTCTGCAAGTGTGTGAGTGAATTGTGGTGGAAATCTCTGTTGCATTGAGATTGTTTTCTCTTTGTAACAAATCTCTTCTATATTCTTTGTAATTTTGTGGCAGTGAGCCCTACAAGTGGTTAACCCTTATTGAACAGTGAGTCCTGATCCAGACAGTAAGTCCTGTTTTGGTAGTGAGCCTTCTTTAGCAATGAGCCTTTGTATTTAGTTTCGATATTCTGTATATTGTGAGCTAATCCTCACTGTGGTTTTTTCCTTATTGGGTTTTCCACATAAATATAGTGTTATTGTGTGTGATGTTTTTCAGTTTATACTTTTGCACTTAATGATTAATCACATTAGTAGAGTAAAGGATTTGTGAATGATAATTGATCTAATCTCTGGTGGAAGTTCTTCAAGGCTAAATTTGTTACAACTGATTCACCCCCCCTCTTAGTTTCCTTGTTCAACAATTGGTATCAGATCTTTGTTCCTTGGAGAAGAGGTTAACCACTTAAGGAAGGTCTAGGATGGCGAGAAAAATCACTATTGAGTGTCCTAGGTTCGATGGGACTAACTATGCCCTCTAGAAGATAAAGATGGAAGGATATCTAGAGTACTATGGATATTATGTTGAGAATTCTTACAAGACTGCTTACGCTCCTCCTGCAAATGGTCTAAGTACAACTGATGAGATCAAGGCACATGAAGCAAACAACAAGGTGAAGTTTATTCTGAAGAATAGTCTTTCACATTCCAAGTTAATTAAAGTTACAAATCTGAAGACTGCTAAAGAGGTATGGAATGAATTGGAAAAGATGCATGAAGGAGATGAAGGGGTCAAAGAAGAAAAGTTGCAAAATTTGGAGGCACAATTCAAGCTCCTACAGATGTCTGAAGATGAGAACATTAAATCCTATGTACAGAAAGTGGATGAGCTGGTAGGTGGAATACGAGGACTTGGTGCTACAATGGATGAATCCAGGATTGTGAAGAAGATTCTCAGAACTCTCCCTGATGTGTACAGTGAAAAGGTATCTGATATTGAGGAATATATAGATTATAAGACATACTAAAGATAAGTTGGCTACTCTAACATCTTATGAAATGAGAAAGCCTAGCTTGAGAAATGGATTGAAGACATAAACTTCTTTTAGGGTTACAAGAGTTGAAGATCTAGATGAAGAGAACTTTGATGATGTAGAAGCTAACTTCATAAGAATAATAAAAAAGGGCTCTGGTAAGTATGAAGGTAAGTTACCTTTTAAATGCTTTAGTTGTGGAGGAACTGGTCACTATGCTTCTAGATGTCCGAAAAGAGCTAAGAAAAATAAACATAGATTAAGCAAAGAAAACAAAGGGAAGATGATTTAGAGAGAATATTATGTAAATGAAGATGCTAGTATTTATGATGAAGAGTCTGATTATGGAGATTTTGATGATAATAAATGCTTGTTCTTGGCTATAAAAGATGAATCTACTTCTGCTAATACTGAAAGACAGGTGAAGGAAAGTCCTCCGGAGAAATTTGAAGATATTGTGATCTCTTCCCTACATGCTAAACAAGAAAAGAACTACTGGGTTGTCGACAGTGGTTATTCACATCACATGACTAGTGATAAGAGTAAGTTTGTTAAACTTGAAAAATATGATGTAGGCTTAGTTAAATTTGGAGATGATATTGGTGCTAAGATTTGTGGGATAGGTTTAGTAAGTTTTGATGGCAAGCATAATACTGATGATGTCTACTATGTTAAGGGTTTAAGGCATAATCTCTTGAGTGTTGGAAAAATGTGTAGTAAAGGATATAATCTTGTGTTTGAGGATGAGAGATGTGAAATTAAGAAAGGATCTAGAATAGTGATTGCTACTGGTAAGAAGTCTGAAGGAAATATTTATCAACTTAAGGGTGTTGATGGACATTGCTTTATGACTCAAATTAATGACTGTTGGTTATGGCACCAGAGAATGTGTCACATGAATTTTGATAATATGGTGAGAATCAGTGCAGTACAAGCTGTGAGAGATTTATCGAGGATTACAAAGCCTATTAATGCTATTTGCAAGAATTCTTAGTTTGGAAAGCAAGCTAGAAACTGCTTTAGGTCAAAGGAACAATCTACTACCAAACTAATGGATTTGATTCATATGGATCTTTGTGGTCCTACAAGAGTGAGAAGTCTACAAGGTAACAAGAATTTTATGCTTTTGATTAATGATTACTCTAGATATACATGGGTTACTTTTCTTAGAGAGAAATATGATACATTAGATAGATTCAAGGAATTTAAGGATATGGTAGAGAATGAAGCAAATTTGAGAATAAAATGCTCGAGGTTTGAAAAAGGTGGTGAATTCACCTCTAATGAGTTTAATATGTTTTATGAAGTTCATGGAATAAAAAGATAGTTATCTGGTCCTAGAACTCCTCGACAAAATGGAGTTGTTGAAAGAAAGAACAAAATGATTCAAGAAGCTACTAGATCATTGATTATAGAGTCAGGTCTATCAAAAGTTTACTGGAGAGAAGCTATTCACATTGCTGTTTATGTGTTCAATCAATTTCAAGAAAAAGCTAACAGTACTAAGACCCCCTATGAGCTATGGTGTGGAAGAATTCCTACTATCAAGTATTTCAAGGTATTTGGAAGCAAATGTTATATAAGAAGGGATGAAGAAAATCTAGGGAAGTTTGATGCTAGATGTGATGAAGGTATCTTCCTTGGATACTCTACTAGAAGCGAAGCTTATAGATGTTTTAACAAAATACTAAGAAAGGTTGTAGAGAGCACAAATGTCAAGGTTGATGAAGCATTGAGGAATTCAATTGAAGTTGATGGATATGTATCTAATGAACCTAATTGCATAAGAGTAGAAAAAGTTGTGGAAGAACAGGAGTGTCCCCAAAGACACCTAAATATGTGCAAAAAAATCATTCAAAAAGTCATCATTGGAGACAAGAGGAAAGGAGTATTCACAAGAAGCAAAGCTATTGCTGCTAGTGAAATAAATATGTCCAACAATTTTGAAGTTGAATCAAAGCGATGAGTGAAGCGTGCTGTATTGATGTACATTGGATGAAAATATGAGGAAAGAACTTATGTAGATTAAGAAGAATCAAACTTAGGAATTGGTCCATAGACCAATACGTAAAAATATAATTTGATCAAAATGGGTGTTTAGAAATAAGTTGAATGAGAATGGAAAAGTAGTTAGAAATAAAGCAAGGCTTGTGTGAGGGTTACTCACAAGTAGAAGGCATACATTTTTAGGATACCTTTGCTCTGGTGGAAAGGATGGAAGCTATCAGAATATTTTTAGCATTTTCTACTCAAAGATTTCAAAGTCTATTAGATGGATGTTAAGTCTGCATTTCTGAATGGTGAAGTAAAAGGTCTGTGGAACTGTAGAAGGATTTAGGTTGTCCGAATCAGCGGGATATATGATTGCGGATGAAGACTATATATGGATTGAAGCTTAAGCTCCTTGAGCTTGGTATACAGGATAGACAAATATTTGATTCAACAAGGTTTCAATAAGGTAGAACAGAAATGGTCATTTGTACTTCCAAAATTGAAAATGATATAGCAAAATCTTGATGGAGACGTGAAGTGGCCGAGCGTGAGATGACGAGGGTGCGCGCGTAGATTGTGCGTGACGGTGGGGATGAACGGCGGGCATTGATGCAGGGCGAAAAATTTTAGCCCCGTCAAAATATAAAGAATATTGAAAGATTTAGGATAAGATAGTTCCAAGCGGGTATACACCTCTATAATTGGCCAACTGCAAATTGAGTAAAGATGATGATTCACCTAAAACTGATCAGAGAAAATACAGATCTATGATTAGAGGATTGTTGTATTTAACTACTACTAGACTAGATATCATGCATGCAATTTTTCTTATGGCTATATTTCAAGAAAATCCTAAAGAAACACATGTTGTTGTTGTTAAGAGGATATTCAAATATTTGAATGGCACTCCAAATTATGGCTTGTGGTATCCTAGGGATACTGATTTTACAATAAGTGCTTATATAGATGTAGATTGGGTTGGATGTGTAACGCCCCATCCGAGAACCCTGTAGGACAAAACCTAAACAAGCAAAATTAGATTTTTTTAAAAAAATGCAATGTTGCGTAAATGAAATTGAACATAACCTTAATTATTATCCTACATCCTCTAGGGTGCATGAATACATTACTTAAATTCCATTATCCAAATTTACAAAACCAAATAACTTATTAACAACCAAACACTAGTTATTATTAAGCATAACATTTACTCATGATCATATGAACCATGAGAAACATCCATTCTATAAACATAAAAGAATAACTGAATTGCTTTCATTTCAATTAACAAATAAAATATCACTTATTACATAATTCCTTACATACATGAGATACATCAATTCAGTGTTTCAATTACAATATGTACAATAATACTTCCTCGATACAAGTGAGGAATGCTCAACACATGATACATGATACGTGATACATGATACATGATACATGATACATGATATAGATATGGTACAATGATCATAAATCTCAGAAGAAGATGAAGTACAGTAGTCTTCAGATTGAATGTAGCCACCACGACACAAGCGAGAGAGGGGAACCCAATGGAGAACGTAACACGTTCCACCCAACCATGTGAACCCAAAGGTTCACCCCCATGCTAGGAGGTAACAAAGGGCCCCATCATAATTGATAGACAACAAGGTGGCCAACAACATACACAATGAGACTATAAAGGATTCCCACATACACGAACAAAATCATACAATACAACAGTGACACAACTTCCAAAGGCACAACAAACATCAAATGGAAATGTCAGTCAAGTAAATGTAAGGTTGTAGCATAATTTGGGGAAAAGAAGGAGGCTTGTAGGGTTTCCTAATAATACTACACTGAATAGGAAGTTTAATAAGATAGAAAGAACCACACAAGTGACTCAGGAGGACCTTCAGCTGTAAACTAGCCGATTGGGCTGGCCATGAAATATATCAAACTAAAAGGTAAAGAAGGGCTATTGAAGCAAATAGGTTTATTAAAGTCTATGTTACAATAGACCTGACACAACCATCACTCTCTTTTAAATACAACAATACATACATCAAAATAGAGTTGAAAGATCTGGGAAGAACTTAAAAGTTAGCTCTAAATCATTAAAAAAAGAGAAGATTCAAAGGTTTAGAAATGAAATAGAACTCAGAAAATCTGGTAGTAATACAAAATATGCACATAGATTGTTTCAATTGAATCTACAATTCAGACACTCGGATCATAAACGATTAATGAATTTTCAAGAATTTTATTTCAACCAAGAAGAAAATTGCAAAAGAAAAGAACCTGATTTAGTCAGATAGCTGAGCTGATAAGATGTTGATTGAAGACCTAGTTCTAGACCAATTTTCCACTCTTCAATCACAACTTCTAGCTCTATTTAGTCCAACACCTTTGTAAGAACTCCAAAATCTCCAAGAACCAAGCTTATTAGACTCTTAGGAAAATTTTCTTTTTTCCAGAACTAGAGAGAAAACTCTCGGCAAAATCCTTCCCAAAAAAACCATTTCTTGCAACCAAGAAAAGGAAAGAAAACCAATTGCCCCTGTGGAGTTAACTCCACTTCCATTTAATTAATCCTCCAGTACTTTTTGGTTACCTTTTTTTTTCTTCTGAGAATCCCTTCCTTTTTAAAAGTTTCATTTATTTTTCTTTCTTTCAAATTTTAACCCATTTCAAATTTTACATACCAAAGACAATTGAACAACCCCTTTTATTAATAATTTATTATTTTAATTTTCTCGCAAAGTTTGTTTACACAACATAAGGCTAATATATTTATATATCTATATATATATTATTTAAATATTCTAATTTAAACAATAAATCTTAATTTATTAAAATTAAATACCATATCTGTTTCCAATATAATTCTTCTAATTTAATTAAAATTTTATTTTCATTTATAAAGCATAAGTCACAAGCATGACTCAAGATCGAACAATCAAACAATAACAGTCTAAACAGTGAAACGAGAACCATAATGATGATTCAACAGTATCTGGCCACACAATAAATAACTCTATCAAGACAAAGGAGGGGCACTGCAGAGGGGTTATTTATAGAAAATTGAAGTAAGTGGTGGAGATTCTTTCTGGTTAAAAATTGGCCATATTAGAGTAAAAGGATTCAGCTTTCCTTATCTACTTGGTAAGAGGCTTAAATATTGTTGGTGTGAGTTTATTGTACATAAGTTTTGTGGATGAGACAAACATTGAAAGATATCAGAGTAATGTGTATGATGATCCTACTTATCTTCATGTATAATACAAGCAATTAAGATTTCAAAGAATCCAAAGTGATAATGTAAATAAGGACAAAGCATAATAAGGTATCACTTTTGAGAGAAAAGGTTGTAAAAATGAAGTAAATTCAGGCACCTAATGGGTTGAGCAAAAGCCTCGAATACATTTACTGTTGCCTTTCCTAAATATTTTAAGTATCTATGGAGAAGCTAGTTATTTCTCCTTTCTTGAATTTAGATGTACATGGAGATGGCTAGCCTGGTGGGTCTATGGATCATTCTTTCTTCTAGACCTATTTGGTGGCTACCTCTGGGGAGAGAAAATGTGTTGTCATTGAAAGAGTATTCATGATCATAGTTTTAATGCTAAGAAATCAATGTTAGCTCACCGATTACGGATTTTCCATTACGCTAAAGTGAGAGAGAGTATCATGTGAAAAAGATTATCTTTTTAGGGGAAGAAAGAAAAATCATGGAAAATGTGTTTAGAGCTACTGTGTTGTATTTGATGGTTTTCACATCATGTGTTGCCATCAATGACAAAGGGGGAGATTGTTGCAAGTATGATGTTGTCATTGATGTCAACTAGTTAACTGGTTTCCAATTGGTTTTTGTTGTCATTAATGTCATGAATGATGGTTATTGATTGTATATGTCGAGGATATTGAGAAAATTGTAATAAAGAAAGGTTGTAGGTGTTCAATGTTTGCTCTGAGATTGGATGGTAAGGATTTGATGTATTGTTCTTGGTTGCTGGAAGTTGCTATATCTATATTTTGGGTTTCTGGATCATTGTACAGTGCGAATTATGCTCACTAGTTGTGAACTGTGATTTTCCGTGTATTTGGCTGAGGTCTAGGAGAAATGTTGTTGCTCCAAATTTCTTCTTATTCAAGTCTTGTGACTTGCAGTTCTTAGGATAAGTTGTTGAGGTTGTTTTCAAGTTAATTTTGTTATCTGGAAAGATTGGATTGTGTTAAGGTTGTGTGTGCTTAATTGTTTCTGTGTTTTACACTAGTTTGGTCGACCTTATGTTTCACACTGGCTTGGTCGACCTTGTGTTTAACATTAATGAATTTTATGGAAGCATGTTGGAGCATGTGTTTGGGTCACCCTAATTATAATTCCACTATAGGATGTTTTAGCGTCGACCTAATTTGAATTTGTAAATGCAAATAGTGTGTGGCCAACTTTGGATAAGTTTCAAAATTGAAGATGGTATAAATGCAAGTTGAGATGTTTATGATGGATGAATGCAAGAAAGATAGATGTGAGAAAGATGTGAAATAATGTTTATGTGATGCGAGTTTGAGAATATCAGTGCAAAATCTAATTGTGAGTTTCTAGAAGCAGTGAGCTAAAGGTGTACTCTATCATTCAAGCATGTCTGCAAGTGTGTGAATGAATTGTGCTGGAAATCTCTATTGCATTCAGATTGTTTTCTCTTTGTAACAAATCTCTTCTATCTTTGTAATTCTGTGGCAATGATCCCTCTGGGTGGTTAACCCTTGTTGGACAGTGAGTCCTAATCCGGACAGTAAGTCCTATTTTGGCAATGAGCCTTCTCTGGCAGTGAGCCTTTGTATTTAGTTTTGATATTATCTATATTGTGAGCTAATCCTCACCGCGGTTTTTCCCTTATTGGGTTTTCCATGTAAATATGATATTATTGTGTGTGTGATGTTTTTCAGTTTCTTCTTTTACACTTAATGATTAATCACATTAGCAGAGTAAATGATTTGTGAATGATAATTGATCTAATCTCTAGTGAAAGTTCTTAAAGTTTAAAATTTGTTACAACTGATTCACCCCCTCTCTTAGTTGTCTTGTTCAACATGGTGTACTACCAACGATGGTCCAATACTTGGCATGTCTATGTGGAACCTACAATTTTTTATATGCTCTCTTTAGGAAGGATTGTATGTTTTTTTCTTTTTTTTTTAATTGTGAGAGAGGTGGCCATGAATGTGGTATTAGGATTTTATTTAGTTCCCAAATTAATTTCTTGTGTATCCTCAACAAATATTGTATATTTATTTTGATAATGGGTAATGTTGAGGGTAGGTCAAGTTCCCCATCCTCTAGCACCTCAAAGTGGTTTTCAAAAGGCTATGTCTTTTCTTTTTACTATTTCATCATCCAATAGCATCTCATTGAAGTTTCAAAATTTTATTTTTTGATTTTTGATTTTTATGACTAAGGGAGTTGACTTGTTCCTTGAATTATGCCTCATTATTCAATGTGATATCAAATTATAATTTATGATCTCCTAGTAGTAGGTGTTCATGAAGCCCCATGAGCTCTACAATTGCCTCTTCATTTTGAAAGATGTCCAAAGATGGCGAGTCTTGTTGGCCCCAATTGATTAATTTGGGATAAAGAAGGGGGTGGATGTGGTAGAGATAGTATAGATGTTTAGGTCTTGGAATAGGTTAGTGATGTTTTTGAAGGAGTCTTCATGCATTCCTTTATTAGTTCTATTGAAAACGAGAAATGTTTTAGCTAATTCTATGAGGATAAATTCAAGTTTTGAGGGCACATTTTTAGAGGATTTGTACCCGAGTCCTTGGTGACCAGAATTATTATTTGGATGTATAGGTTCTATAATTCCTTTTTCATTCAATCCTAGTCCTTTTCCCTTTTATCCCATGTTTTTACAAATATGGATACCTTTTGCATACAAATTAGTAGGTAGAGAAGGCATTTTCTCTTCTTAATCTTTAAGAGTCATGATGCTATATCACCTTCAATAATTTCTTTATCTAAAAATCCCCGAAGTTGAAATGTAGTTGGACCACTTTTGAAGGATATTGTAACTGCCAACTTAGAAGGCTGAGGTTGACTATGTGACTTGGGGGAGAGTGGGAGTTGTCCTATGTTGATGAGTCTTTTAGTTCATACTCTCCACATCCTTTGCTAATGATTTTTGTATTGATATTAGATGTAATAGTGTGAGAGGTTGAGGAAGATATAAGGGATGATGGATCTATATAAGATGATGATAATGAGGTGATATCGGTTATTGGGAAATGATGGGAACAAATATAGCTACCTTTCAAAAAAAATTAATACTAGAAATGTTGTAAGTTGGCAAGGATGGTAGCTTCTATGCCATTATATGGGAACAGGGTGTATTGATGATATATGGAGGGCACATATTATATGACTAGAAAAGGATAATTTTATAAGGAAGATCAAGGTCTCAAATTTGGCATGTGGTCTTTATCATAATCGAGCCAACCTAGATAGGAATATTTATAGTTCCTTCTTATTCTTGTTCAATGTCATCATATGCCTTTAGTATTTTTTTTGAGGATCTATGATTCCTTCAAAATATCTCAATTGTCTTGTTAATTTTAGATTTCATAGTTTCAATCCTGATCCACTATCTATGAGGACATGTTTAGTTTTATGCTTGTGGTTGAAGGCTTTGATATGGAGCACTTTATTATGGGATGGGTCATTGGATGATAAGTCTCTTTTATAAATATGAGGTGATGGGGTGAGCATAGATGTGATACCATGTCTTGGAATTGGTTTGTATTGATTTTATTTGGGATGTGCAACTCTTGAAAAGCTTGCTCTAGGATCTCTTTATGGATGAGAGATGTGTTGATGTGTTCTAAGATGGATATTTTAGCGAGGGTTTTTTCCAAGGTGATGTAGGATGTATTGATTGGATGGTTGGGTGGATGA